>JASPKZ010001963.1:0-407500 GCA_030220185.1 Diploptera punctata | reverse complement strand
TTTCGTTTTATAGTGTAAAAGCAACAACCTGAGACAGGATTTTAGAAAGAAACAGCAACAGGTACTGACCCTTTCTTTCGCACAGGGGCTGCTTTACGGGGTCGATAGCATTGGTCTAAAGGTACGTACACATATATGCGCGCCGCGAACAGGAACGGCGCGCGCGCGGCGCATGCGCGGCGCGCGTTATGTTCGTCGAAATTATTAATTTCAACGAACCTCCTGCGATCCATAGGAAGCCCACAAACCTTCAGTAGACATTTTGCAGAGCAGGTGTAACCAACCATGTCTATTCCCTTTTCGTTCTCCCGCTTGTCCTGCATTCTTTCCCAAAAATATACTTCTTTTTTTAAATGCCGCGGGACGCGGGACAAATTGTTAAAAATCGGGACTGTCCCGCCAAAATCGGGACGTCTGGTCACGCGTATTACTTATTACATCTTGTAACTTTATTTATAATTTTTCATATATTATAGCATTAAAGGAATTGAAAAAAAATATATGATTTGTATATATATGTTTAAAATTATTAAGAATCTATCTCACCATAACATGGCCTTAATTTTTAATAAAGATGTACATGATTATTATACTAGAGGTTGTACTTTATTGCACAAAGATACTAGTTTCTCAAAAAAAAAGGTATAAAAGGGATTCGTTATGCATTAATCAACCATTACTATCAACATTTCACGAATGTTAAACATTTTTCTAATTGTATTAAAAAATATTTTTTCTCATTGCTTTCTTAGTTAATTTTGTTAATTTTATTATTAATAATATTATCCTGTTTAAATATTGTATTTATATGTGTATATATATTGTGCATCTATAGTAGTTTGTATTATTTAAACTTATGCCTGAATTTGTTTTATTGTTTTTATTGTTAATTGTTTTATGGCCATTATTTTTTGTATATTGCCCCTTAACATGAGCAATCTTGCTCTTTGGAGTATTTGAATAAATAAATAAATAATTAGTAATAAATGTGTCTATATATTGTATTGTTTTGTAATACTTCATGCATAATATTATGAAATGAACGTCTTAAATAAATAATGTTTTCTAAAAATTCTAATTTATTCATACAATTACAGTACACATGAAAAAAAAACACACAACATTGAAAAAAAACAGGCATCTCCTTTCAATGATTTTTAAAAATGATCCTTATGTTGAGGAACCCACAATAATTGCTTGCTTCTATAAGTATCAATAAGTTTTAACATGTTTTCCTCTGACCACTCCATACTCAAATAATGGTGCGCACCGAAAACGACGAACCTCTCAGGTACCCGTCCAAATCTAAACAGCGAACCATCAAAGTGTTTGTGGAAAAAACCGACAAAGAGTGGATCGTGGTGAGAGACGCGCGCGCGCCGTTCGCCCGCACCTTAAAACCCCGTCCAAATCTGACGAACATGGTGCGCGCGCGCGGCGCGCAAGTGGGTACGTACCTTTAGAGGCACAGGTTGTCAATTTTGTCCCATTCCACTGTCATCAGACGGCGTTGACGACTGAACATACGAGTAGCTGCTTCTTTTATCTGCTGTAAACAATCACCCCACTCAGTTTGCCCTGCGATATCTCTAGCGCCCCACTATTATATAAAGTCCTAACATTTCACGTTCCTAGGAACATGTCCCTGTGTTTGAGCCTTTGGCATGGATTCCCTGAAGTAGTCCCCGCCCGGAGAACCGAATGGGGGACTATTTTTTTCTCCGGATAATTTTACCCGAGTGGAACCCATGCCTGCGTTTCTTGACGGTTGTATTTTTACTGTGAAAGATCGTCACTCTTTCGACCAAGATCTTGGAATGATCCGTCTATAAATAAGAATGAAATAACCACTAATAACATAAAATATGAATTACTCAGGAACATATTTTTCGTTTTTTTTTTTAATTACGATAACGATTGATTCATGAACTGTTGAAAGTGAAACAGATTGAAATTTATAAAGTGCTGAACAATAATTGCATAAATATGAAACTGACATTTGAAACTGTGTAGGGAGTGTTTTCAATTAAGTTCCCACAAATTGTTTATTCCGAACACGAATCAAGCCTAAACAGTGGCTTAAGGCTGTAAGAATGATATGGTTGCACTTATACCAGGAGAACTTGAAATATCAGCTTCATTTATTGCTCTTGGATACAAGTTAGGAATCAAGATTACCGAGATGATAGTTTCCATGTATGTGAATGTATAAGGCACTGTACCTTTCAGCGATATGTTCTCCACTGGACGATCATTAGTTTCAAGGTAGAGGACAAGGTCGGTCAATTCTTTAGTTCAGGGCTGGACAGAATCCTACCTACTCGATATCGTATCTTAGAAATGAATTAATTTACACTTAAAGTGAACCGATGAATAGAACACAATTAATTCGTTGAATTAAATATAATTAGTGTTGATCTTTCATACCAAATGTGTGTTTCAGATTTTAAATATTTTTGTTTTAACAATGCCACCAGGTTATCTTTATGACTATTTAACTCATGCCCCAAATCGGAGTCAATGACCAATCACGTTTCAATGATTTTTATTTACAACCAATCACAGTCGTTTATCACCTCGAATTTTATCAGTTTAATTTAATTACTTTAAAATGAAGCTCCTCCTTTTTAACATTTTGCATTATTTTGCAGTGACCTCATGTGGCTATCAGATTGTATAGCCTATATAGTGCACGAATGTCAGCTTGCGGGAGATAATTGCTTATACCACCAAAAAAATAAACCACTATTTGCACATTCTTAAACGAATTTTTTTCCAGGAAATAACGTTGCAGAAAAATATAATTGACATATTTACATCATAGGACATCAGAAATTAATACCTATAATGTTGGTTATTTCTCCACTAGGGTGCATTCTTACAATATTGCGATCCTTTGGCAATAAATAATATGATCTGGTTGCAGTGATAAACAAAAGAAGCAAATGAAGCGTACCAATCTTTTCTCATTTATCTTCAAACATCGCCGTTTACATTAAATATATAAATATTTTAAAATAACTACAGTTAAATAATGATTTGTGAGTAAACAGATTAATTTTATTAGTTAAATAGTCCTAACAAATGCCACTCTTAATTTCCAAATTCTCTAGATAAATTCACGACTCACGAAGTGAGTCGCGAATTTATCGGTAATTTGGAAATCACTCGTGGAATTACTTATGATAATTCTGGTATTCTCTACTGTCATGCCGAAATTATAACCCACTTCGTTAAGTTGTTACGTTACCCCGATGATATGATAGGCGATGAATAATATTGAAGCACCCATTAATGCGAAACAAATCTGTGATCTACAGAAAATCCTTAGAATAGAAGGATATTTTGTCGTGGGGCGAATGAATTGAATAAATAAGCTATTATTTTTAAGGCGGAAAAACAGTAACAGCATAGGAAAAAGGGGAAGAAGAAAATTAATTACACCGTTCTGAATCTTAAAACTTATTTTTTGTTTTTGTTTTAATCTGATGAGTGATTCTAAACGGATTTTTTTGTGCTGAATTCGAAAATGAGCTCAATTTTTTTCCCCATCATGTCCATCCATTCGTAGTAATTCTGCCCGAGGGCAGGTCTTTCACTGCAATCATAGCATTTTTCATGCTATGCTTTGAAGCTTTACTAGGGAATTATAGGTGTGGTAGCTTCCCGTTGCTTTCCACACCGATGAAGGATGATGATGATGATAATGATAAGGATGATGATGATAATGATAAGGATGATAATGATGGCCGGGTCATTTTCGGGGACAATTGGGCCTTAAGCTTCGTGACATTTGTCTTACAGGTGAGGAAAAAACCCGAAAAAACCTCACCCAGAAGCCTGTCCCGACCGGGAATCGAATCTAGGCCCGCTGACAAGCCAGCACGCTACCTCAAGACCACAGCGATGGACCCATCACGTCAGGTTTTCAAATTATTCATGAATAACTAGAAATTAAATTATAGCTTTGTGAAACGTAATACAAATTACTTTCAACAAGAATTTTGTGTGAATAACTAGGCCAGAATTTATTTGCCACTAATTGAATCAGTCATTTCGAAAAGGGATCATCTACAGCTGATCAAATTTTACAGGAGAGGAAAAAAAAAAAAAAAAAAACAGATTCAACTTGTTCAGGATAAAGCATTGAATCTGAAATTGGTACTGAATCAAGTCAGAAAGTGCTAAAAGAATAGTGTAGTTGATCCGTTCTCACATGGAAACGATGGAAGTAGGAATCTAAACATGGAATAATAAAAGAAGTGAATTTCAGAAAAATTGGAGATGATCCCTTTTCGAAATGACTGATTCAATTAATCATTACATAATAATAATCAATACTTTTAAGCATATTCATAACCTTACCCCAATAGTGCATTTCAAATTTTCTCCTCTTTGACCTTCTCGCATGTTCAGAGCAGTCCCTTATTAACATCCAGCAATAATCTGACATTATGTTAATATTCCACTTCCCTTGATACCCCATTTCCATATTTTTTATATCCTGGTGAAATCTTTCACCCTGTACCTCACTAAAATCTCCTAAATTATCAGAGAAATTATTTAGATGGGAATTAAGGAAATGTACTTTGACACTCATGTTACAACCAATCTGTTTGAAATTTTGTAACATCACATTCACTATGTTAACATAATTTGGGTATTTTGTTTTTATTTCCAAGGAAATTAAAAATAACATTTCTGAAAGCATTCCAGGAGTACACCTACCTTTTTTTCCTTCAACACTTTTTAGGGCTTGCAGGTATACCTCGACGGTATTCAGACTATCCAGACGCTTACACAGCATGAAATATGGTTTCATCTATTGGACCAATAATCTCTTTTATTGGAGTAGTAATATTTATCTTTATTATGTGAGAAAGAATGATACTTCACTTCTCGGTTCATAGTATTCTCGAATTGACTGTCCATCATCAATTTTCGAATTTGTGGGCCAACGAATACATCTTTTTTTTCATAGGATAACGAAGGAAATGTAGCACAAAGATATTTAAAGCATAGTTTTCACAAATCGTTTCATTAAACATAATTTTACATGCAGATGTGTAAACAATACTTTTGAGGGATCAATAAGAGGTTCACTTCTTATGTTTTTTTTATTAGTCCTACGTGGCCATTGTTCCCTTTCCCAATGTTCTGACCTAGCTCTGCTATCCCATTCACATACGAAACAAGGATATATTTTGTGAAACCAGCTTGTTGACCAAGTAATAGTCCAATAATCTTGAAATTTACTCAGACTAGCAATATATGATTTTCGTACTGCAGATTCTGTAACAAAAACTTTACACCTTCATATGTCTCCTTTAAAAGAAAAGAGTGGGCCACAGGAATGGAAGGATGAATGTTTCCATTATGAAGAAAAACACATTTAAAACTTTTTTGAGAAGAACCTATGAAGAACCTCCACTCTTTGGAATTATAGTTTATGTTATAAAATTTTAAGACAGCAGGGATGTCTTGACAATACACTAAATGTTCTTCTTCAGCAAAAAAAAAAAAAAAAAAAAAAAAGACAAGTTCCTTCTCACGATACCTGTATCATAAAAAAAGATGTACCCTCAGCCAGTACTTTCTTTTCTTTTAACCTAGAGCCCACAGGTTTTCTGCTGATTCTTTAGGCAAATTTAAATCCGTCGCTAAATCATTAAGCTCACTTTGATTAAAACATCTATCATGATGAGAATTATATGGTTCATCATCCACAGGAGATTCAGTATCAGTGATACTGGATGCAGACGGCAATGTATCTGATCCAGGGTGTAAGGGAACCGGAATATCAGAAGCATGAGGTACGGACCGAATGGCTTTCTTGTTTATAGCATTATATCCTCCTACCTTAACTGAGCAAAAATAACAATCGTCTCCATGATTTATAGATTCCGTCCAAATCATAGGGATACCAAAGGGCAATGGCTTATTTTTTCCATTTTTGCAACTCCTCAGCTCTGCAACACAACTATGACTAATGTAAAATATATAAACATAATAATAGTTATATTATTTCACATTTTAAGTAATAAAGTTGAAATTATAAACTATTGGGCCTTTCTAACAAACGATAGGCACACTGTAATATTACTACAGTCCGTACATTACGAAAAATATTCAAAACATAAAATTTTGAATTGTAAAAAAAAATCTGACGTGGTACGCAAAAATGGATTTCATTTTTGCAATCAGTGTGGAATTGTGATTCAGAAACGCACATTTATTTAAAAAAACTATGCTAATTATTGGCTACATTTGAAATATGACCAGGCGCATGGACTAGTGACCAAAGCTCCTGGCTACAGTTCATATGTTCCCTATCCCTTATGAAGTCAGCAGCTTTTACGCAGGAATATTTATTGATTGACAAGAGAAAAATGTCTTAATATATGTGGAAGAATCATAATATTGGAAAGGATTCGTATAAAAACAGATGTAATATATTTTGTGCATTTATATGACTTAATCTTCAAATACAGTTTATTAATTAAAATGTATTTCTCTTCATTTTGACCTAATTAAATGCTTAATTAGCCCTAACACCTAATAGCAATGCCAGTTTATTGTAAACCCCAATACAGGGTTTTTCAGAATAAGTATTACAGATTTCTAGGGGTTGTAGAGGGAACGTAGTATATAAAGTTTTGACATGGAATCCATGTCCGGAAACGTACATTTCGACGTAAAATAGCTTTGAAGATCGAAACACAATGGGCTGATATCGTGTGTCTTGTGTTTCAGATAAAGTATTACAGACTTCTAGGGGTTGTACTACAAATGTGGTTCCACTTGGCGACCCTGTTGTTCGTAGCACAAAGTGTATCTGCGACGCATGTTTTCATACACACGCTCCACGAGATCTGGTGTGTACTCAATAATTTCTTCTGCCGCCAGAATTCGTGCAAGAAGATCTTCCTCCATCTCAACAGCTGAATTACAACCTCTAGAAGTGTGTAATACTTATTTTGAAACACAAGACACACGATAACAGCCCATTGTATTTCGATCTTCAAACTTATTTCACATCAAAATGGTACGTTTCCAGACATGGGTTCCTCATCAAAACTTTATCTACTGAGTCCCCTCTACAATTCCTAGAAGTCTATAATATCCTCATCATCATCGTAGTACATTCATGAATTTAGGCCATTTGTTGACCTGTTACGGCCTCAAGAGAAACACCATCCAAAAGTCTTTTGAGTGGACGTCCTGGGTCTTCTTCTTCCTGCAGGTTGATATTTTAACATTTGTTTGGATATTCTGTGATCTTCCATTCGATGAACATGTTGCATCCATCTTGACTTATAATCAGAAATTTTGTTTTCTAAAGGTTCCATGTGTAATTCTTCTAAGATGTCTTCATTATTTTTGTGATCTAGTAGTGTGTATTCTGCAGTCCTCCGAAGGTATCTCATCTGAAATACCATGTATATATAAAATATATATATATATATATATATATATATATATATATACTGTAGGAGAGTGAACGAACGAAAACAAACCAGGTAGGAGAGCTAGTACAACTGCTGGGGAAGAAATCGTATACTTTAATCCAGAAACGTTGACCTTCAAGCTGCTACTACCAGTCATACTGCTTTGAATAACGTAAGTAGTATGTTTTCAAAATGTATAGTACTTCTGTCTCAACACACTCACTTGATCCCTCACGTCACTGCAACATTACCCCTATAGCGCGCTTCAGGGTTATTCAGTTCAGCGTATAAGTGGTTCACAACATTATAGACCAAGTCCACTTCTTTAAAATATTGTGATAGTTAATGTAATAAGCGCAGCAAACTCTATTCTATTGATTCGGTGTACCATTTCAACATAATGTTGGCATATGTATTACTATGTTCTTTCTTTATCTGAATTAATTTTTTACTAAATTAGGGACAAATGTCATATTCAAGACGTAACCAAATTTATTATAGATATATGAAAATATTGGAAGGGTCAAATAGAAAGAATGGAAGACAACCGACATGCAAAAAGAACTAAAGAAGATAGGCCAATGGACGGGAGAAGAACAAGAGGAAGATCAGCCAAAACTGGATAGACAGTGAATGCACATCCAATACGTCTTCCTCCGAGGAGTGATTTTGGAAATAAACAGGATGAAAATGCAACAAATTATGATTAAGAAGAAGAAGAATTATTTAGCCCACTAAATATTTAAGAGTCTGTTATTCAGAAAGGTAAAAAAATGGACTTAGTAAACTATAACTTATCTCCTTATGTAACAAAACGTTTGTGCAAGTGAATGTAAATTCTACAGAACACATAATTAACAATATTTCATTAATGGATGAGATTTCTGAAAGCATACTGGCTTATCAAAATATATTTGAAAATTTAACATTTTTTGTTTCTCTTGTGGAATTTTAATGTTTATATTTGTTGGGATTTTACAATAAATTATAGAATTATTAATTTGTAAATTTTAATGTTTACACTTGTTGGAGTTTTACAATAAATTATTGAATTATTAACTTGTAAAAATTTGATTGAAGTTATCTACTGCCCCAAATTTTGAATTAGTGAAAATGTATGGCTTAATTCATCATCATCATAGTTTCATTCATGAATTTAGGCCATATGTTGACCTGTTTCGGCCTCAAGAGAAACACCATCCAAAAATCTTTTGACTGGACGTCCTGGTCTTCTTCTTCCTGCAGGTTGATATCTTAACATTTGTTTGGGTATCCTGTGATCTTCCATTCGATGAACATGTTGCATCCACCTTGACTTGTAATCAGAAATTTTGTTTTCTAAAGGTTCCATGTGTAATTCTTCTCAGATGTCTTCATTTTTTTTTGTGATCTAGTAGTGTGTATCCTGGGTTAATTATAAGAATATATTACAATGAACGTATTGCACTTTAAGCATGTTTATTGTATTTCCGATGAAAACATTAAAAAAATGATTAACTTTAATCCGTATATATTTTTTTTTAGATTCGTTCACATTTATCTGAAAAATAACGGATTTATACGAATCTCATAACCCAAAAAGTCTTCTTATAATTATATTTGCACATTTATTCATTTTTAAAGAACATAGCTAAAGAAAAATTGAAATATGAAAGTACAAGTGTTACACGACCATTCAAATAACTTGCTATGAATAATCAAATTAATATCAGGGTAGCCAAGTATTGCGTGTTCAATCTGTATAAGGAACCGGTTGAAAGACAATTTAAAATTTTGCTCGCGGCTTGTCGCTTGTTAAAGTAACTTAAGAAATGCAAAACGCGTAGTGATACATAAAAACGCATGCAAAAATTATAATACGATACTTAGCTACAGATAAACAAGTAGCTAACTGACCCACAACCAAACAAATGCCTTAAGCTTCGCCGATGTTTGACTCTTCTCTAAAAATTTAACGAAAATCTTACTATTTATTGTAACTAATGCTACTAGTGAATTTATCAATCGGATTTGGAAATCAAAAGTGGGATTTGTTAGGATTATTTAACGAATGAAATTAAACTCTTTACTCAAAAATCATTATTTAAATATATTTACCGGTATTTTAATATATATATATATATATATATACATATTTAATGTAAACTGCGATGTTTGAAAACAAATCAGAAATGTGTGGTTATGTTTTATTAGTTTATTCACTGTAACTTATAATATTATTTATTGCCAAATAGGATCGCAATGTTGTAATACACCCTAGTGGAGAAAAAATGAAACACATTAAACTGTTTATTATAATCAACATTATAGGTTATTAATTAATGTTTTAATAAATAATTCATTAAAATAATTATTTAATAACACAATTATTAAACACACAGTTATCAAATGTGTAGTTCGAGGGAATCTGTTCATTATTTTCTCTATTCAATGTATACCCCCTATTTGTTGGAGAGTCAGTCACTGCAAAATAATGCTCTAACCTGTTCAGAATACTAAAAAAAGGAGGAACTTTCTTTATCACAAAAGCAGGAGCTGGTAAAGAGAATTCGATAAAGAGTGAAGTGAAACACGACTGTTATTGGTTGTAAATCAAAATTCATTGAAATGTGATTGGTCATTGACTCCCATTTGGAACATGCGTTAAATAGTCTTGTTAATTACCTTATATCTTTAACCGAAAATTAAATTATGCACAGACAAGAATAAACTAAATACAGTATATATAATTCAATGAAAGTCCTCTGCGATATCAGTAATATTTCTATTTGCTTAATAAAGTAGTAAAATTTGCTTCATTAAACTTTTTTAAAATTAATTATTTACTTGTTTTGTAGAATGAGTTTTTTTTAAATATTTGAAATATTACTATCACAAAACTCGACGCCAGTCTAACCGTGAAGTATATTCGTGAAGTCCTCAACTGTTACTCGTAAAAGTAAAGTAGTTCCACTACAGGCCTCGGGAGGCCCTTGGGGTAGTAGGAGGTCAAGGCTCCCACTTTTTCTGGACAATCGGCACTTGATGTCAGCCGGGTTGTCAGACCTGCGTGACGGCCGCCTTTACCCCTAGAACAAGCGCCTGGTACTCAATTCCGTTAGAGGCTGAGTCGACCCCAGGGCCATAGTGCCGCCAGAAGGTTTGGGTCAGTTTAAAAATCCTACCCCACCGGAACATGAACCCTCGACCTTCCGGCTTGTAGCGCAGTGCCTTAACCACTACGCTACGGCGTGCCTGTTACTAGTATCAAAGATAAATAATATGATAAATTAGTACGTGTAAAACTTAAAATGCCGTGTTGAAAACTTTATTTTACATATTACTGATTGCATTTAAAAAACAATTTTTAACATTCTCATATTGTTAGCTTAGTTCTAATTTCTTGTAGATTTTGTGACGGAGTCGTAGTTATGAATAAAACTTATGTATAAAGATGTAAAACAACCTAAAAGTATTAAAACAGAAGAATTAAAGAAAAATCTAATTCTCCCATGTATGCATTTTATCAAAATAAAAACAAAAATCAAACTTGTAAATTTATACAGAAGTGTGGCGTAATTCAAATAAATAGTTGCATTTTATTAACCATACATATGTCTCGTGCCTAACGATCTGTGAATAAATATTATAGTTCATTATAATAAACTGTTTTGTACATACATTTGAAGACATGAATGTTGCTCCACGTTGGTTGTTTCTAAAATTATGAACATAACCTCGAACATTTTAATAAAATTATACTAACAAAATCACTTCCTAACATCTAAGAAAAAAACTAAAAAAAACAGTAGTAACACAAACAGCTTATCTTAGCCCTTCTCAGTTGTTTAGTGGCTATCATACTAGCATCTATATCTGAGGTTCCCGGGTTCAAAAACTGTTGGGGTAATTGTCAGAGTGTAAAATTCAGAGCGTGGCTTATTTCAGAAAGAAAGTGAGGCGTGATTCTCTTGTAATAGACACGTAAAAGAATATCAAGCATGTGATAAGAGACTTCTAAGCTTCTTGAATTTTGGTGTCCCCAACCACTTCTTGTCCTTGTCCTTTCTTTTCTTTTTTGTCTCATTTAAAACTACTATATCCATATCCAGAGTATCTAGTTCTTTAACTATTTCTACTAGTTTTCCACTTATTCCTTGTATATTCCAAGTTCCGCATACCAAAGTCCGTTTACGTAGCCAAAGTCGATGCCTATTAATCCGTCCGGCTAATTTCTTGGGAAACGTAGCAAGCTTTGTTTTATAGGATCGGGGTGCTAGCCCTCTGCCTAACCCCCAACCTGGAGGACCAGGTAATTTGTAATCGAGGATGTCTTCCCCATGCCTTTGGAGCACCAACTCCCATCCTGCAAGGCAGCAGCAGGTTAGTACAAGCACGAAGAGCCATAAAAATGTTGAATGGAGTACTGTGGAGTAGGACCATGTCAAACCACACGAAGAAGAGGATTTTGAAGTCTGTTGTGGAAAGCATAATGACTTATGGTGCTGAGGGATGGACTTTGGTAGAAGGACAAAAAACTAAGATCTTGGCAGTGGAGATGGATGGAATAGGATGCAGTGCCAGGGTGTCCAGGTTGGAAAGAAGAAGAAATGAAGAAGTGATGGATATGGAGGAGACAGTGGTGGAAAGGATCGAAAGACGAGCTCTTCAGTGGTATGTCCATGTCAGGAGAATGGAGGATGATAGGTGGCCCAAAACTCTTTTGGAATGGTCACCTTCTGGTAGAAGGAAACGGGGCAGGCTAAGAACAACTTGGAGAGGAGAGATCCATAGATTGATGAACGACCGAGGTCTGGAGGAGGATGAATGGCGTGATCGGCAAGAATGGCGAATGGGAATACAGGGTAACCGCTGAAAAGTGGAAAGACCCTCAAAAGTAAAAGTAAGTAAGAATTTTGGTATTAGACCTACTATTAAAGAGTGTCGATAAATCATCATCATCCTCTTATCGTGTCTCCTTTCGGAAGGTCGATTCTATCGATAAATACGGTAACATGCTTCTTTCTTTACATCAATTTAGTATAAATACCAGAAAATACAGTATGGAAATTATTACGACTAAGACTACATGCTTAACAATATCAAAAGAAACAAATTAGAAGTATGGTAAAGTAAAGTAATCCCACTACAGGGCTCAGTAGGCACTTGGGGTAGTAGGAGGTTAAGGATCCCACTTTTTCTGGACAATTGATGTCAGCCAGATTGTCAGCCCTGCGTGACGGCCGGCTTTACCCACAAAACAAACGTCTGGTACTCATTTCCGTTAGAGGCTGAGTTGACCTCAGGACCAAAGTTTGGGTTAGATTAAAAATCCTGACCCTCCCCCGGCACTCGAACTCTCGACCTTCCGGCTTGTAGCACTACGCTATGGTGTGCCCCTAAATTAGAAAGAAAATTATAGAACAAGTATCAGAATTTAATTATTTAGATGTATTAATAACAAACACAAAAATCTAATAAAATAAGTAAAGAATCATGCTGATAAAGCAGCACAAATATCAGGATATATGAAAGATTTAAATTGGCGCAAAAAACATGTGAATAGAAAGCAAAGTCCGCATATACAAAACGATAGTTCGACCAGTTATCAAATATGGAGCAGAAACTAGAGTTGATACAACAAAAATTAAACAAATAATGAACCTATGTGAAATGAAAAATGTTAACAACTATTCAAGGAAAAAATTGTTTGATAGGATGCACAATACAGGAATTAAGACAAATGTCAAATTCAAGACAACCAAATCCATTAATTGAAATTGAAATAAAAAAAAACTATGGGTGATGGAGAAATTCCGAATACATATTTGAAAACACGATAAAAAACTGCATTAAGTACAACTATTGGTACTCATGAGGCAAAAATCATGTTGACCAGTGTTGTTGTTATTATTATTAATTATTATTGTTGTTATTATTATTGTTATTGTTGTTGTTATTGTTATTGTTTTTGTTATTGTTGTTATTGTTATCATTATTATCGTCATCATCATTATTGTTATTATTATTATTATTATTATTATTATTATTATTATTATTATTATTATTATTATTATTATTATTATTTGCTGTTGTTTAGAGAATATTCCCCTTAAGCCCTTCTAATTTAGCAACCGTGATTCACATCCCATAAATAACTAGTGAACATTTTATAATAATATATTAAAGAGTCGAAGCCAAGTAGCGATTGTAAAGATGTTTACAGAATATGAGTTGGTCCCCTGAGGGTTCTGATGATATGTCATTTGTAGTGTGAACGACAGTCAAAACAGGAGACGCCCTTGATGGGTAATCTGATATTAAATTACCGGAATTTTTTGCCTCATGAAATTTAAGATCAACTTTTTTTACATATAATGAGTATTACAACTAAAATAAAATACAAAAGGCAATGCACTGTAGAAGGCCATTCATGTAAATGAATTCAAATTATTTAACTGACAAATACTTTTTTAAGTATCCAGTCGTTATGATATCCACTTACTCCTTGTATACGAAAAATCACCTGTCAATACGTCGTGTCAATTTATCAAATACCGCACGTAAAATTGTACAGAATGTTAAAATATACTTAATAAAGGTAAGAGGATATACAAGATCCCCCCCCAAACAAGCAATTTTAGGTGCGAACAAGTAAAATTATATAAAAAAACTATATCCACTTTTAGTACAAGTATTTAAAGGTTCTTGGCTGAAGATTCAGATACAATATGCTGTATTTCCATCGGCAAATTTAAGGCCAGTAATATAGGCCTAATCTTAACTCTAGAAACATATACTTACTTATTATTTATATGATTAAGAAAACGTTTCTTGGGTTTGACGTGAAAATCTACAATGTAAAAACACACATATATTATATCATCATCGACCTTTCAAGTATTAGGCCCAGTGGCCCGTTACGGTCTCCCGCCATCTCCGAAAGGTCGACCCACAGATCTTCTGCCTCGAGGAATGTAGTGAAGAATTTGTTTTGGTATTCTGTGACGATCCATGCACTGAATATGGGCTAGCCAATTGTTTCTATATTCTTGGAGGTATTCAGATATAGGTACGATTGTTTAACTCTCTGGCTATTGTTGAAATTTCTTTGGTGGTCTAGAAGGCTATAACCTGCAGTTCGTCGCAGAAATTTCATCTCCGTGGCTGTAATATGACGATCATCCTGAGTTTTTGATGGTCCAAGCTTCACTGCCATAACAGATTATGAGTCTAGCGAGAATTTTATAGATTTTCATTCTTGTGTGTCTCTGCACTTTCGATGGTTTAAAAACTTGGTGCAACCTGTTTATAACAAACGAGGCTCTGGGGACCGAATCACAGCGGTATAACAGTTACATCAGGATTGGAGTAAATGCTAATCCTCCTTCATGCCTGTCCAGAGGCTTTAGGTGGCAGCCCCACCACTGGACTTACTACTTTTCGGCTAGCAACCGACTGGTAGGAAATCAACTTGCTTTCAAGTCTCCAAAGATTCAAAACCGGAAGGATATACACGTTGACAACCAAGCTATACTCAAGGACAAGAAATGGAAAAAGGAAAACATATTTAAACTCACAACATGGAATGTTCAAGGAATAGGACATATATATATATAAGTATGATATGATTAAGAAATGTATCTTGGGTTTTCCACGTCATGGAATCAGTGGTCAGATGCCAACCTTGAATATCCATCCATAGTAATTCTGCCCGAGGGCATTTTTATGCTATGCTTTGCAGCTTTACTAGGGAATTGTAGGTGTGGTAGCTTCCCGTTGCTTTCCACACCGGTGAAGGATGATGATGATAATGATAAGGATGATGGTGATGGCCGGAATGATTTTCGGGGACCGTTGGGCCCTAATCTTCCTGACATTTGTCTTACAGATGAGGAAAAACCCCGAAAAAAAAACCTCACCCAGGAGCCTGTCTCGACCAGGAATCGAACCCGGGCCCGCTGCGTGACAAGGCAGCATGCTACCTCGAGACTACAGCGATAGATCATGTGCATATATATAATTATATATTAATTGTAATGTATTTTAATTGCATCGAAGCCCTTTAATCAGATAAAACCAGAATTTCCTAGTTTAAAACAAGTGAAAAATATTAAATGAATTAAAATGAGAATTCCTTAGTTAAGACTACTTGTATCGTGATGGCAATTCTCCCTTTAACTGATAGGCCTATTAGGATTTTACGATAACATATTTATAGCAGATATTTTTTTAACTCATGTTTATAGAACTTAGAAAACAAAATTTCTGATTATAAGTCAAGATGGATGCAACATGTTCATCGAATGGAAGATCACAGAATACCCAAACAAATGTTAAGATATCAACCTGCAGGAAGAAGAAGATCAGGAAGTCCACTCAAAAGACTTCTGGATGGTGTTTCTCTTGAGGCCGAAACAGGTCAACAAATGGCCTAAATTCGTGAATGTACTATGATGATGATGATGTTTATAGAACTAATGTCTATACATACCAGATGGCCTATAAATAATATTGGAATTGTATCCAAAACGTGCTCTAAGTAAAATAATAAAAAAAAAGTAAAAGAAGATTCAAATGTAAACAACGTATTTCTTTATTTAGCATATAACGTTCCGCGTCAGTATCTGTTATTCAGTTTACCTTAACATTGAAATTATGCGATTTTATCCGTTACAGCCATAGTCTATCGGTCAATGGTTTACCTAATTTTAATATTTCAATGTGTTATTATGACAAGCGTAATAAATGTTATTTGAAAATAAAGGAATATATTAACGGTTTTAGATACATAAGAACCACGCCACGTAGTAGCCAAGTTGCATCATGCCTTGACAGTTAAGTTTTCCCATAAAAAATTCGACCAAAACGGAACCGATGCCCACCCAGCATCGTAAGGAATTCAGGTAGGTGGGTTGGGAAGGACCTTCTGTGCTTGTTGTAACTTTTAGTTTAGTTTTAGATTACTTATTTAGAAGACTATATACAAAAGCAGAGATGCCCAAGTTAGAACACGACCGAAGCGAGTTACTAACCTAATTTTGTAACGTGTTGTCTACAATATTTTATCTACGTTCAGAGAATTTAGTAGGGCTATATGTTGTATATTTAGTATACGTATTAAATTAAATTTACCGGCCGCGGTGGACTAGTGGTTATGATCCCTTGCCTCTGGTCCCGGGTCGCGGGTTCATACCCGGCTGGGGTCGATGGATTTTTAAGGATTTTTTTAAGTCTGAAGATTTTCAGGCTCGTAAAATATCCTTAAGCCTGAATAAAAAGGTCTCTAAGCAAACTTTACCGAATTTTCCTGTCCTAGTACTACCTTGGTTTCCTAGATGTCAGTATGAGGCGAAACGCTGACCACGGCCCACTCCAATGACATCTACACAAAAACAAGTGTAATTAAATTAGTATGGTTTAAATTCTTCCCTGTAGGGGAAGAGCGCCTAAATCTCGTTGAGGGAAAAAGGAACTTACAAGAAGAATTTAATGAAATTTATTGCGGAAACGATATGTTTAGGGAAAGAGTAATGATGGGCTTTGGAGATAAAAAAATGACACGATAAATCAACAAAACGTTGTTATATTCTGCAATTTTGGATACTACTTTCATATGTGAATTTAGAGTAAAAATGAGCGGATAAGATGATTTTCACGGTTAATCGGGAAAGATTTTTAAATAAGTCCAAGATGCAACTATTAATAATAATAATAATAATAATAATAATAATAATAATAATTTATTTTAGCTGGCAGAGTTAAGGCCATAAGGCCTTCTCTTCCACTCAACCAGCGAATAGTAAAATTATACAAAAATTACGTACATATTACAATTTTAAGATATTAAAATACAGACTAAACAAAATACAATGATGATGTGATCTAATACTAGCTAATACTAACAAAAACATAGAATATAATAAAATTAAAATGATATAAAATAAAGTAAGTAGCTTCCTACATGATTATTAATGGAATGCTCTATATAGTTGTCAGGCAGTTAATGTTTTCATTGTGTCGAACTTAAGATATCAGTTAATTTGGATTTAAATAATGATAGCGATTGACAGTCCCTGACATGACTGGGAAGTGAGTTCCATGCACTAGCCATAGATATTGTGTAAGATTCAGAGTACAGACAGGTCCTGTGCTGAGGTATCAAAAGTAAAGAAGAGTCTTGTGATCTTGTTCCTAAATTGTGATGAGCCGATAAATGTTGAAAACGTGTTGTTTAAATAAGTTGGTAAATATGTGTGCAGAATTTGGAATAGCAAGGTATGTGAATGTGAAGTTCTCCTGTCATTTAGGGGTAGCCATGATAAGGCCTGAAATGAAGGAGACACGTGGTCATAACGACGGAGATTGAATATAAATCGAATGCACGCATTATGAGCACGCTGTAGTCTGTCAGATAGATCAGTTGTCAGATTAGTCAGTAATATGTCGCAGTAGTCGAAGTGTGGCATTATAAGAGTCTGTACAAGTATTTGTTTTAATTTTGTAGGAAGGAAGTTTTTAAAACTATTTAGGGAGTGAAAAATTGAGAACACTTTCTTGCAGGTATTATTCACCTGGATTTTCCAGTCTAGGTGTTGGTCCATACAGATACTATTAATATACTTCCAGAAATGTCAAGGAAAGTTTATCTTCTCTTCTTCTTCCTTCCAAGTATTAGGCCAAGGCCTGTTACGATCCTATAGAAAATTTTCCCTCCAGCGTTTGAGGGAAATTCTCGTATAAGACTTGAAAGCATAATAATAGTCCCTTCGATTGGTTGCTGGCCAACGGATGGCAAGACCAGTGATGGGGCTACCATCTTATAGCCTCTGGTCAGACTTTTCTGGAGAAGAAAAGAAAATAAAGGAAAGAAGAAATGGAAGAAAGGAAAGACTCCCTAGCCCTCGGATGCCCTAATAGCGTCGGCGTCAAAAAAACAAGAGTTAACCAAGAGAGGTTAGATAGTAAAGTTAAAAGAGTGCAAAACACAAGTAAGTGGAAGAAATGTTTTGCACAGCTTGGACACCTTGTGGTCGTCATCCACATATCCCCTAGACGAGGACCCCTGAGGGGAGGAAAGTTTATATAAGTAGTTATTCGAAATTATCATTAAAGTGTATTTTACATTTTGTTGAACCTGTATTTTACATTTTGATAGCGTTGTTAGGATATAACGTATAGGCTTTGTTGCCTAGTACTTCGAACTAAAGCGTCACTGATGTAATACAGTGCGATCAGTAGAGCGAGGATTTTTATGAAATTTCATGTTTTAAACTATTGGTCAGAGAGCGCTGAGACAAAGTATCTTTACATTTTATGATATGTAGAATCAAATAAGACCTTCATATTTTTTTCATATTTCATAATATTTTGGCGAAATGTTCATATTTCTGTAAAAATTTAATATTCCTTCATATTTTTCAACTTTCAATTTTTTTAAATGAAATTTCTACTAATTCATTAAAAAACATTTTTGGAGTGACTGCAGTTTTGAAATTTTTTGACAATGTAATATGGTAGACAGCGAAAATTCCTAAGTATCCCATCTGGAACAAGATAAATAAGAAAATAATTGAAAAAAGAGAGATGGAATGACCAAGTGGAGGCTTTTGTCCGAAACTACAGAAAAAGAACAGGGATTTCCTAATCTGTGACAAGAACATGAATAAGTAGAATAACAATGTTAGACTAATAACTACCCACTCTTTTTTATCAGGTAGAAACCTATTCCTTTTTGCTACCTAAGGACAGTTCTTATTTTATGAATGGATTACAGTATTTAAATGTAGGTAAGACTGCTGCTGGTAAACTTGAAACTGTGCTGTGAAATAAGGTCTTGCTCCACAGTTTATGAAATTTGTAAAGTTCTTGTAGGTAAAGCCAATATTATTCTCACTTACATCATACACGGTGATTACAAATGATTGGAGCGATTTCATGATTTTATTGTAGCGATCTTATTTGACATATCTTCACAGAACTTTAAAGTTATGTATAAAAACTCATAAGGTTTTTTTTTGTTTTTTCTCTCGTAGCCGTGTTTCAGCTTTAACCGAGAGAGCGCAGCAGTTATCAAAGATGGCGACAGGCGAGGAGAAAGCATATGCTGTGCTTGAATTTCATTCAACTCAATCTGTGATAACTGTGCAACGACACTTCAGAACGAAGTTCGAGAAAGATGCACCGAGTGCCAACTCCATTCGGCGATGGTATGCGCAATTTAAAGCTACAGGATGCCTCTGTAAAAGGAAATCAACGGGTCGTCCTTCAGTGAGTGAAGAAAAGGTTGAGAGTGTGCGGATGAGTTTCACACGTAGCCCACAGAAATCAACACGAAAAGCGAGCAGAGAGCTGAACATTCCACAACCGACCGTTTGGAAGATCTTGCGGAAAAGATTGAAGCATAAACCTTACCACTTGCAATTTCTACAAGCCCTTACGCCCATTGACAAAGTGAGTCGGTTTGAATTTTGTACACAAATGCAGCAGTTTATGGATGAGGATGGTTTTTGTGAGAAACTTGTCTTCAGTGACGAAGCAACATTCTTTGTGAATGGCAAAGTGAACAAACACAATGTGCGAATCTGGGGCACAGAAAATCCCCGCTTTATTGTGCAGCACATTCGCGACTCCCCAAAAGTTAGTGTGTTGCTGTGCGGTTTCTCAGTTCAAAGTTTATGGCCCTTTTTCTTCTGCGAGTTACAGGAACGTTACAGGACACGTGTACCTGGACATGCTGGAAAATTGGCTCATGCCGCAGCTGACGACCGACAGTGAGACCTTCATCTACCAGCAGGATGGTGCTCCACCACACTTCCATCACGATGTTCGTGAATTTTTAAACATGAGATTGCCAAACCGATGGATCGGTCGCGGTGGAGAGAATGATCAGAAATTGTTGTCATGGCCTCCACGCTCCCCCGATTTGACGCCGTGCGATTTTTTTGTTTGGGGGTATGTGAAAGATTCAGTGTTTGTGCCTCCTTTACCAGTAGACTTACCAGAACTGCGAGCTCGCATAATCAATGCCTTTGAACAAATTAATAGGGACATGTTACGTCGAGTATGGGACGAACTTGATTACAGACTTGATATCTGCAGAATCACCAAGGGGGAGCATATGGAGCACCTGTAAACATCTCAAAAAAAACCTGGGAAGTTGCTCTATGTATCTGTAAAAGTTCGTGAAAATATGTCGAATACTACAGCTACCATAAAATCATGAAATCGCTCCAATCATTTGTAATCACCCTGTATATGTAGTGCAGTACATGATTGCTCCCATAACATCATATAATGTGGAGCATACTTTTTGATCGTACAAAATAATTCTGACAGGCGTTAAAAAATATATAAAAAGCTCCTAACTGTGTATTATGAACAGAATTGTTAATTTGATTATTCAAAGCACATGCATATATACTGTGTTCAGGCAAATTTCATGGAAAAACTAATGTTAAAATAATTCTAACTACATTTCACTATGTTCATACGTGTAATGTATAGGATTAAAATAATTGTAATTGCAAAGAGAGTTTTGAAATACTCCCTAGAATTATTTGTGGATTAATTCATTTTAACATATTTTTTCTCCAAATATGACATATAGTACTTGGTCTACTGCGATGGGCAGGGCATGTAGCACGAATGGGGAAATGAAAGACGTGCATGGAAGCTTCTTGAAGGAAAACCAGAGGGAAAACACCCAGTTGGTAGACCAAGAATGAAGTGGGAGAATAACATTAACCATGATTTGAGGGAAAGATTATAGAGGGGATGATTGGAAAACATTGGCTCAGGATAGGGATGTATGGGGAGCTTATGTCCGTGTGTTCATGAACCTACGGGTTCGATTGTGCCAGTGAGTTAGTTAGTTAGTTAGGACTTGGTCTACGTGTGTTCTGATTCATCCAATTTAATGTTATTGTGGCATTTATATGTACTGGAATTCATTATCTTTATGCAAGGTAAATAGAAGTCATCCAAACTGTACCTACTCTAAATTTTGTCAGTGGTATATCCGATGGAAGCAAGTTACAATGGTTACTATGTTTTGTTTTTTTTATTTATGTTTGGATTTCGTAATTAAATATAATTAGATAAATTAATTGATCACGTTTTATATAAACTCAGTATTCATTTATTGAAATCAAGTGTCAAACTACAGGCTTGGGGTAGATGGATGTTCCACATTTCTAGACAATCTCCAAGGGATGTCCACTGGGTTCTCAGACCTGCGTGATGGCCCCTTTGCCCCAGAATATGTGTCTGTTACTCATTTCAATTAAGAGCTGAGTAGACTCTAGGGTTATGATGCAGCCAGAAGGTTTGGTCCAGCTAAAAACCTGACCCCATTGTGACTCAAACCCACGACCTTCCGGCTTGTTAGCGTGATTCCTCACACAATATACTTCAATGTGAGCCATTAAAATTGCTTCAAATCACGAACATGATATTTTATTGATAAGAATCAATAAAACCTCATAATGTTAAAAATTCCAAAATTTAATATATTAAATGATATTTTATATTGAGTCAGAAGTAATGAAAAATTAATTAAAATGGAAATACAGTGAAACTCTTTATTTCTTGAGCTACAAAAAGGTCTTCATGTCTCATTTGTGTGTTTGTATGTATACCCATATATTATACAGGGCTTCTGTATATAAATATGTGTAAAAACTTGAAAAAATAGTAGCTTCATAATATTTTTGTGTCCTAATTTTCATATTTTTCATATTTTGCTATTATGATTTCATATTTTAGTATAATTTTCTTCATATAATTCCTCGCTCTAGCGATCAGTATAATAGCACTGTACAGCAGACGCGGGGATTTCACTCTTCACTGCTGACGCACCAGCGGCGGGGAACGGACAGCGTAGGATCGAGGTGATACAACCACACACATTTTTGTAACTATTTTACAAATTGTCGTACTTACCAACTTTATTGAAGCAGGTGCTGGAACTGTTTACCTTCGTCGTCCATACATTATTTGACACCTCGTTATAAAATTTGTTGTACATATTATGGATTCTTGAACGTGACGGAATTTTTACACCAGGGAATCGTGTTTCAAAACGTCTTCGTACTTGGCTGGCAGACTGAGTTAACAAATATTGATCATAAATAAAAACACGTTGTTCAGTAGAAAAATTATTAGCCATTATACAGTTTACACTTATACACGCCTGTTTTATAAGATACTTACTTTACTCCTGGCGCGACAGGCCTACAAGGTCCTTAGCCTACCAGCCGGCTGCTGGCCTCACATCCACATGTGTCAATCACAGAGGTAGATGATAATCAGCCAGTGTAGGGTGACATGTGGTCAGCATGTCGAGTCTCCCAGCCGTTATAGCTGGTTTTCTCAACCTGGAGCCGCTACTTATTGTAGCTACCCAAATGCATCACGATGCTGGATGGGCACCGGTCCCATACTGGCCGAAATACCATGAGAAAATTTCTTCCCCCATGGAGACTCGAACCAGCGCAGGTCCCGTAGCTCTGTGCCAAGGCTTCCTGCCTTAACCACTCGGCTACGGCGCGGGACAAAAGTAAAGTAATCCCACTACAGGCCTCGGGAGGCCCTTGGGGTAGTAGGAGGTTAAGGCTCCCACTTTTTGTAGACAATCGGCACTTGATGTCAGCCCTGCGTGACGGCCGCCTTTACCCCCAGAACAAGCGTCTGGTACTCATTTCCGTTAGAGGCTGAGTCGACCTCAGGGCCATAGTGCCACCAGAAGGTTTTGGTCAGTTTAAAAAATCCTGATCCCACCGGGATTTGAACCCTCGACCTTCCAACTTGTAGCGCAGTGCCTTAACCACTACGCTACGGCGTGCCCCGTTTTATAAGATACAAATTTAAAATTGAAATAACTTATACACATATCATTCAGTACACAAGGAAAAGATAGCGAGCACTTTATCCACTCGAAACACACAATCTGACTGCGACTGTGAACGCGTGAGATGTGCGTGTATACTGCTGAGTCTGCGCACATTTCACGTCCCGTGTCTGCACGTGTAAGCCTTCGTCACCGCACAGCACAAACCCCGCGTCTGCAGTCCAATGCTTTACTGATCGCACTGTAGTAGATAAAAATATAAAAGAACGTATATTCTAGATCTCAAATTTTGATTCAACACTGATATTATGATTCTGCATTAATATTAATTGCTTAAACAATTGTATTGTTTCTAAGTTTTAATGGTATATTACAATGCGAGGTTGGAAAATGGTAAAACGCTTCACAAACGTGTGTTGTACATTATTTTTTGCACGATAGTGTTTTCAAAATAATAAATAATAGTAAAATAATAACAGTGTGGGCAATGTTTATAAGTTGAGACTACAGCAGGCAGTTACTCCAATCAGTCATAAAATTACTCCCAATCAGTCATAAAATTACTCCAAGTACGTATTAATTGTTTTATATTGTTTCAAATAAAGTTCAGTTCATTTAAAATGCAGTGATTTTAGTATTAAAAGATTTCGGGCTATGTGGCCGTGGTCTATAACTGGCGTTTCTTCCAGACGTTTCTCCCTGCGACTCGCAGTCGAGTCTATGACAGGGAACAACAGTTGGAAGCGCTCGCCACTGAAGATGCCCTCCGCAGTTGAGGGAGAAACGTCTGGAAGAAACGCCAGCTATAGCCATGGCCACATAGCCCGGAATCTTTTAATACTATGATTACCGGCCGTGAAAGCCTGCATTCCACAATGCAGTGATTTGTTTAGTATAATGATGTGTAACTTTTGGATATATGTTTATATATACATTGTACGTCCACCGCTGTGCTCTCAAGGTAGCGTGCTGCCTTGTCACGCAGCGGGTCCGGGTTCGATTCCCGGTCGGGACAGACTCCTGGATGAGGTTTTTTCGGGGTTTTTCCTCACCTGTAAGACAAATGTCAGAAAACTTAGGGCCCAACGATCCCCGAAAATCATCCGGCCATCATTATCATCATCATCATCCTTCACGGTGTGGAAAGCAACGGAAAGCTACCACACCTATAATTCCCTAGTAAAGCTGCAAAGCATAGCATGAAAATGCTATAATTGTAGTGAAGGACCTGCTCTCGGGCTGAATTACTATGAATGAATGGATGAATACATTGTACGTAGTATACATAGTTTTACTTCTCGCACGTGGTTTGTAATATGTAATATTACAGTATAGTCATTTAGGTTGGCAACCCCGAAATGTAGGAAGTTGAACTTTCAATCATAGTCGCTATTGCTGTAAGTACGACAAAACGCACTATAGCGTAAAATATATATTGTATTCATGTAATCGCCATACTACCAAGCAGACTAATACCCTACAATAAACAAAATTAAAAAGGCATTCGGTAATATATCTTATTTGAATGTCTTCTTATTTTTCATCTTCATGGTGGATCCTTGGATCCGCTCAGCTCATACAGAAATTAAATCATCTATCCATCTTCTCCTCGGACGTCCAATATAAAGACATCCAATAGGTCTATATTCATATACCTGCCCAGCTGCCCTATGTGGTTCCATCCGTTGTACATGTGCAAACCAATCCTTCTTTCTATCTACAATCTAGATTCCAAGTTTTTTTTTTTTATTTTATTTATTCATTCCTTTCTTCATCCCTTAATGTGAACCCTGCTGTTTTTCTTAATGATCTCATCTCGGCTGTTCCTATTTTTTTGTAACTTCTATTTAGTGCCCAGTTTTTCATCACCGCCGTATATAAGCATTGATACAGTCATTGCCTTGTAAAACTTCATATTAATATTATTTTTAAGTCTATCTTTTAATGTTCAAGATACTACACATTTGTTGAAATGTGTACAATTTAAATTTCGTAATTCAATAAATCAGTAAATTTATTTTATTTTACTTTTGCTTCCGGATTTAATATAACTAATTAAGTAACTCACTGGCACTATCGAACTCATAGGTTAATGGCTGCGCAGACATAAGCTCTCCATACATCCATATCCTGAGCTAATGTTTTCCAATCAACCTCTCTATAATCTACTTCCCTCAAATCATGGTTGATGTTATTCTCCCACTACATTATTGGTCTACCAACTGAGCGTTTTTCCCTCTGGTTTTCCTACAAGAGGCTTCCATGTACCTCTTTCATTCCCCATTCGTGCCACATGTCCTGCACATCCCAGTATAGGAGACTTAACTATTCTTATTTCATGTATTTCTATAAAAATCATGTAGCTCCTGTTATGAAGTCTTCTCCATTCACCTGTTTGTTCATCTCACTTTGGTCCAAACATTTTCCTAACAACTTTATTCTTAAATTTAATATACTTTCAATAATCCAGTATACCTTTAAAGTATATATATAGTATTGTATTGTAAGCCTATGTTTTCCCTTTACAGAGATTTAGGCGCTCTCCCCCTATAGGGAAGAATTTGAACCATACTAATTTAGTTACACTTGTTTTCGTATAGATGTCATTTTGAGTGGTACGTGGTCAGCATTCCGCCTCATAGTGACATCTAGGAAACCAAGGTAACACTAGGACGGGAAAATTCGGTAAATTTTGCTTAGAGGCCCTTTTCATTCAGGCTTAAGGATTTTTTACGAGCCTGAAAATCTTCGGACTCGTGACCCACGGTTTAAAGTCCCTCCCGGAGGACTTGCTCCTTGGATTTTTCCGTCCTAAAAATCCATCGACCCCGGTCGGGTTTGAACCCGCGACCCTTGGGACCAGAGGCAAGGAGCATAACCACTAGTCCACCACTAGTGTATATATATATATGTCAGAAGTTTATTTTCCATATCTGGGGATTTTAACCAAGATTTTTTTTAGTGTCTTCATAATGCAATGAAATGACGAGCAGAAGTCTGCAATATGGTAGGGAGAGGACTTCTCGCAGAATACATCAGTACAGGAAATGTAAAATAAGTTACTGAAAAAAAAGCATTCCAACCTACGATACTTAACAATCTGACATCTAAGTAATTACACATTTCCCAGCTTTGTCTTCTCGAAATATTAAAAAATCAAAATGTTCAACATTGTTGTGTTTTTAAAGACACTCTATTAATTCCATGTTATACAGATAAAACATCTTGATTGAAGACTTTGCTTTAAATTTATTCATGATGTTTTCCATGTGAGCCTACAATTAAACATTTTAGAGCTGAATATAGAAATGCTCCTTCTCAACGCCTGTCATTCACTGTTGGGGGAAAAAATAAAACGTTATATAACCGGTTTGAACAATAAAAATGTTGTTATCCAATCCTTATCTTAACACTCTGAGTTCAACTTTGATGAATATTTAATTTCGTGAACTGTTTACGAAATAAAATAATTTGTGAAGTTACACGCTGGACGTCATCCAGATTATTTTCTCCAAGCAAATCAATGTCAAGTATTTGGATATTTAGGTATTTTAAGCTTCATATAAAGAAAGACGATAACAAACAAGACCGGTAATGTTAACATTAATAGAAATTAACAAGCAGATTATTTGTTTAAGATAGCTAAGCTTCCACTTACCTACCAAAAACCAATGGCATTCCAGACTGCAAAACTAGCAATAAAAGAACTATATAATGCACAACATCTAAATAAAATAGCTTCCAAAACAGCTAATAAACCCTGGAGAAAAACAATTATAGAATCACCAGACTACCCTAGAAGAACCGCAGTTGCATTGTTCCGCCTAATAACGGGGCACAACTTGCTGGTAAAACACCTTTTTCGGTCTTGGGATAATGCAAACACCATCCTGTGTACTATGTAACAACATAGATATGGACCGACATCACCTTACAGTCACACACAGAAGTGTAGAACGCTACTGGGAAGCTAGGAGGAAGGTGTCAAATTTGTGGTAACTGTTTATTTACTATGATGATCTTGTAGAAGATTTCCGGGCTGTGGCCGTGGTTTTAAGGCTTGTAGTTCCCCGACGTTTGGCCAGAGCCTGCGTCCGGCATCCTCAAGGGTTGTCTTCATATTGGCAATTTTGTTGATTACCTGCCCTGTTTATACATTTATCCGTGGCGTCTTCTCTGCGCGGATAAATGTATAAATAGGGTAGGTAATCGACAAAATTGCCAGTCTCAAGACAACCCTTGAGGATGCCGGAAAAAACATTGGGGAACTACAAGCCTCAAGATCACGGTCAACAGCCCGGAATTCTTCTACAAGATAGTCATAATAACTCCGGCCGTAAAAGCCTAAGTCAATGTTCATTTAAGTTTGTTATTATGTCATTTTGTTTGTAGGTTGATGGTCTTATGGCCACAATACCAGCCATTAGATAAATAAATAAATAATTTATTATTAAATTAATGTAGCCTTATTTCATCATTAAAATGTTCGGGTTTTAGACCAAGTTATTTACAAAATACATATTAAGATAACAGCAATGGATATTCCACGTACATTAATACTAAATGGCTAACAGATTTCAGTACATTATAATGTAATTTTATGTACAGAATATTAGTAATTATTTCAATAAATTATATTTTGTAGATACTTAAACACCTTGTTTATGAAACGAGAAATAATGTATATAATTCACGGATCATTACTATAGGCGTGAATGGATTGTTAAAGTTCGATTCGCAGTCGAGTCTACGACAGGGAAACAACAGCTTCTAGCGCTCGCCACTGAAGATGCCCTCCGCAGTTGAGGGAGAAACGTCTGGAAGAAACGCCAGTTATAGACCACGGCCACATAGCCCGGAATCTTTTACTACCATGATTACCGGCCGTGAAAGCCTGCATTCCACTATTGTTAAAGTTAATATTGTGACGCATTAAGATCGCAGTGTTAGAATTTGGCGGGTGACGGAGAAGGTGTGGTCTCGCATTGATGGAAATAGATTCATAGTCGTTGACTTGCGAGTTGAAAGACCCACGCATATGATCGATGCGTCTAAACTTCCATTCCGGAAGGTTCTGTATGCATCTATCCCTCCTTTCCAGTGACTCTGAACCCCGAAACCTCTATACTAGAAGAATCTCGACTGGATGCCGAGAAATTTCCTTCCCCGGCTAGGATGGGAGTCAGTTGTGATATGACAGCAATACAGTGAACTGAGATCGGATGAAATCGCGCCAAGTGGAATCATCAGTGACTGGAAATAATTGTGCGACAAATAAACTGTGAAACAAGATTAAATAATTGCACCAAGTTGTATGTAAACTGTCACTAAAAGTTTTTTGAATCAAATAAAGTTATTATGAAAGTTTTACGAGAGCATCTGTTGTTTTTATTGAATGAAAGAAAGTGAGAGCGACCCTCTCGAGAGAACAATAACTTTCTTTAAATAATATTCAAAATTAGTACCAAGACCAGCTATAAATATTATTAGCCCAGAAATAATTTTAAAAAAATTATTTAATCAATCCCAAAAAGAAGAACTAAATCGAATTAATAAATATACCCCTGCTGTAACAAGGGTGGAAGAATCTGCTCAAGCTAAAACGGGGGTAGGGGCGGCTATCGCTGCTCGCAATCAAGAAGAGAAAGAGATTTCAGCTCTTTTTGTCGTAGGAGCTAGAACAACTAGTAAGTATTAGTTAATTCTATCTCCGCTGTATTCTTCATACAATCTAAATAATAAATAAAATGTCACTACAATGGTTATGGAATTCAGAAGTAATTCATCAGATCAGTAAGAGAGGAAGTGTGTTCACATTTCATATTCCTGGCTAATTCACTGAAATAATAATAATAATAATAATAATAATCATCATCACCATCATCATCATCATAGTACATTCACGAATTTAGGACATTTTGACCTGTTTCGGCCTCAAGAGAAACACCATCCAAAAGTCTTTTGAGTGGACGTCCTGGTCTTCTTCTTCCTGCAGGTTGATATCTTAACATTTGTTTGGGTATCCTGCGATCTTCCATTCGATGAACATGTTGCATCCATCTTGACTTATAATCAATATAAATAAAATAATAAATAATAACCAGACAAAAACCACTACTAAACAAAAGTAAGATATACAATGAAGTGCTTGATAAGTAAGGGAATACATAAATATAGAACAATTTAACTAATAATTTGTAATACATATAACAATAATTTTTCACGATGGGCATGTAATGTATAGAAAAAGAATATATATAAGCTATTCTCAGAAAAGAAGTTTATAAAACAAGACTTTGCACAAATATTTAGCGGTAGTAAAATCTAATGATAGAAATACATTTGTTCCACTTTGTAATATGCATTCTCCTAATATTATATAAAAATCGTACCTTATTTTGATTACAAGATACTTGTAAAAGTTGATAGGCCTTATAAATTATACCAGGTTACATGCATTGAAATTGTGTGCTTTATTTGTAATGTATTTTTAGACACATTGGGCATCGTTTATGTCTCATTGCATTGTACATTATTATAAAAGGGATTTTTTTGTTCACAATTTTCAATTCAATGTTACGTAAAAGTATGTTTTAATTTGGTTAAATTAATATAAATTAATAATTTGTAAAAATGTTTATGTTCTATACCTGCATTGGAATCTCTATTTATTTTGCAATTTGTAAGTCAATTTTACATGACTCGTGTCTTATTCATTATATTATATTTACTTATTTTTTGGAAGTTTATCGTACACATTTTGTAGTCCGATTCATAAGCTAAATGTCTTAACGAATGAATTCCTAGAGCAAATATATGTAAGAGTACAATTAAAAACTAACTTCATTTGAACGGGTAATTTTGAATAGTTTGTATAATTGTTTCTTACATTATAAACTTTCCAATTTCGAATACTGATCGGCAAAGCTATATTATTACTTGTTGTCATATAATTTGTTTTTAACGCTCTGACATATATCTAATGTTTATACTTATATAGAAGAGAGACTCAATTACGGTTAGGTTAATTTCTCGTGAAGGTGGTCCGTCATGCTAGCTCAAGAGGTAGTGCCTCCCCTGCCTCCAGGCTAGTAAGTCTGAGTTCAATTCCAGGCGGAGTTGGGAATTTTAATTATCATTTTTTCCAATCTCGAGCCTAGAAAATATGATGGTGTAGAATTTTTAATCGCTACATTACGCAATACGTATAAAGGCATGTAGTGCGTATGGTAGCAATTTGTCCGTCAGATGCGAACATTTAGTTTGGCGGTTCCCTTGTTGTTTTTAGACAAGCATAGCTACGTGTCGCCACCGTTTTTCACCTTCTTCTTTCTCTTCATCATCACCCGCCTTTACCCCCAGACCAAGCGCCTGGTAATCATTTCCCTTAGAGGCTGAGTCGATTCTAGGTTCATGGTGCCGCTAAAAGGTTTAGGTCAGTTTAAAAATTCAGCCCACCGGGACTCGAACACCTGACTTCCGACTTATACTTTATTGAACTGTCAAGGTATTTTGAGCATATTTGTGTCCCATAAGCTCATCGTTTACACTATAGTCTGCTCATAATATATAGAATCATCTCTTTTTATCTGATATTAGTAGGCCTTTATGATCTAATTAAGTAAGCTATTAGAATAACAAATTGTGAGAGAATTTGCTGTTAGAATCTTATAGAACTAATAAAACTTTTAATTTGATTAATAATAATAATAATTTATTTTATTTAAGTACGGTTTTAGAAGTTAAAAATTATATTGCAATATTGAATATTTTGTAATATAAATTAATTTATTCTAAGTCAATTCTTATTCCTTCGGTAGCCAAACTAAGTTCTCTTCAGAACACATAAAACACAAAATAATATTCTCCACATTTGTAGGAAAAAAGACTTTTTAAGATTTTTTCAGACAACTAAAATGAGAAATGAGGTTAAAAATTAAACGAGAAATCTTAATTTGTATTTAATTAAATTTTAAAATGTTATAACAAAGACTCCTCCCGGATTTCCATTCGGCTCTGCAAAGAAACAAACAATCATACATCGTCCATTCACGAATTTAGGCCATTTGTTGGCCTGTTTAGCCCTCAATAGAAACACCAACCAAAAGCCTTTTGAGTGGATTGTGTGGTCTTCTTTTTCCTGCTGGTTGATAGCTTAACATTTGCTTGGGTATCCTGTGATCCTCCATTCTATGAACATGTTCTAACATTCATTACTACTAAAATAAGAATTTTGAAGGATGTATATCGGAGCTTGGGCAGGTTTTTCTTGTTTTTTTTTTTTCGTTTTCCCCTGCCACAATCCATTCTACCATTTATCCATACTCACCGCATCCATTTCGTTGCATTTCGTTCATCTACACATGTGATGGTGCATCCGGCGTGGTCGGCAGTCACCCTTGTCATTCACAGACCTCTATATAAGGGGCTTCATATCATCTCATTCCTCGACCCGACCCTGAGTTGGACACGAGTTGAAGATATTTAAATTATGTATGAACAGACAGGTGAATGGAGAAGACTAAATAACAATGAACTACATGGTATTTATAGGAAGTCAGATATAATAAGAACAGTTAAGTCTCGTAGACTGCGATGGGCAAGACATGTTGCGCGTATGGGGAATGAAAGACGTGCATGGAAGCTTCTTGTAGGAAAGCCAGAGGGAAAACGCCCAATTGGTAGACCAAGAATGAGGTGGGAGAACAACATTAACTATGATTTGAGGGAAGTATATTATAAAGGGAATGATTGGAAAGCATTATCTCAGGATATGGATGTATAGAGAGCTTATGTCCGCGCGGCCATGAACCTACGGGTTCGATAGTGCCACTGAGTAAAGAAGTAAGTAAATTAAAAAAAAAATATTAGGAAAAATAGAAGAAAAATGTAATAGTATGGACACCTCATAAAAATGGAAGAAGAGAGAATACCAAAGAAGATCCTGAATTAGAAATCTAATGGAAAAAGTGGAAGAGACAGGCCTAGAGAACGATGGATGGATGGAGTGAAGAGAAGTATGGAAGCTAGAGATTTAAGGGAAGAAGATGCTTTAGACAGGAACCTCTGGCGACAAATTACTTTGGGTTGAAGGAGAAACATTATACTGTGGAATATTCCTAAAAAAAAAAACAAATCCATCTACTTGGAACAGAATGTATAAGTTTTGTTAATGATTCAGCATTAATATAAACAGACAATTTAGTATGAGTGTTTACATATATTTATTGATGCATAGACTTCACTTTGTGAGGAATCGAATGAATGTTGTGTTGGTCGCTTAGCATAACAAAGAGCCCGTGAAAATGATGATTAGCCGTTGATGAGGAGGGGGAAAGCAGGAGCGTGTGGACCGACAGAAGTTGTGCCAGTGTGGCGAAGGATGCCGCAGCTCTTGCACGGCCTTACCGTGCCTGGCTGCAGCTATCGTCGTCAAAGCCTCCGGAAAGCCCACTGGGTAGCCGGCCTTCTGATCGCGAGTCTCTGTCTCACGCTAGCCGGCCTACTTAATACAGATTTGCCGGTATCTGTTACTGAAGTGCCCTCTTACGAACTGAACACCATGGGGACTGACGTCGACCCGTCGGTACGTATGATTTGTGTGACAAGTGTTCCATCGTGCGGAAGAAGTGATAATTTAGTGTTTAAACATCCGGATGTGATATTTATTCAATACTTCTTTTTTACTGATTCTTGTTTAGTTGGTCTTCCGGACTAAATAGCCATGGTCCAGTTTTGATAAAACTCGATGTTTCGTCTACTACTGCGATAGACATCCTCAGGAGATTCTAAGTGCTCTCTGTGAACTCCTCAACTGTCGGATTTAGTAGTAGACGAAACATCAAGTGGTAACAAAACTGGACCACGGTCATTTAGCCTGGAAGACCAACTAAAGAAGAATCAATACCCCGGTCGTGAAAGCTTACAACTTCTTTATACTGTTTATGATCCTGTCATGATTATCCTGCTGTTCTTCTCATTAAGTCTCATTTCATTTGCTTCTGGAATTTTGCTTTCATTCGTCTTAATGTCTCATTACCGTAATATTGTACAAGTTTTATAGGCCTACTTTTTTCCATTTTATATGTTAATAATAATTGAGGGGTCTAGTGAGAGAGGGAGCTATGCCACTTTGAGAAGAAATGGAAATAAATTGGGTTTTATAAAGCACTATATTATGAACTTATTTGTACAATAAAGGGATCATTTTTCTTCTTTAACTTACTGTTATGTGAATTAATTAAATGAAAATAAAACTACGTTTTATTTTTATTTAATTAATAAATATGGATTTTCATCAAGTAAACACAACTCAATTGATTATGTTATGTGAATTATGCAAAAATTTTAATATAAATATAACTGATTATTTCCATTTCTTCTAAAAGTGGCATAGCTCCTTCTCTCACAAGACCCCTCAATTTACATACAAAAATAAGATTACACTTTAGGGTTGCCTTTTAGAATTTATTAATTAACTTTTTTTATAAAGGGTGAACAAGACAAGCAGGCAAGTACACAATGAGTTTCTCTAGGACTATAGAAAATTATGTAATTATTTTATGTACAAAAATGTTTCTACGATGGTTATTGTTAATAATATCATAAAAGTTAGTGCACTATGCCAACACCATAGAATTGAATACAGTGATATAGGCGTGCATCACTACAGGTAGTACAGGGCATTAGTTAAGCTGTGTTTTGTTTACTAATTGTAAGAGCTGAAGTTTGATAACATTTTAATACTGTTAGAATGCCGTACATTCATATTTAAATGCCTTCAAATTAATTATCATAAGTAATGCCACGAATTATTTCCAATTTATCTAGAGGATTTGGAAATCATGAGTGGCATTTGTTAGGACTATTTAACAAATAAAATTAAGCTGTTTACTCACAAATCATTATTTAAATATAGTTATTTTAAAATATATATATATTTAATGAAAACGGCGATGTTCGAAACAAATGAGAAATGTTTGATTATGTTTCATTTGTTCATCACTGCAACTTGATCATATTATTTATTGCCAAATAGGATCGCAATATTGTAAGAATGCACCCTAGCGGGAAAAAAATGAAATGCATCAAACTGTATATTATAACCAACATTATAGGTTATTAATTATTTTTTTAGGAAACAACTCAGTAAAATCATTATTTAAAAACACAATTATTGAACACCAATTATAAAATGTATAGGTCGAAGGAATCGGTTCGTTATTTGCTATATTCAACATATTATTTATTAATTAAATAAAAATAAAACGTAGTTTTATTTGATTTTCATATCTATTGTATAATTCTGTGACAGATGTTTCGGTACACTGTACCTATTATTTGTTAGATAATCAATGCATAATAATTCTCTGACCTGTTCAGAATATTAAAAAGGAACGACTTTCTTTATTTTAGTAAACATCCACAGTAATTCTGCCCGAGGGCAGGTCTTTCACTGCAATCGTAGCATTTTCATACTATGCTTTGCAGCTTTACTAGGGAATTATAAGGTGTGGTAGCATCCCGTTGTTTTCCACACCGGTGAAGGATGATGATAATGATAAGGATGATGATGATGGCCGGATGATTTTCGGGGACGGTTTCTGACATTTGTCTTAGATGTGAAGAAACCTCACCCACGAGCCTGTCCCGACCGGGAATCGAACCCGGGCCCGCTGCGTGACAAGGCAGCACGCTACCTCGAGACCACAGCGGTGGACTTAGTAAACATAATTCGATAAATACCGAGTAAAACACGACTATCATTGGTTGTAAAACAAAATTCACTTAACGTGATTGGTCATTGACTCCCATGTGGGACATGAGATAAATAGTCAAAGAAAATTATCTTAAATTAAAAATTGCCTATTTTGTTGTCAATTATGGGACCTACGTGGTGAGAGTTTATCCACCATTTTTTTACACGCTTTGTATTAGCTTGACCTGTATCTATCTATCTATCTATCTATCTATCTATGTAACGGAATCTTTCAACGCGATTTTCACCCACTTAAAATCACGGGATCGACTTGAAACTTTGTATACTTGTAGAGGGCCCGTGACAATACAATAATTTCATATTTATTTTCTAAAATCCTGGCCATAATCATCAGAAAATAAACAAAAGGTGTTTTTGTATCAATGTAACGGAATCTTTCAACGCGATTTTCACCCACTTAGAAACATGGGATTGACTTGAAACTTTGTATACTTGTAGAGGACGCGTGACAATATAATAATTTCATATTTATTTACTCTATATGATTGTATTAAGCGTAGCATGGGCAAAGACTTTTCATAGAAAAAATTAAATTAAATTTCTCATAAACATGTGTCCATACTTCAATTTTAATTTAATATATTAACTAACTCACTGGCACTATCGACCTCATAGCTTCAAGGCCGCATGGACATAAGCTCTCCATACATCCCTTTCCTCAGCTAATGTTTTTCCAATCATTACCTGTATATTCTACTTCATTCAAATCATGGTTATGTTACTTCCACCTCATTCTTGGTCTACCAACTGGGCGTTTTCCTTTTGGTTTTCCTACAAAAAAATTCCATGCACGTCGTTCATTACCCATTCGTGCAGCCTATGAGACTTAACTGTTCTTATTATATCTGTCTTCCTATAAAGATCACGTAGCTCACTGTTTATTGTCTTCTCCATTCACCTATCTGTTTGGTACAAAAATGTTCCTAAGAACTTTATTCTCAAATACTCGTAATCTCCTTTCCTCCCTTAAAGTAAGAGTCCATGTTTCGCATCCATATAATATAACTGGTAGAATAATGGTTTTTATATATTTTCAATTTAACATGTATTGAAAGGAGTTAGGACGACAATGAGTTCCTGCAATGCATAATATCACGCATTTCCAGAACTTAGACTATCTTCAATTTCTTTGTGCATTTCATTCCTATTTGTGATTATTGTTCCTACGTATTTGAATTCAGCCACTTCTTCAGAATGTCCCTCATTTGTCATTAGCTGCCCATTTCCATTATATAATATATTTCCATGTAAGACCATATATTTAGTTTTATTGATATTTATTTCCAGTCCTAATTTCTTATTGTTACTCAATAGTGTGAGCCCAATAATACTACATCATCAGTATAAACTAACAGCTTATTAATACCATTGAGTTGTAGGCCTTCTTCATCCTCTAGAGATTTGATGGCATGATCTAGTACAAAATTAAATAGTAGAGGAGATAGTGCATATCCTTGCTTTAATCCATTGTGAATTTCAAAAGTGTCCGAAAAATATTTGCCTACACGCACTCTATTCTTTGTGCCATTTAGACACATTCGTATAAGTCTAACTAAGTTTTTAGGAATTCCGAACTCCAGCAGGATATTGTATAACTTCTCCCTCTTAATTGAATCATGCGTTTTTGAGGACTATATATAGTTTATGTGCAGTACCATTATATTCCCATTTATTTTCTAAAATCTGTCTTATACTAAAAAAAATCTGATCTGTTGTAGACCTGTTTCTTCCAAATCCACGTTGATGATCTCCTAGAATGCCATCAAGTAAGTCTGCTTACTAATATATTTGTTAGAATTTTGTACGAAGTTGTAAGTAATGAGATGCTTCTGTAGTTGTTTCAATCAGTTCAGTTTCATCTCCTTTTTTATAATTGGTTTGACAATCGATTCTTTCAATCATCAGGAAGAGCTTATTTTTACCAAATCATATTAGATATCACACAAATGAAACTTCATGAAATCTTTTAGGTACTGAATGTAAAACTATAAACCAAAAACGAATAAAAATGACAATGAGTGAAGAACACACACAATTATTAATTTCTTGCTTTTTTAATGAGTTGATTAATCTTCTCATATCGTTATTAAATCTGCTGGACAGTTTCCAAGAGCTTTTGAAGGGTCTAACATTACATACATTTCTTCAGCTAACTGAACTGTACACTAAACTGTGTAAATTTATGATACATCATATATCAAAAAGAAAAGTGAAAATTAAAATAAATAAAAAACTAACTTGTGTTTTGACAGATGGTTAGAAAAATAGATGGATAGATCATCGGTTGATTAATGTCTTCGATATCGTCCGATTCCCAATAGCCAATTTTGTTGGTCCATCCAATCTTCTGGTTGTGGATGTTTCTTCTTCATGTATAAATATATTCCCTGACTCCAGGAGGTTTTAGGTCTTCCTCTGCCTCGTCTTTCATCAGGTTTCCATTCCAAAACAGATTTTGGTAGCCGATCCTCTTACATTCGCTGGACATGTACGTACCATCTTAATTGCTGAGTTTTAATATCATCTAAAATAGTGTCTTCAACTTTATTTTCTCCCTTATAACTGAGTTCCTAATTTTTTCTCTTCTTCAAATTCTTGCTGCCCTTTGTATAAAATCCATTTCCGTTGCCAAAATATACTTATTTGTTTTTGTTGTTAATGGCCAAAATTCTGCTCCATAAGTAATGATACTTTTAACAATTGTATGATATATATTCATTTTATATTTTTATTACTTATATTTTTATCCCACAATATTCCATTGAGGCATGCAATTGCAAATTTTCCTTTATTATTTATATTTCTTAGTTCTTCTTCATAACTCCCATTTTTATTTATTTTAATTCCTAAATATGTGATCTCACTATAAGATTGTATTGTTCTCCAGTCTCCAAAATTAATAAAATATATTTTAATATTACTATATTTTTTTATATCTCGGGACTCAGAAGGACCTTCTTAAACATTAATATTATTAAATGTGTTAGTTTCTATTTTAAAATTGTGTCGAAATGTTACTTGTTTGTTGATTTATTTTTTATTTTCCCAAGTTTAACCTCTCTCTTTGTATACAGAGTACTTTTACATGCCTCATGCCTCGTTCCTCATAGGGACATGACCTACGAGGAGAGGATTTTTAAAACTCTGCGTCAGATACATTACTTTTGGACCACACAAGAACATGGAGGGTCTTCTCAGATGAGTGATCAGCTCACTGTCAGGGCCACATCAGAGACAATACGAACATTTAAGACAAGACACACACACACATTCATAATAAACAAGGCGAATATAATAAAGTGATTATGATGTCCAGATGGTGTTTGGGGACTATTTGGACCTAAAGTTTCCCGACATTTGTTTTAAAGGTGAAAAAACTCACCCAGGAAACTCTTCCCGAGTATGAATTGAACATCTTGAAGATATTTATTCCATTTATTTTACTTTAACGAATTGGCAACGTTCCCTATCGGGTTTAAAATCTAAATTTTTTTATATGTGCTAACAGCAATATTTTATTAAGTTTACGTACGTGTGATCTTTAAGTGGGTATAACCAAACGCACTTTTGAAAACGGAAATCGTATGCTGACAATCTTTAATATTCTATGAAATTCTTGTGGAAAGAATTATGTGTTTTAAACGATTGCAAATTAATTCGCAAACAGGTTTCCAATCAACATCTTAATAAAACTTTTTGAGTTGCTACACATCTGCACTGAACTTTTATTAATGTTTTTAAGGTTTTTCCACGTATTGATCACATTTACGTCTCAGCAGGTTTAAGTTATTTCTATAAACATCTGCTGAATTTATTAATTATCTTTCTTAAATGCACGAGGTATTAAAAACATTAACATGGAACAGAAAGATACCTCAATTTGCAAAAATGTTAGCGTGATTAACTAATTTAAATACGTTAATTAAATTTGTTTTCGGAAGAATTATTTAAAGCATGTGCTTTGAAGCATTTAGGTAATAGTTATAGAATATATTTATTTAGCCTGGTGGAGTTAAGACCATGTGCCTTCTCTTCCACTCACCAGGCACAAACATATGTTACATTTTTTAAATACAAAAGACATAAAATACACAGTACGTACGAAAACAATCAAGTATTTGGTCAAACTGAACAATAATGAAAATAATGTCTAATAATACGCCACGCCATAGCATAGTGGTTAAGGCACTGAGTACAACGCCGGAGGACCGAGAGTTCAAGTCCCGTTGGGGTCAGGATTTTTAAACTGACCCAAACCCTCTGGCGGCACTATGGCCCTGGGGTCGACTCAGCCTCTAACGGAAATGAGTACCAGATGCTTGGTCTGGGAATAAGGCGGCCGTCACGCAGGGCTGACAACCCGGCTGACATAAAGTGCCGATTGTTTAGAAAAAGTGGGATCACTTTACTTTACTTACTAATACAATAAAATTAAATACAAATAAAATTAAACTAATGGAATAATGTATACTCTAAGAAATAATAGCTCGAATCTACTCGTACTATACATAAAAATAAAATAAAAAATAAAGAGAAAGTAATAAATTCTAATGAATTAATCTATCGCTTATATAAGACATTAGGTAAATATATTGACAAACCTTAATACTATTTTTATTAATAATGAAAAAACAAATTATTAATTGTTGAAAAGTAATATTAGTGAGATGTTTCTGTTAATAATTTTATTTTCAATTTGTTCTCTGACAGATAGTACAGTTTGGCAGTCTCTGACATAGGGTGGAAGAGAATTCCATGTTCTAGCAAGAGAAACTGTAAAAGATTTCGAGTAATAGGTAGTGTGATGAGGAGGGATTTAAAGGCAATGTGCTGATGGGATCGGGTATCTAGTTTATGTGTATCAGAGAGTCTAGTGAAGCGGTGTGATAAGTAATAATGTAATGATGTGTGTAATATTTTATAGACAAGAGATAGGGAATGGATGGTTTTACGATCTTAGACAACTTGTTACTAAACCTAATTCTGTAAGTGTTGTCTACAATATTTTATCTACGTTCAGAGTATTTTAGTATATGTTGTATACTTTGTATATTTAATGAAATTTATTTATTGCGTAAACGATATGTTTAGAGAAAGAGTAATGTGGGCTTTGGAGAGAGAGAAAAAAAAAAGGCACAATAAATCAACAAACATTGGTGTTATATTCTGCAATTTTGGGTGCTAGTTTCATATGTGAATTTAAAGTAAAAAATGAGCGGAGAGGTGATTTTCACGGTCCATCAGGAAAAATTGTAAAAGCAGTCCAAGATGCCACTATTAATATACTTCTGAAAAGTGAAGGAAAATTTATGTACATAGTTATACGAAATCATCATTAAAGTGTATTTTACGATTTGTTGAACCTGTAATTTATGTTTTGATGGCGTGTTTTGTTAAAACAAAAAGCATAGGTTTTGTTGCCTAGTAACTACGAATTAAAGCGTCCCTGATTGCTATATTAGTAGATAATACTATATTACAATGCGAGGGTAAGGAAGTGGTTTTTACAGAAGCGAGGAAATTATTAAAAACCGAGCGATAACGAGGTTTTTAATATCCGAAATCTGTAAACCACTTCATAAACGTGTGTGTTATACATTTTTTATACAATGATGTTTTCAAAATAATAATTAATAGTAAAATAATACCTTTGTTGAAAATTTTACCGTTCATTATAGATAACTGACTGATGTTAACATCTGGCCAAATGTACGGTAAATGCCGAAAATAATTTAGTTGAGACTACAGCAGGCCGTGACACCAATTAGGCATAAAAATGGCGGCAAGTACGAATTTGTTGTCTTATATTGTTTCAAATAAAGTTCAGTTCATTTAAAATGCAGTTATTTGTTTCGTATACTGTTCGTATTTTATTATAAATAAATTGCATATACATTTTTTTTCTTTTGTGTTTTTACACTACAATATTTCTACTTTAGTATGGATATAAATTTAATTTTCCTACAAATAACAAAAAATAGATAATACAGAATATGATAGTAGAAAGCGAAATGCTATCAATAAACTAAATATAACAGATAAAACTCATGCCAAATATGATACAACCAAAGTTATTAGAAAATCCATTAATAATAATATTAATATTAATAATAATAATAATAATAATAATAATATACCAACATTACATAAAGAAGACAAAGAAAACTTAAGAAACCTCAAAAACCTTAAAGAAAAACTCAAAACAGAAAACATAATACACACAAAAAATATTGAGCAAGACGGAGTGTAAAAATACAAAAAAAAAGTATATAAAATTTATTTATAATAAAATATAGCCTCAATGGTGTAATATAAAATAATAAAAATGAATTTCGTAAGTATAATGTACGTATATTAACACTACCTTTTGGATATATTTTCGTATATACGTTGTACGTATAGATAGGCTACATAAAGGGCAGTGGTTTTACTTCCCGTCTCTGGTAGGTAATTTGTAACATTACAGTATAGTTATTTAGTTATTTATAGATTAGCACCCCCCGAAATTTAGGGAATTTAACTTTCAATCACGTTCGCCATTCCTGGCAGAACGCACTATCCTCCAAAAAAATATTTAAGGAAACTTACATAAATTTCCTTATGAATTGCATGCATCTTATATTGTTATAACATTTTACAAAAGCTCAGATATCATTTTTTATCTTCATGGTAGGCTCTTGGCCTGTTCCGCTCTCAGAATTCATCTTCCCATCGTTTTCTAGGACGTCCCACATCTCTATAGCCTTGAGGCTAGTACAATAGTACTTGTTTTTTTAGCCTAGAAGAGTTCCATTCTTAAAATATGTTCATGCCAATTTTGTTTATAGTTTTTTTTTCATTTAGATTAAAAATGTTGAGTTCTTGTTTGTTTCATTAGAAATACAGTCTTTTAGACTATATCCTGCAACGTATTAGAATGTATTTTTAAATTATTTTTTATTCAGTTTCATCATTTAGATTAAGTATCTCTGGTTTAAGATACGTATTTTGGGTTTTTAAATAGTCGCATTTAAGTCAGATGAAGAAGAAAATAAGTAGTCTCAGCGAAATATTAGTCTCATGGAGTAAGCATTACCTTTATTTGATTGCATGAATGTGCATATTTGATTTAAGTAACCGTTATTGCTATAGCAGTACTGCTATGTGCATCAATACAAAGAAATTATTGTCATCTCCAAGTTAAAAACTGCTTTTTATGATATCGAATCCGCGTGTATTGTACTATGCAAGTATCAGTTGTCATCTGTAAGTTAAAACTACTTTTTTATAACATTGAATCCGCATGTATTGTGGTTTACAAGTATTAGTATTATGCAACATAGATTTTATTAGTTCAGTTTCCGGGAGTGACAATTCCTTCGGCAAATGCTGAAATTTCAGAACATTTATTGTCATGCTTAATTTATCTCTGCATATTTATGTAAATGTTAGGCGGCTCCTTGGCGCAAGCGGTTAGATGCTCGTCTCTCACCGCTGGGGTCCCGAGATCGAGTCTCGGTCACTCCATGTGGGTTTCGTGTGGACGAAAGGAGCTTGGGCAGGTTTTCTCGGAGTTTCTCCCGTTTTCCCCTGCCACCATTTCTCTATATTCGTCCAATCCATTTCATTTCACCCTGTGATGGTGCGTCAGGCGTTGTCGGCCGGCACCCTTGTCATTCACAGACCCCTGTATATATTTAGATGTTATAACGATATTTGGCAATGAAGGCAAATGTGACATGAAAAGAAAAATAAATGCCTGAGTCGGGATTTGAACCAGAGTTATAAAGTAAATATTCTCTTTAAACATGCTTACTTGTTATAGTGGCCACAAGATGGCAGTTGGAACAATATCCCGCTACCTTTCATGTAAATTGAGAATACTATATATATGTATATAGACCTATAAGAAAAAGTGTGGTCTCGAAGTAGCGTGCTGCCTTGTCACGCAGCGGGCCCGGGTTCGATGCCCGCTCGGGACAGTTTTTCTGAATAAGGTTTTTATCGGGGTTTTTCCTCACCTGTAAGAAAAATGATGTCAGGAAAACTTTAAGGCCAAAACGATCCCCGAAATCATATTCTTATCGCAATCATTATCATTCATATTCATCTTAGATTAAGCTTAGGATTAGGTACTCTCCTGGCGCACCACTATCATCATCATCATCATCATCCATCATATCATCGGGGCAACGTAATCCCGACTTCCAGGCGCCCGAACCTCAGAAGTCGGTTGCAAATACGCCATGCCAGGAGCGAACACCAGGAATGTCGAAAGACAACCTTGGGCATTTGCAATATATATATATAAGAAAAATAAATATTTGTGTCAGGATTCCTGAGCAGCTCAGGAAGTTAGAGCGCTAAACGTACAGAGCTCAGAAACTCGGGTTCAAATCCCGACTGAGGCCTTTAGTTTTCTTTTCATGACCCGACCCTGAGATGGAAACGTGTTGAGGGTATTTATTTAATTTATGTAAATATTCAATGTTATAGGTATAATTGGAGAGTGTTTATTTCATTAATACAATTATCAAAATTTATTTTTAATTTAAAAAATACTTATAATTGTCTCATTAATAAAAAATAAGAATCATCTTACTATTTTTTTGTCCAATGCCACCAGGTTGTCTTTTATGACATTTCTGGCATTGCCGGAATTGTAGTCCATTTCATAGTTTGGGGCATCTAGAATGTAGAGTTACGTTACCGCGATGATATGATGGGCGATAAATGATAATGAAGCGTCATAAGAGTCCTTATTCTAAACTTAACCTAAATCTCAGACCACGGGCATCCACAGGGATAATGAATTCCCTTTAAGGAAAAATGTTCTGTGATCTGGCCGGAAATTGAATCCGGGACATCATGAACAGCTGATCACTAACCCATGAGGTTGTTCATCATCCTATCATTATTACATCTAATATATAAAAATGTTTGTTTGTTTGTTGGTTTGTTTGTTCGTACTTTATGCGCGGCTATACCGTTGATCCGATTGTGATGGGGCTTTTTGAAAAATGTTCAGGAGATTCCCAGGATGAACATAGGCTATAAGAGAGTTGTGATACTCAACACCTACACCCTTAAAAATCGCCCTTTGTAGTGGAAAACGTGAAAAAAGTAGCTCTTTGGACGCTTAAATGGCTTACGCTGCCTAAACCATAACAAATACACAAAATTAATGTACACAGAATTGAATATGTCAAAAAGCTCTACAAAAAAGTCCGCGACAGCATATGTTTATCTCTTACGAATAACTCACAATAACCATTTTGTCTTTCATTGATGCCAGAAGATAGAGTCAAATACGTAGATTCCTGTGCAAGCATAGCAGCAAATGGAGGGTATTCTTTTATGGATAACTCACAAAAACGATTTTTGTCTTTTAGCTCATTTGTGCCAAGAAGATCAAAATAAGTAGATTCCCGGGCAACACCGGGTAATGAGCACGGGGAATCTAAAAAATATAAATTTATAATTATCTTTCCTCTCCACTTATTCAACTGAACATTAAAAAAACGTCAATTTTCATTTATTTAGGCATAGCAGCGCACGTCGGGTATTAGCTAGTCGGAAATAAATAATAAATCGTGGCATGACAGTTCCAAAGAGCAAAGGTCAGCTGTTACTGGCAAGTAGTTGGCACTATAGCAAAAGCCTGAATTAGTTCTCATGTGCAGCAAGCTTTATGTTTAGAAAAAGTCTTGCACTTATCTATACTTGAAATATGTGTTTTTTTATATACTGATATAATTATTCTCAACAAGTGGGTCATGCCATAGCGTAGTTGATTAAGGGAATACACTACAAGCTGGAAGGTGGGAGGTTTGAGTCACGGTGGATGTCAAGATTTTTAAACTGACCTACCTTCTGGCGGCACCTTAATTCCGAGGTCAACTCGGCCTCTAACGGCAAATAACACTGAGCAACAAAAAAAATTTTTTTTTTGTCTCAGAAAGACAAGACTTTAAGACTAATGCCCATTCATGTCTATCCAGTGCCTTACTTCTCCACCTCAGCTCTTATTAATCTCTAGTACTTATCCACAGCATCATCTATTGCAATCTCGATCTTCCTCTTTTTCTCTTTCCCTCTGGTTTCTCATTAAAAATGTTTATGACTATCCTTGTGTTTTCCATTCTCAAAACATTACTCAACCATCCCAATCTACGCATTTTCACAGTAGCTACTGTATCTAATGAATTAAACTATATAACAATCCCACATTAAAAATGGTATTAAACAAATGTATTATAAACGACATTATCATAGATGTTAAAGCGTCTGTAAGTAAGAAATAAAATAAAAATATAGGGTCATCAATAACAAACGAAATTTAACTGAAAAAGTTACCACATCTATCTTGTAATGAATAGGATATCTATCATCTAGTTGTCATGAGTTCGACTTCCGGCTATACAACAGTAATGTTTAATAGAGTATGATTTAAAAAAAGGTCCTATTCAGGACAATTGAGTGTATTTTAATTGATCATATTAAAAAACTGAAAATTAGGTAGGGGGATTTTTTCATGCTAAGCACTTAACTTGCTGTATCTTATCGCCATCTACTGTACTATCCAGCAACCAATTCAGTCGGCCATGGATCTTCGTGTGTGTGTGTGTGTGTGTGTGTGTATATATATATATATATATATATATATATATATATATATATAGAGAGAGAGAGAGAGAGAGAGAGAGAGAGAGAGAGAGTGAAATTAATGCAGTTCTAAGTAAAGTAAAGTATTCCTTGGGGTAGTGGGAGGTTAAGGCTCCTACTATTTCTAGACAATCGGCACTTTATGTCAGCCGGGTTGTCAGCCCTGCGTGACGGCCGCCTTTACCCCAGAACAAGCATCTGGTGCTCATTTCCGTTAGAGGCTGGGTCGACCCCAGGGTCATAGTGTCGCCAGAAGGCTTGGGTCAGTTTAAAAATCCTGACTCCACCGGGACTTGAACCCTCGTCCTTCCGGCTTGTAGCGCAGTGCCTTAACCACTACGCTATGGCGTGCTCCCTAATGCAGTTCTATTAGACACAAATGTAACAGATTACATAGTAAAAACTACATGTTTCAAACTTGGAATTGAGTTGGGCAATTAAATGAAACCCTTGTCCAACACCACCCCTGCCTGAAGCAAGGTTGTAACCTATGTTCTTGTTGTGATTATCAGATTCTCTCCATGGTTCACGAACCATGTAACTCTGAACTCCCATTTATCAACCTTGATTATCGTAAATTTATCATTTCAAATAGGGAACAAAGAACGAATGTCTTCCTTAACACGATTCGGACATACGTTCCTACACCTTCCAATTTGCTTTGAATTCTAATTTGGTTAATAGTTTTATATCTAAGAGATTTTTTAAAATATTTTCTCTATTATAACCGTGTTTATTTTTACAATTATAACAAGAAAATATTTCAGTACTCACAAAACTCCTTCTTCATAAATATAGTGAGGAATTATATGAAGAAAATTATACGAAAATAATAAATAATAATAATAAAATGTGAAAATATGAAAATTATGACACACAAATATTATAAAGCTACTATTTTTTTTAACTTTTTTACATGTTCAATACTAGTAAAATTCATATCAAATTCCGTTGAGGTGAAGTCATAAGATAAAAACTTAAAATATGTACCTTTTTTTGGTAGGTGCCGTCATCCTCAACTATGTCAAAATATTATATTTAAATATTATCTGGAGGCCTTCCATCATCAGCAGGATGATAATCTGCTTTTTACATATATTTATACACAAAAGTCCTGCACATACCAACACACAAATGAGACAATGAGACTTTTTGTAACTCAAGAAATCAAGATTTCACTGTATTCCCATTTTAATTAGTTTTTCATTAATTCTGACCCAATAGAAAATATAATGTTCATGAATTGAAGTAATTTTAACGCTGTAGTGTATTTGTTAGAGGAATCACGCTACAAGCCGGAAGGCCGAGTCTCAATAGTGTCAGTCTTTTTAGCTGGACCAAACCTTCTGGCGGCATCATGGTCCTAGAGTCTACTCAGCTCTTAATGTAAATGAGTAATATACACAAGTTCTGGGGGCAAATGCGACCGTCACGCAGGGCTAACTACTCAGCGGACATCCTTTGGTAATTGTCTAGAAAGGTGGACGTCTCAATAACCATCTACCCCAAAGGCCTCCCAAGCCTGTAGTATAACGATTTACTTTAATAAATCAATACTGGGAAGTTATATACATAAACACGATCAATTAATAATTAGGTATAGCCTACATACACTAGACATGCATAACATTTAGTAGGCACGCATAAAATTTAATTCCAAGGAAAAGGTTTAATAACCTTAAATTAACTTTTAGGGTTTTAAGGGGTAGTGACGTGTGTATAACCTCTCCTACCCAATTCTCTTCCTCACCTTCTCGTGGTACAACCCGTTTTCACAAACGAGTCTCTGAGGACCGAGTCACGGCGGTATAACCGTTCCATCAGGTCCTGAGTAAATGCGGTATCCTAATGTATGTCCAGAGACAAAAGGTAGTAGCCCTACCACTGGACTACTTAGCGTCGGGCCAGTAACCTGTCCTAAGGAACTTCAAAACTACTTTCAAGTCTCAACACGAAAAAATCCAGAAGGAATTGAAATATGACGACCCACAGCAAGACTCTTCCAACTCTTTTGTATGGTAGCGAAGTATGGACGTTGAAACAGAAGGATATACAGAGACTTAGATCTGCTGAAATGAGATATCTTCGGAGGACTGCAGGATACACACTACTAGATCACAAAAAAAATGAAGACATCTTAGAAGAATTACACATGGAATCTTTAGAAAACAAAATGTCTGATTATAAGTCAAGATGGATGCAACATGTTCATCGAATGGAAGATCACATAATACCCAAAGTAATGTTAAGATATCAACCTGCAGGAAGAAGAAGACCAGGACGTCCACTCAAAAGACTTCTGGATGGTGTTTCTCTTGAGGCCGAAACAGGTCAACAAATGGCCTAAATTCGTGAATGTACTATGATGATGATGAAATTAACTTTTATAAGATTCATGATATGTTCCGTTGAGGTATTATTCAAAATTAAAATATAAAATTGTGAAATATTTACAGTCTCAAAACATCAAAATTAGCCAATACGCTAAAGAAATCCGACAAAAACTAATACAGAACTAATAAATTAAATAACATAATAAGCAATAATATTGAATAAAATAACATTTTCAACAGCAAAGGAGTATATAAATGACATGTAAAAATTGCAACAAATTTTATATAGCAAGAACAAACAGAAGTTTTAACATCAGATTTAAAGAACATTTTCGAGACTTTATTCACGCAGAAGGAAAATCAAGCTATGCAAGACACGTTACTCATGAAGAACATCGTATGTTAGATATTGAAAACACCCTGACAGTAATGCACAGAGAAAATAATCCAGCGAAGATAAACGTACTCGAGGAGTTGGAAATTTTCAAGGCAGTCAACAACAACGACCATCTGATAAATGAAAACGAACCCAGAGCGTGTAACCTCCTCTACCAGATCTTCAGTGAAACACCAGTTTTGAATCCTGCTGATGATGGGACTAGTCCCGAAAGCGCTACAGAGAAATAACTAATAAAGTTGACGAGACGGACCTTTTAGGCAAATATTTCACAATTTTATACTTTAACCTTAAATTAACTTAACCCTTAACGGATAAAACCTAATGTTATTCTAGTTACAAGCTCAAACGTTACACAACGTGTAGGCCTAGTTGCAATAATAAATACAATTTTCATTGTAATTACTTACCTTTTCCTTGGAATTCAGTGAGAAGGTTGCGCCTAGTTTCCATGGCACAGAGCTTTGAAGTCAGGAACCTAGAAGTTAATAAAGTCTCAAATCACTTTCAGCACAAAGTCTGTTTATGTGTTTATTTTTTAAATAGGTATAAGAAGAAAACGACTTTTCGCACTAATATGTGGATGAAAAAAGTAATAAAGCCGTTATGGCTGTATTCGCCAACACTAGGAACTCGTTTAAACTAATCAAAAAACCAATTAAATACAAAGATTTATAAGTTTTCTCTAACAGAAAACCATTGGAAATTTCGAGAAATTGCTCTATTTCATTACGCTTAATGCTAATTCTAAAATTCTTTACTCTTTGAAGGGATTGCGAATCCATTTATTATTATTATTATTATTATTATTATTATTACTATTATTATTATTATTATTATTATTATTATTATTATTATTATTATTACGACAGTGCTGAAGAAATGGAGGAAACAATAATGGGCCTAACCTCTAAACCCGCCATTACAGAAAAGTTTTGGCAAACCCCTTGAAATATTTTGTGAACCCTTTGGGAGTTCGCGAACCACAGATTGGGAAACAATGTCCTAGATCAGAGCGGTGAATTATATATTTAGCATATTAGTGATTTACGGATTAAAACATTTAAGGATATTTATGAAAATCATATAAAACTTTTATGATTTTATTTATTAAACGTATTTAAGGACACGTTTAAGTCAAAGACAGTATTTGATGCTGTGAGATATATTTTGGATGTAATGTGAAATATATAGTTTTTTTTTTAATTTGAAGACACAGACTTAATGTCATTTTGTCAATAATTTGGACTAAACACACATTATCTTGAATTATTAAGTGGTGCTTCAAATAAATTGAATATTAGGCCCCATTTTATTTACAAAGTTGATCCAAAAATCTCTCAAATTAAATAATATTTATATAAAATAAATAACTAACGAAAAGTAACTCACTGACACTATCGAACCTGTAGGTTCATGACTGCGCGGACATAAGCTCTCCATACATCCCTATCCTGAGCTAATGTTTTCCAATCATCCCCTGTATAATCTATTTCCTTCAAATCATAGTTAATGTTATACTCTCACCTCATCCTTGGTCTACCAACTGGGCGTTTTCCTTCTGGTTTTCCTACAAGAAACTTCCATGCAATTCTTTCATTCCCCATTCGTGCCACATGTCCTGCCCATCGCAGTCTGCGAGACTTAACTGTTCTTATTATATCTGGCTTCCTATAAAGACCATGTAATTCACTGTTATGCAGTCTTCTCCATTCACCTGTCTGTTCATCTCTCTTTGGTCCAAAAATTTTCCTAAGAACTTTATTCTCGAATATTCGTAATCTCCTTTCCTCCCTTAAAGTAAGAGTCCATGTTTCGCATCCATATAATATAACTGGTAGAATAATAGTTTTATATATTTTCAGTTTAACATTTTTTGAAAGGAGTTGGGACGTCAAGAGTCTATGTAATGCATAACAGTATACATTTTACGCCAATAATAAATGTATCGAAATTAATATTTTCAGACAACCTGTCTTTTGACCACAATTTTTTTTTTTATCTCCCCCCCACCTCTCTCTCTCTTTAGTAAGTCTTTTGAACGCAGTTACACAACTTACGGAGGTTCGAGGATTAATAAGAGAAGAATCTGTGCCTCATCTATAAGATTGTGCTAAAAGTGATTAAGTTGGAGAGTTTATATAAAGTCCCTGCTCAAGTGCAAATTTTACTGTCTAGTTATGTTATGAAATATATTGTTGCATAGAAGAGAACATAAATGGCGTACAATGACCCATCTATTCATTAACACAATGCTACTGCTTGAGACTCAAAAAATAAATTACAAGTGTTTTAATAAGACTTTTATTGTCGTTTCTGTTTAATTTACAATTAAATGACCATGAAAATGTGAGAAAAATTAAAAAGTCTGAGTCATAACCAACATTTAATTTTTTTAATTACTCGCGAAGATGTAAATAGGATGTTTAAAGCGTTAATTACATAATTCAAACAAAAACGGAATAAATTATATTCTATTGTATTCAGTTGCTATTGTTTCGCTTTCACTAAATACGTCTTATTAATCGGATGGTGCATGAAAATGCAAGTTGCCTCACGTAGTATATAATCTAATATGCAGTCTTGGAAACATTTTAGATCGATATTATTTATTTTATTTTACTCTAGAATCCCGTGTATTGATATTACAGTAAAAGGTAAAGTGATCCCACAACAGGCCTCAGGAGGCCCTTGGGGTAGTAGGAGGTTAAGGCTCCCACTTTTTCTAGACAATCGGCACTTAATGTCAGCCGGGTTGTCAGCCCTGCGTGACAGCCGCCTTTACCCCAGAACAAGCGTCTGGTACTCATTTCCGTTAGAGGCTGAGTCGACCCCAGGGCCATAGTGCCGCCAGAGGGTTTGGGTCAGTTTAAAAATCCTGACCCCAACGGGACGGTTTATGGAATTAATTATACTGCAATTTTTCTTAAATGAAAATGACATATTTGTAGAGAATATCATGAAATCATGATAATGAGATTGTTCCTGGGGCTTCTTATGCCCATGTATCAATTATGTTACGTGAGTGTGAATAGGGATTCAATTCAAATTCATCAATAAATGAAGGCTAACACAAAAGACTGGAGGAACATAAAGGTCATCATCATCATCATCATGAACAAGTTCGTTTTAGGCCATGTGGCCTGTACGGTAAACCTAGCGAAGATGGTCTTGATCTTTCCACCGATGTTTTGGTCTTCCTTGGTCCCTATGTCCAGTTGGGGTATATTGGAATGCCAATTTTGGAAGTCTATTCTTGCCATTCTCCTCAGATGATTTTTCCATTCTTGTTGGTATCTTGTATATCTTCATTTAAACTTGTTACTCCAAGTTTTCCTCTGATAATAGTGTTCTTTGGTGATCCAGTATATTAACTCCTAACAATGATCGTAAGAAGCGCATTTGGCTTACTTGAAGTTTATGAGAGTTTCTTTTATTTAAAATCCAAATTTCCACTTCCGTATTTTAGAGCAGCTTTTGATGCGATGTTAGGAACATAAAGATAAAAAAAGTAAAGTGATTCCACTACAGGCCTCAGGAGCCCTTGGGGTAGTAAGAGGTAAGGCTCCCACTTTTTCTTAACAATCAGCACTTGATGTCAGCCGGGTTGTCAGCCCTGAACAAGCGTCTGATACTCATTTCCGTTAGAGGCTGAGTTAACTCCTGGGACATAGTGCCGCCAGAAGGTTTGGGTCAGTTTAAAAATCCTGACCCCACCGGGACTCGAACGCTCGACCTTCCGGCTTATAGCGCAGTGCCTTAACCATTACGCTACGGCAAACAAAAAGGTAAACGGTGAAAATATAAACGAAGTAACAGAATTTACAAAGCAAAATATTAAAATAGATACCTGGAAGGTGCCGTCGTCCTCAACTAGATGAAAAAACTTCATTAAAAACTTTTCAAAATTGTAGGCCTTTCGGAAACAGGTTTCCATCTTCAACAGAAGATGTTGCTTGGCGACGGTTCTGACATCAGTGGCCTTCCAGCATCGTCGGTAGATACTAACAGAATTTACATATCTTAGCACTAATATATATCTGTTGAAGAAGGCACAAGTGATACAAAATAAATAATTCATAAGGCAAATTCAGTTTTTTTTTTTACTTTACCCTATACAGAAATCCACAACAACGACGTAATTTCCCATTTTTACACGCTTTATATTATCTTGACCTATATCTACCTACGTAACGGAATCTTTCGACACGATTTTCACCCACTTAAAAACATTGGATCGACTTGAAACTTTCTATACTGTAAAGGACCAATGACAATACAATAATTTCATTTTTTTTCTAAGATCCTGGCCAGGATCATCAGGACATCAAAAAAATAAACACCGGTATAATAGGTTGCGGACGTATCGATTTTTTAGTCTATCGTTGTGGTAGCTCAGTTGGTAGAGTGGTGGATTGTAGTGGTATATAATTTCAGTAATCCATAGGTCGCTGGTTCAAATCCGTCCCGAATGATTTTTTTTAGAAGAGTATTACTTTTAGCTCATACTATAATAGTATCGAATTTAAAGATATTTACATTTTTAGAAAACCAAACTAAAAATAAAAAATAAATAATAGCTTAAAAAACTAAAACAACACACTTTATTAGAAAACCGAACTAAAAAATGAAAAATAATTTTAATTTCCAACACGCTTGGGATAAAATTAAAGTGGTCAACAAAAAATCATCTCCAACACATCTAGAATAATACTAGAGTTATCTACAAAAAAATAAATTTACCATCAAAAGCGTGTGGTGCTCTATATCAATTAACATACATGATAATAAACAGATATGGATAAAAGAAAAGTCTCTAAGAAGAAAACGTAAAAACCGTAAAAAGAAATTTATGAGACGTACTGCGGGTTACTCAAGAACAGACCATAAAAGGAATTCTGAGATTCTCAAAGAATTACAAACAGAATCAATCATGGGATACGTAAAAAAATATATAGAAACAACTGGAAAATTCGCGTAAGAAGAACGATCAGAACAAGAACACCACGTCAAATCTTAAATTACCAGCCACCAGGCAAGAGATCTTTGGGCAGACCTTTCAAACGTTGGATTGAGACCGTAACAGACCACTAGGTCTATCACATGAAAGGAAGTAGAAGAAGAAGGATAAAGGTACCTGGAGAATAAGAACTAACCAAGAAATGTATTACCTACAAAAGATAACGATATAGCTATATATATTAAAGTTAGACGTTGGTTGGATCATATTTGTAGAATGAACGAGACACGTTTACCCAGGATAGTATCAAATACTAAGCTGGATGGAAGGAGAAAAGTTGGAAGGCCCAGGTTACGATGGATGGACGATGTACAGGCAAATCTACGAAGAGATTGGCATAAAAAAATTGTGAGAAGTAAGGCCAGTGACCAAAGAGAATAGGATGGTTATGAGGGAGGTAAGGTCAAACTAAAAGAACCGTCACGCCAATGATGATGGTGATGATGATGAATATTTACCAAGGCGTCTCCAATTTTAAACAAGCTAAGAATAACTATTTCGCCTCACAGTTGTTCTGTCCATCTTTTCACTGGCCTTCCTATATTTCTTGAACCTCTTGACTTGTAGTTAAATGCTGCTTTTGGTAATCTTGTTACGTTCATTCTTTCTACATGTCTAAACCATTTTTCTCTATATTCTTTGATTTTATCATTCAATGGATATATATTACCTCTGTTCTTATATCTTCATTCTTTATCCGTTTTGTTAAATATATTATTTCTGTGATTTATAAAGTAAGTGATAAAATCTTAATTAATAATAAAAGGAAACGAGACATCCAGATACCAAAGGGGATAAGTAAACTTTGAAACAGGTGCACTAACGTACTTTGGTTTCTAGGTGCATCAAATAGAGAAAAATAGAAATAGCCTTCAACAGATATTAATATGAAAATATTAACCAACTCTCATAACATACACGTGCAAATGTTTCTCGTAAAAATGTAATTTGATCTTTATATCTGTAAATAAATATTATATACTACAATTTTTAATACTACGATGATATTTATATCGTAGTTCTTTAAGTCAAGTCTTTCCAGAATTATGTTTCCTTAATACGTTTCTAAACAGTATTTTACAACATTTTATAGAACTGTATATTTAATACTCGACTACCATTTAAATAAATGCATAATATAAAATAAGTTAAAACGAGACTGTAAAACTGTAGATAGCTGAAAGAACGATGTTATTTCTAACTAACTCACTGACACTATCGAACCCGTAGGTTCAAGACCGCGTGGACATAAGCTCTCCATACATCCCTATCCTGAGCCAATGTTTTCCAATCATCCCCTGTATAATCATAGTTAATGTTATTCTCCCACTTCATTCTTGGTCTACCAACTGGGCGTTTTCCTTCTGGTTTTCCCACAAGAAGCTTCCATGCACTATTTTCATTCCCCATTCGTGCCACATCTCCTGCCCATCGCAGTCTATGAGACTTAACTGTTCTTATTATATCTGGCTTCCTATAAAGACCATGTAATTCACTTTTTATGCAGTCTTCTCCATTCACCTGTCTGTTCATCTCTCTTTGGTCCGAAAATTTTCCTAAGAACTTTATTCTCAATAGTCGTAATCTCCTTTCCTCTGCCTTAAAGCAAAGAGTCCCTGTTTCGCACCCATATAACGTGGTAGAATAATAGTTTTATAACTTTTCATTCAGTTTAACGTTTTAAGAAAGAATTTTGGTAATTCAAAAGTCGCTGTATTGCATAATAACACGCATTTCCAGAATTGGAGGGCCGATGTTTTAAATCTTGGGTTGTGCATCTCCATTCCTGTTTGTCATTATTGTTGCCTAGGCTTATTTCTGCTGACCCACCCTAAGTAAAAATGAAGAAATTTCGGATACAACAGTTCCCATAAGCAAACATACATTTTGAAGAATTAATAATGCTCATGGTTGGCTTAGTTTTATTAGCTACTAAAACAAAAACCCGGTTCCCTTACAAAGAAGCAATAATCTACTTATCATTAAGAAACTACCTAAGGATCTACTATCATTTCCCCGTTTTAAAACATATTAAATTTAACATGTTTCTAACGAAATGCATGATAGTTCAAACAACGTTGGTTAACCTTTTGTTAATATAGCAGATAAGGTAAAAAACATGGTAATAATATATTACGATAGGTTTACTTATCTTACTTCCTGCAGAAGTTCCTGAACGGATGTCGTTCACCTGTGTTGCAACACAAAACACCCATACACCTACCTCCGTGTGCCTACTCCCCAAGCCTACCTACCTACACATCAACCATTAAATTTTGTAAATTAACTTTCAAACCCGTCACATAAGAAATGTAGATATACATAATACGGCAGTTGTCACGGGCTATCAGAAGATAGTACAAGGAGTCACATATTTAGTCTGAGGCAATCCTACAATTTTAGTGCCTTACTCCCCCGGCTCCCACCTACATCAACTTTATTTTTGGTAAATTACTTTCAAACTCTGCTACGAAGACAAAGTTAAGTATACATAGTACGACAGTTTGCCACTGGCGATCAGAAGATAGTACAAGGAGTCACATTTTAAGGCGTGACGCAATCCTAACAATTTTGATTATTGCCTACTGTCCCCAGCTACCACCCCTACATCAACTTTAATTTTGTAAATTACTAATACTAATCAACCTCTGCACGTAAGATTGTACATATACATAGTACGAAGAAAAACAAGTTGTCACTGGCTATCAGAATATAGTCACAAGTAGTCATCAATGTTTAGCGCGACGCAATCCTAAAATTTTAAGCGGATTTCACTATTTTTCGTGTCAAGTAGTTAATCACTTGAACATCACAAGATTCTGTACAACCCGTTAATGACCAAAATGTTTAATATTTAAAAGAATAAAAGTTTGTATCTGTGATTGCAGTCGTCCTCAACAAATTAAAATTGTTTAAAATAATCAGCTAGGTCTTCGGAACTAGTTCCATTTTCAAAGCTGTTCTATTGTGTACTGATTGTATTTAACAAGCATGTTGTATAATGGGTTGATCTGGTAGGGCGTGTTTTCGTTCAACGTGTTATCAATTCTTGTTTCCTTCAATATTTCTATTTTCTCTAAGATATTTATCTTCCGGTTATCATTATTGTCTCTATTTATTATTGAAAGGGTGTTGTCTATTGTGTTGAATTGATGACCTGCGTTTTTTAAAAGTATCAAAATGTTAAAGTATAACAGGCAACATGTAAATTAATATTGTTCCCATAACGCATCATCATCATCCTTGATGGATTAGGTCTTTGCTTGTCCCGATCTCACATATGTTCAGCCGAGCGCTTTCTTGGTCTTCCTACCGATCTTCATCCTCCAGGATTATACGTCAGTGTCATCTTTGGTATCCTCTCCTCTGTCATTCTTTGCAGATGTTCTATTCAGTTGTCCCTGTGTCCTTCTATTTGTTGAATAAATGGTTGAACTTTTAGTTTCTCTCAATATTCTCATTTTTAAAATGTTCTTCTCTTGTACAACCTTTCACAGCCAGTAGGAATCTCATTTCCGCTGCCTGAATTTTACATTTTTCTTTTTTTCCTTCAGGGCCCAGACCTCACTTCCGTACATCGCCACAGGTAGTGCCATCGTCGAGTAAAATCTTAGCTGCGTATCCTTTCTTACTTTGTTCCTCAGTGTTCGTCTCATAGTTCCACAAATATGTTGAAATGTCTGTATTTTCTTATTTATATCTTGTTCTTCCTCATAAGTTATATCGCAGCCCATATACTTGAAGTGTGCAACCTGTTCCAACACTTTATCTTCTATTACTATTTTTGTTCTTACTGGGTATTTTCCCTGGAACGCCATTACTTTAGTTTTTGATTTTCAAATTATCATATTATATTTCTCACATACATAAATATAGCTTATTATTTAATTGATAGACTGATTTTTGTAGCCTGACCTATATGTCAAAAATTAATACTAGGTCTATATCATCTGCAAAACATAATGCATTCAATGTTTTATTTCATACAATGTTTAATCCCTTATGAACTAATTGTTTCCATTCATCAAGAATGTCGTCTAAATGTATGCTAAAAGATGTTAAGGAAATGCTTACACCCCTGTTTTAAACCACAGTTCTAATTTGTTATGTTAATTTCCCATAACTTTGTATTGAAATGTAGTAGAGAAAAAAAAATGAATTGGTTTGCATTTGGAGCTCACTTGTAATCTAAACCCCAATAGATTAGAAATCACTAATCTAAACACTGCACAGGTTGAATGATTTCAAGATTCAGGGTTATGAAAGATACTCCCCTAAACATCAGGGGTATCTGTTGTTATTAGTTTCGCTCTTTTTATTATTCAATACGTGGAGATTTTAATTGAACATTTTATTATATGTGAGAGGAAAATAGTAATGTCCATCCATAGTAAGTCTGCCCGAAGGCAGGTCCTTCACTGCAATCATAGCATTTTCATGCTAAGATTGCAGCTTTACTGGGTAATTGTAGGTGTGGTAGCTTCCCGTTGCTTTCCACACCGATAAAGGATGGTGATGATAATGATAAGGATGATGATGATGGCCATATGATTTCGGGGACCGTTTGGCCTTAAGGTTTTCCTGAAATTTGTCTTACAGGTGAGGAAAAACCCCGATAAAAACCTCACCCAGAAAAACTGCCCCGACCGGGGATCGGACCCGGGTCCGCTGCGTGACAAGGCAGCACGCTACCTCGAGACCACAGCGGTGGACAATAGGAATATAATACATCATAATGTAAAGTTTGTGATGGTCCTTAGTTCCTTATTTATACTTATTATCTTATTTAGTTTTATAAATCGTGGTGTGAGACAAGGCTGCCCCCTATCCCCAACACTCTTTGCAATTTATATCAATGAAGTAATATGTTGCTAATATTTTGGAACAAAACATATAAATTTGGAATAAGAATATCAGAAAATAGAAAATTAAACACCCTATTGTTTGCAGATGACCAAATAATAATAGCAAATTCCGAAGATAATCTACAGAAAGGTCTGTATGAACTTAACAAAATTACAGAAGAATATGGATTAAAGATATCTACAGAAAAAAACAAAAATTATGGCATTTCAAGGTGTAGATCCTGTCAGAAGTAAAATTGTACTGGACAATAAAATTTTGGAGCAGGTGAATAATTTTACATATCTAGGATGCAATATCTCATATGAAGAAGAAAAGGATGTAAATGCAAAAATATCTAAATTTTTAAGAATTTTAGGGTTAATAAATTCTATCTTCAAGCCACAGTTAGTCCAAAAGCATTCAAGACTGAAAGTGTATAAAACACTGGCTCTTCCAACTCTTTTGTATGGTAGCGAAGTATGGACGTTGAAACAGAAGGATATACAGAGACTTAGATCAGCTGAAATGAGATATCTTCGGAGGACTGCAGGATACACACTACTAGATCACAAAAAAAAATGAAGACATCTTAGAAGAATTACACATGGAATCTTTAGAAAACAAAATTTCTGATTATAAGTCAAGATGGATACATGTTCATCGAATGGAAGATCACAGAATACCCAAACTAATGTTAAGATATCAACCTGCAGGAAGAAGAAGACCAGGACGTCCACTCAAAAGACTTCTGGATGGTGTTTCTCTTGAGGCCGAAACAGGTCAACAAATGGCATAAATTCGTGAATGTACTATGATGATGATGATCTTATTTAGTTAATGCAAGAAGGTATTATTTTTCCATCTATAGGGTTCATATACTCCGTATAATATACAATTAAAATCCATTTTTTTTTAAATAATCGATTGATTTGGTATATTGACTTAGGCTTTCATGGCCGGAGTTATTATGAAGATCTTGAAGGAGATTTCTGAGCTGTTGGCCATGGTCTAGAGGCTTAAAATTCCCCGACGTTTCGCCAGAGACTGCGTCCGGTCAAGGCAACCCTTGAGGATACCGGACGCAGCCTCTGGCGAAACGTCGGGGAACTTCAAACCTCTAGACCGCGGCCAACAGTCCAGAAATCTTCTTCAAGATCTTCATAATTGATTTGGTGTTTACTTGATGAAAATCCATTACGTTTAGTATTCGTCTGAAGAAAGTACAGACTACCGAAAAAGCTGTAACGAGTTTGTATTAAAATAAAATGAAAATTGTATACAACTTTGCAGTTTTATTTTATTTAATCTCACTTTTTTATTAAATAAATATCAAATATGGTTAACTACGTTTTAAATGAAAACCCTCAACTGACTTGTACTATTTAACTCACACGGTAAGGAAGCAAGTAAATATAAACAGAAATAAATACAATTAAACTACGTAAGTATATGCGTAAAAGAATAATCTGAACAAATTTGCCTAGTTGTGGAGGAATTTCCGGCAAATAGTTTGAGATAGGGAATCCAGCAACCAAGCAAAACTGCATTATATTTTAATTTAACATTTTCTACATCAAACCTACGTACAAGAAAAAAATTGTTCTATTACATGCTTTATATTAGCTTGAACTGTATCTATCTATGTAACGGAATCTTTCAACACGATTTTCACCCACTTAAAAATATTGGATCGACTTGAAACTTTTGTATACTTGTAAAGGACCAATGGCAATACAATAATTTCATAAATAATACATAATATATAATAGGTTGCGGACTTATCGACTTTTTAGTCCATCGTTGTAAGAAATTAATATTATATTCTCTCGTAGCTCAGTTGGTAGAGTGGTGGACTGTAGTGGTATATAATTTCAATAATCCATAGGTCGCTGGTTCAAATCCGGCCCGGATGATTTTTTTAGAAGAGTATTACTTTTAGTTCATACTAAATAGTATCGAATTTAAAGATATTTACATTTTTAGAAAACCAAACTAAAAATAAAAATAAATAATAGTTCATCATCATCATAGTACATTCACGAATTTAGGCCATTAGTTGACCTGTTTCGGCCTCAAGAGAAACACCATCCAAAAGTCTTTTGAGTGGACGTCCTGGTCTTCTTCTTCCTGTAGGTTGATATCTTAACATTTGTTTGGGTATTCTGTGATCTTCCATTCGATGAACATGTTGCATCCATCTTGACTTATAATCAGAAATTTTGTTTTCTAAAGATTCCATGTGTAATTCTTCTAAGATGTCTTCTTTTTTTGTGATCTAGTAGTGTGCATCCTGCAGTCCTCCGAAGTTATCTCATTTCAGCGGATCTAAGTCCCTGTATATCCTTCTGTTTCAACGTCCATACTTCGCTACCATCCAAAAGAGTTGGAAGAGCCAGTGCTTTATACACTTTCAATCTAGAATGCTTTTGGACTAACTGTGGCTTGAAGATAGAATTTATTAACCCTAAAATTCTTAAAAATTTAGATATTTTTGCATTTACATCTTTTTCTTCTTCATATGAGATATTGCATCCTAGATATGTAAAATTATTCACCTGCTCCAGAATTGTATTGTCCAGTACAATTTTACTTCTGACAGGATCTACACCTTGAAATGCCATAATTTTTGTTTTTTTCTGTAGATATCTTTAATCCATATTCTTCTGTAATTTTGTTAAGCTCATACAGATCTTTCTGTAGATTATCTTCGGAATTTGCTATTATTATTTGGTCATCTGCAAACAATATGGTGTTTAATTTTCTATTTTCTGCTATTCTTATTCCAAATTTATATTTTTGTTCCAGCAACATATTACTTCATTGATATAAATTGCAAAGAGTGTTGGGGATAGGGGGCAGCCATGTCTCACATCACGATTTATAATTCCTTCTTCAGAAAATCTGTTATTTAATTTAATCTTTATGGTGTTGTCTTTGTAAATATTTTGTATGTTCTGCCGAAGTAAATTTGGTATATTTCTGTCTTCCAATATATTTAAGAGTTTTGATTTCTTGTCTGTTTAAAAAACTAAAACAACACGCTTTATTAGAAAACCGAATTAAAAAATGAAAAATAATTTAAATTTCCAACACGCTTGGAATAAAATTAAAGTTGTGTCAACAAAAAAAGCATCTCCAACACATCTACAATAAAACTAGAGTTATCTAAAAAAAAAATAATTTTACCATCGAAAGCGTGGGGTGCTTTTTATGGTTTCTACGTTCTCTTCTTAGAGACTTTACTTTTACCAATATATGTTTATTATCAAATATATTAATTGATATAGAGCACCCCACGCTATTGATGGTATTTTTTTTTGTAGTTAACTAGATGTGTTGGAGATGATATTTTTTTGTTGACGGGTTGTCGGACAAACTGCAGCGTGTCCATAATATGTGTATCAGATTCATATTTAATGTTCGAAAATACGATCACATTTCTCCATTATTCCACGAATTGTCATGGCTACATCTAAAAGAGAGAAGAAAATCGCACTGTCTAATTCTCCTATTTAAGATCCTACATACCTCGATTCCCAATTATTTATCATCCCGTTTCCAGTATCTATCCTCAAACCATAACTTAAACACAAGATCACAACATAGTCTCTTACTTAATATACCGCAACATAGGACATCACATCACTCCATGTCATATACCATCTCCACTTCTCGCAACTGGAATTCCCTACCACAAGAAATAAGGGGCTGCCGGACATTGACATTTTTTAAAAGAAATCTAAATTTATATTTGCTCTAAACTCGACTTCATTATTATCCAGTGTAAGATATATATATTAATTGGTGTTTCCCGCATAATGTATCATATTTATATTATTATTATTATTACTATTATTATTATTATCGTATCATTATTGTTATTACCCTATGAAATGTTTGTACATGACATTTACATTGCTACATTTATTGTATCTTTAACTGTTTATAATTAGTACAGTGTATATCTATATTTGTCGAATATTTATTTGTATTTGTGCTGGTTGAGTGGAAGAGAGGGCCTTATGGCCTTAACTCTGCCAGAATAAATAAAGTATTATTATTATTATTATTATTATTATTATTATTATTATTATTATTATTATTATTATTATTATTATTTAATTTTATCCCAAGCGTGTTGGAAATTAAAATCATTTTTCATTTTTTTATTTCAGTTTTCTAATAAAACGTGTTGTTTTAGTTTTTTAAACTATTATTTATTTTTAATACTATATTTCTTCAAGTCAACCCCTTAACAGAAAAATACTTCAAAATAATAAAATAAAAGATAAGGAACTAATAAGTTAATTAACTCTATCTTTGTATTTTACACTTCATTAGTTTTCGTTCTTAATGATCCAGACTTCATTACCAGACACTTCCCGTATTATAAACATATAAACATAATCGCCTTTTGTGATGAAACTAATGTTATTTCTATTTCTCCGTAACAATGTGAAAAACAAGTTTTTAATTCTCTATGAGAAATACGAGAAACTTAAGTATTAGATTTTGATTAACTTGCTTAGTGTGTTTCTTTTAACTAGATAAACAAGTAATCTTAATGTTAATAATTAAATAAACAAAGAATCGGATTTTATATAACAGTGGTTTAAATTACTTCGTTAGAATATGTTAATAATTATAAGTAATGTTATAAATAATTAAAACATTTTTGTCTGCTCATTCTTATCTCTTAGAGTTGTTTTTGTCAAACATATGTTTCAGAGTTTCTTAGCCCCATTGTCAGCGATTACAGACGATGGGGCTAAGAAGCTCTGAAACAACTCTAAGAGGTAAGAATGCACAGACAATTTTTTTTAATTTTAAACAAATCTCTTAATTAATAGTGAGCGGAGAACATATTTTTAACGACTCACCTGATATAATTTTTAATTTCTTTGATACCGGCGGTTTCAGACAATATCTTGTCCCTCTTCAGTCATGGCAAGATATTGTCTGAAACCACCAGTATCAAAGAAATTTGAAATTATACGAGGTGATTCGTTAAAAATATGTTCTCCACTCACTATTAATGATATAACCTCATAATGCTTACTTCCCAATATTAATTTAAATAAATCTCTTAATGTTATTTCCTATTGTATTTTGAAATAAATGTTATAAATATTAGATTACCTGTACTACTCCATGACGCGACAAGTCCGGAAGGCACTTGGCTCACCAGTCGGCTGGAATATAATAAAATTTCACAAATAAATTTGTATATTTCCCTCTATCAAGCTTAAATAGACTATTTTGAAAACTAGCAACCAGTAATTATGTTTATATGGATTAAAGCACTTTTCTTTGAAAATATTGAACTGTATAAATAAATAATATGTAAAAAAATGAAATTAAAATACTACGTTTGTGTCCAAAATACACAGTTGTCATAAATACTGATACAAACTTTTGACACATACTGTGGAAAGTGTTTTATAACCTTGTGTTCAATTGCACCCTCGTTCATTGTGAGTTGGTAGTGAAAGAAGAAGCAGTTACCTTGAGTTTACAACACGGAATGGGGCAGTGCTTTAGTTGGAAAAATATTTGGAGGACTCACCTTTATAGGAGCTTCCATAATGAAGGTTACATACAAACTAGGTATACACTATATCATCGTTTCCCAACCTGTGGAACGCGAACCCCCAAAATCAAGGCCTTCGCCAAAACTTTTCCGTAATAGCGGGTTTCGAGGTTAGGTCTATTATTGTTTAATTATATTATTTTTGGCCTGGACATCTTACCTCAATATTAATGTTGATTTGTTCAACAAATCAACATTAATATTGAGGTAAGATGTCCAGACTAAAAATAATATAATTAAAATAACCTCAAAATATAACTTCCTAAAATTAAATATAAATTACAACTTCTTAAGTTACAAGGAAGAAACAAACAAGAACAAATCAACATTAATATTGAGGTAAGATGTCCAGACCAAAAATAATATAATTAAAATAACCTCAAAATATAACTTCCTAAAATTAAATATCTATTATTGTTTTCTTCATTTCTGCAGCATACTTACTTACACACTGGCACTATCGAACCCGTAGGTTCATGGCCGTGCGGACATAAGCTCTCCATACATCCCTATCCTGAGCCAAACGCTTTCCAATCATTCCCCGTATAATCTACTTCCTTCAAATCATAGTTAATGTTATTCTCCCACCTCATTTTTGGTATACCAACTGGGCGTTTTCCCTCTGTCTTTCCTACAAGAAGCTTCCATACACGTCTTTCATTCCCCATACGTGCAACATGTCCTGCCCATCGCAGTCTACGAGACTTAACTGTTCTTATTATATCTGGCTTCCTATAAAGACCATGTAGCATTGTAAATAATAATAATAATAATAATAATAATAATTATTATTATTATTATTATTATTATTATTATTATTATTATTATTTTAAAATTATTTTAACATATGTGTAACATCGGGAATTTATCATAAGTAATGCCACGAGTGATCTCCAATTTATCTAGAGAATTTGGAAATCAAGAGTGGCATTTGTTAGGACTATTTAACGAATAAAATTAAGCTGTTTACTCACAAATCATTATTTAACTATAGTTATTTTAAAATATTTATATATTTAATGTAAACGGCGATGTTTGAAAACAAATGAGAAACGATAGGTACGCTTCTACTGCTTCTTTTGTTTATCACTGCAACCAGATCATACTATTTATTGCCAAAGGAACGCAATATTGTAAGGAGGAGCTTTCTTTAATATGGTAATTATAACACTGATAAATATTTGGTGAAACACGACTCTGATTGGTTGTAAAACAGAAATCATTGAAACGTGATTGGTCATTGACTCCCATTTGGGGCATGAGTTAAATAGTCACATTATTTCCACAATAAATTAATATTTACCGCGAATGCCTGATTTACAGTTATGTAACGTATGATTGCATTTGATTTCTCTACAACTAGGCTTACGCGTTGTATAACTTTTAAGCCGTAACTAGAGTAACTTTAAGTTTTAACCGTTAAAGGTTAAGTTAATTTATGGTTATTAAACCTTTTGCTTGGAATTAAATTTTTATGCAAGTCTACTGTATGTATATTTAAAAGTCTGTGGTTCATTTAACTCAGATCATTGTGAAAGGGGTTCATTCACCAATCGAAAAAGGTTGGAAATCGCTGTACTATATAATAGAACAAGAATTTTTAAAGAATTTTGGCAAAAAATAGGTTCCGATAATATTGTTGTATCAAATTATAGGAAAACAACTAAAGAAATCCACCCCAAACACTTCATAGACATCGTCCCTCCGCTTTTTCCCAATAAAGGCATTGGAATGGGGAGAATATGAAAATTATGCAGCCGTAATGGCCTAGCGTATCGATGATAAACTGCAGGTGAAATTTTCCAGATTCTAAAGCAGCTGAAAGTTGGCCGCGATGGGCTGGTGGTTATGTTCTTGCCTCTGGTCCTGAGGGTCGCAGGTTCAAACCCGGCCGCGATCAATGAATATTTTAGGATGGAAAAATCTAAAGAGCTAGTGCTCGGGAGGGACTTTAAGCCGTGGGTCCCGAATCTGAAGATTTTCAGGCTCGTAAAAGATCCTTAAGCCTCAATTAAAGAGACCTCTAAGCAAGTTTACCGACCTTCTTCATCCTAGTAGGTCTGATACCTCAGTTGCCTGCTAGATGTCTCATTCGGTCAGTATGTTGATCACATAGCATTCATGCCATCTGTGTGCAAATTAGGCAACTAAACTAACTTGGTCCAGTAACTCCTATCAAACGGGAGACTAAGTCCCAACATTGGGCTGTTACGTCGTTGTAGAGATAATAAAAAACTAACTTACTGGCATTATAGAACCCGTAGGTTCATGGTCGCGCGGACATAACTTCTCCACACATCCCCATCCTCAGCTAATGTTTTCCAATCATCTCTTGTATAATATACTCCCTTCAAATCATTGTTAATTTTATTCTCCCACCCCATTCTTGGTCTACTAACTGGGTGTTCCTCCTGGTATCCCTACAAGAAGCTCCCATGCTCCTCTTTCTTTCTCCATTCGTGCTCATGTCCTGCCCATCGCAGTCTACAAGATTTAACTGTTCTTATTATATCTGGTTTCCTATAAAGATCATGTAGCTCACTGTTATGCAGTCTTCTGCATTCCCCTGACTATTCATATCTCTCTGGTTCAATTGTAGAGCTAGAGATAATCCATCCATAGTAATTCTGCTCGACGGCAGGTCTTTCACTGAAATCATAGCATTTTCATGGTATGCTTTGCAGCTTTACTAGGGAATTGTAGGTGTGGTAGCTTCCCGTTGCTTTCCACACCGGTGAAGGATGATGATGATAATGATGATGGCTATATGATTTCAGGGACCCTTTGAGCCTAAATTTTTTTCCTGACATTTGTCTTACAGGTGAGGAAAAACCCCGATAAAAACCTCACCCTGAAAAACTGTCCCGACCGGGGATCGAACCCGGGCTCGCTGCGTGACAAGGCAGCACGCTACCTCGAGACCACAGCGGTGGACTAGCTAGAGATAAAGCAACTGAAAATTCCTAGACTCCCAGACTAATCAACTGTTCACTGTTACTAAATCTAATATACTAAAATTATATCAAAATATCTCAAACATTTTCGAGTTTTTCTTTAAAATCTTTTTTGAAGAGAAAAATTATACGCTCAGACCGGGACTTGAACCCAGGACCCTTGGTTCTCTAGACCAAGTGCTCTACCAACTGAGCTACCTGAGCAAGTACCGATCTAAACGCAAATCTTTCTCTATATACATTGTAATTCCCGTCCACCAAATGCTATTTAGCCAAGCTTCTATCTTGCAAATGGCGGTTCCTTTATTAAGAAGATATATATCTTCTTGCTCAGGTAGCTCAGTTGGTAGAGCACTTGGTCTAGAGAACCAAGGGTCCTGGGTTCAAGTCCCGGTCTGAGCGTATAATTTTTCTCTTCAAATATGATTTATCCATCATTGAGATGTACGAAAAATCAATAATAATTTAAAATCTTTGTTTCAGTATGGAGGGTATGGCTAGTAATTAATCAAAATATATTTGTTGCGGTACTTAAAACGTATAATATATATAAAAGTATATAATAATAATATTTAAAAAATAAATGGATAATAATTAAATATGCACATGTTCTATTACTTTTCAGGTAGAGGGCTTGAAAAAATAAAATCTTTAATGATTATAGGAGTAACAAAACAATATTGAGCCGGGATAGCCTCTATTTTCCTTCTATGTTATTTAGGCGTAATGAGCACAATTCAATTATTAAAAATTTCACTTAAAACACTTTATTAAATTCTTCAATTATCAACAAACTTCTGTTCACAATTACAATTCCCGAAATAATCTTCTTTTAATTGTTATATCAGTTAGAACAATTTTCCACTCACTGATAAATAAATTCTCCACAACTTATTGTCACACTGTTCACCACAAGATTCGCTATCGCACACCGACTGACCATCGCCGGCGTCTAACACAAACTGACTCCGGTATCCTGCCTCTGCCCTTTTATAAGGCGTGAGGAAATTTCCAGAAACAGTTTCTAGGCAGTTCGATGCCCAGAATCTTTATGGATCTTTCTCCAAAGAAGAGAGAGACACCGGTAGAACTATCTGGCAACACACTCCAGATAATTCGCCGGCTGTGCGGGTACTCTAAGTCTCCATGGGCGACTCGCCCGCGCAGTTCAAACGTAGCTATGCGCAACATGTAGCAATATTAATCACATTACTTTATTGTTGATATTATTTGTTCCCAGTGTACAATGGAGCTGACTTTATTAAGTTCTATGACATCTTTTTCAACATTCTTAATCTTATATTTTAAGTGTACTTCTCTTAATGAATACATTTAAATGTTATCGGTACCGGTATGTGATATTTATTTATAATTATTTTATCAATCCATCCATAGTAATTCTGCCCGAAGGCAGGCCCTTCACTGCAATCACAGCATTTTCATGCTATGCTTGCAGCTTTACTAGGGAATTGTGTAGGTGTGGTAGCTTCCCGTTGCTTTCACACCGATGAAGGATGGTGATGATAATGATAATGGTAAGGATGATAATGATAAGGATGATGGCCATATGATTTCGGGGACCGTTTGGGCCTCAAAGTTTTCCTGACATTTGTCTTACAGGTGAGGAAAAACCCCCGATAAAAACCTCACCCAGAAAAACTGCCTCGACCGGGGATCGAACCCGGGCCCGCTGCGTGACAAGGCAGCACGCTACCTCGAGACCACAGCGGTGGACATTTTATCAATTGTGCATACATATATATTCATTCCATCCATCCATCCATCCATCCATAGTAATTCTGCCCGAAGGCAGGTCCTTCACTGCAATCATAGCATTTTCATACTATGCTTGCTGCTTTACTAGGGAATTGTAGGTGTGGTAGCTTCCCGTTGAAGGATGATGATGATAATGATAAGGATGATGATGGCCATATTATTTCGGGGACCGTTTGAGCCTTAAAGTTTTTCTGACATTTGTCTTACAGGTGAGGAAAAACCCGATAAAAACCTCACCCAGAAAAACTTCCCCGACCGGGGTATCGAACCCGGGCCCGCTGCGTGACAAGGCAGTACGCTGCCTCGAGACCACATTATGCTTCTAATATTTGCATAACTTCAAATTATCAAGAGATGTCATGAGTTTATTACAGCTAAAAATATATAATGTGTTTCAAATAGTTATAACAGAAACCATCTATAATTTTATAAACTTGACTTATTAATAGTGCCTTTTTTATTTCAGGGATCTTTCTTGAGGTCACCGCCCCAGACTATAGTGGCGTACTCGCTTGAACGTCAGGTGGAGATGGAACAGAGACAACCCATTTCATGCACAAACCTGTTGCAAGCGCGGCCTACATACTTCCAAATTCATCGAATTAACATCTACTGGCAGAGCCCTCCACATTCGGGCATACACCTATACTCAGCACACTATGACGCTCGTCTTCACAATTACCATTATGTGAGGATCATCGGAATGGTGGAAGGCAACGCAAACTCCTCTGCATACTGCCAACTTTGGTATGATACCGAAGTTCTAGTTCTGCAGGCTCTTCGCATCGATATATGGGCTTCGCAATGGGACAGCAACTCCAGCCTAGATACAGACAACCCAGTGATGTTGAGTTGCCCAATACCAAAGAACATCAGTATTGACACAGCAAAGAGAAAACATTTTCCTCTTGGTGTTTCAGTGACGTTGAACCCTTGTGATTTTCCCAGAACGTTTTTGGAAATCAAACCTCCTCCGCTATCTTCAACACTTTTAAAAAGAAACTTTGCAGTGTGTGTGAAGGGATTAGATTTTACAACAAACGATATGTCAGTGAGAATAGCTGAATGGATAGAACTTAATTTAATATTAGGTGCAGATAAATTTTACGTTTATCTCTACAATGTGCATCCAAATTTGAAAAGAGTTCTTGAGTATTATTCTAGTAAAGGTGTAGTTGAAGTCATTCCTATTAGTTTACCAGGGAAACAACCAAACAAACCAAAACAAAGATCTTATTATCTTAAAACTAATTTATGGCAAAAAAGACGAGATGAAGTAGTACCTTACAATGACTGCTTTTACAGAAACTTATATTCACACAAGTTCGTTCTGCCAATAGATGTTGATGAAGTGATAGTTCCAGTTAGGACGTCAACATGGAATGCAATGTTTCAAGAACTATTCAGAGAAGATCCAAATTTACTTGATAAATATTCATCTTTTTCTGTACGAAATGCATATTTTTTCGATGATTTTCCTACTAGTGACGTAATTGGTTTACCAAAATATCACCATATACTGAGGCATACAATCAGAAGTGCAAATTTCAGCCCTGAGTTAGAATCGGTTAAAAGTTTCGTATCAAGCAACGGTGCTCTTACTGTGTTCAACCATTACACTTTGCAAGTCCTGAGACCTTCAACAGCTAGAAATCTAGTTTTAGACACTAGTGTTGCTCAAATGAATCATTACAGAGCCACGTGCTCTTCAGAAACAGTACCTGGATGTTACGATAACTTCTTGAAATATAAAACGCATGATACTTTGATACTCAGATATGCTTCAGAACTGGCAAGAAGGCTTGAAACCATTCTTACAATACTTAAACTCATCTGAATTCAAACCAGTGAATTGTGCAGTTCTCTCGAATAATAATACAGACTATTATAAAACCACTCTCCTAAAATAAGTTTAATGAAAAACATATTATCAGAATATCGACTTTTTACTGAATATAGTTTTTTTTTACATTTTATCTCTCAAAACTACTTGTACTGTTTCCTCTAAAAATTATTGAAATCCTAATATGCAAAGTTTAAAGGTAATATTGAAGAAAACCATACCGCAGCCAATTGAATGTTATTATAGAACTTTATATATATATATTAATTTTGAGTGATTGCGGGTTATGTTGCCGTGGTCCATTACTGGTGTTCCTACCAGACGTTTCTCCCTCAACTGCGGAGGGCATCTTCAGTGGCGAGTGCTACTAGGTGTTGTTTCCTGGTCGGAGACTCGACTGCGAGGGCATCTTCAGTGGCGAGTACTACTAAGTGTTGTTTCCTGGTCGGACCACTCGACTGTGACTGTGAGTCTCCGACCAGGAAACAACGCCTAGTAGTACTCGCCACTGAAGATGCCCTCCACAGTTGAGGAAGAAACGTCTGGTAGGAACACCAGTAATGGACCACGGCCACATAGCCCGGAATCATTCAACATTGTGATTACCGGCCGTCAAAGCTTCCATTCAACTATCTTTATATATGATGAAAGTTAAAAATAAAAATGTACCTGTTGGTAGGTGCCGTCGTCCTCAACTTTGTTAAAATATTGTATATAAAATTAACAAAGTTGAGGACGACGGCACCTGCCAATAGGTACATTTTAATTTTTAACTTTCATCATATAACTTCACCTCAACGGAATTTGATATGAATTTTACTAGTATTGATATATTTATATATTTCTTTATTTTTACACAAGTTCTCCATTTCAATACAATTTTAACCTGTTTTAAATTTTAAGATCGCTACAATATGTCCAATCGTAATAAATTGATCTGAGTATAGTTACAACGTTTTTTCTTATATTTAGATCAGTCAGATGGTTACATTTGAAATTTGAAATCACGTTTGAAATAAATAAAATTTATTGCATCACCGAACTATCACCAAAACAAAAATTTGAGAAAAATATAATTGTATTTTTTGTTCGAGAGAATATCTTCAGTATAATTGATATCTTTACATACTATTATTTTTAGGGGAATTACACCCGATGGGTACAACTAGACACGACACACACCCAGTCCCAAGGTAGAGATTTAAATACTGTTATTAACATACGGTAAAGATACCAAAACTTAAATTTTACTTCCTGAAACTCATAAAAGTCATTGTTCACAATATACATTGTTATTTCACAATAAAATATTTCTCACTGCAAATAAACAGTCGTAAACTCTAATTTTATTGTATTTTATGTTTCTTTTATGAAATACAGCCCCATTTCCTTTTGTTGTGATTCGTTTTGGCAGTAAAACTGTCAACATCTATATTAAATTTATACAAGAAAAAGGAAACTCTGATTGAATCTAAAATATGTTTCTTTTCTTTACCTGAGATTCCTAAGACATGAGAGTAAAAATATTAAGAGTGTTGAATGGGAAGGTAGCGTTTAAAAAGTGTATTTGAAAGATTCCGAAGTGGTAAACCTGATTACGGCTATTTGCGTTTTTTGTCATTAAAGCTAGTTGTTTGTTGTAATTTTATTTTCCAATTCCAGTTATATTATATGGGTGCGAAACATGGACTCTTACTTTAAGGGAGGAAAGGAGATTACAAGTATTTGAGAATAAAGTACTTAGGAAAATTTTTGGACCAAAGAGAGATGAAGAGAGACAGGTGAATGGAGAATACTACATAACAATGAACTACATGGTCTTTATAGGAAGCCAGATATATTATATGAGTGCGAAACATGGACTCTTACTTTAAGGGAGGAAAGTAGATTACAAGTATTTGAGAATAAAGTACTTAGGAATTTTTTTGGACCAAAGAGAGATGAACAGACAGGTGAATGGAGAACACTACATAACAATGAACTACATGGTCTTTATAGGAAGCCAGATATATTATATGGGTGCGAAACATGGACTCTTACTTTAAGGGAGGAAAGGAGATTACAAGTATTTGAGAATAAAGTACTTAGGAAAATTTTTGGACCAAAGAGAGATGAACAGACAGGTGAATGGAGAATACTACATAACAATGAACTACATGGTCTTTATAGGAAGCCAGATATAATAAGAACAGTTAAGTCTCGTAGACTGCGATGGGCAGGACATGTTGCACGTATGGGGAATGAAAGACTTCCATGGAAGCTTCTTGTAGGAAAGCCAGAGGGAAAACGCCCAGTTGGTAGACCAAGAATGAGGTGGGAGAATAACATTAACTATGATTTGAGGGAAGTAGATTATACGGGAATGAGTGGAAAGTATTAGCTCAGGATAGGGATGTATGGAGAGCATATGTCCACGCGGCCATGAACCTACGGGTTCGATAGTGCCAGTGAGTAAGTAAGAGTAAGTAAGATTCCGATTGAGGGTCTTTCCACTTTTCAGCGGTTGCCCTTTTACCCGCGCCGTAGCCGAGCGGTTAAGGTAGGAAGCCTTGGCGCAGAGCTACGGGACTTGCGCTGGTTCGAGTATCCATGGGGGAAGAAATTTTCTCATGGTATTTCGGCCAGTATGGGACCGGTGCCCACCCAGCATCGTGAGGCAATTGGGTAGCTACAATAAGTAGCGCCTCCAGGTTGAGGAACCAGCTATAACGGCTGGGGGACTCGACATGCTAACCACATGTCACCCCTACACTGGCTGTTGATCATCTACCTCTGTGATTGACAAATGTGGATGTGAACGGCCAGCAGCCGGCTGGTAAAAGGGGTAATTTTATTTTCACAGTTAATTATATTTTTAATCATTATTATATAATTTGTGGAAAAACAACGGGAAGCTACCACACCTACACAATTCCCTAGTAAAGCTGCAAGCATAGCATGAAAATGCTATGATTGCAGTGAAGGACCTGCCTTCGGGCAGAATTACATGGATGGATTATATAATTAGTCCACCGCTGTGATCTCGAGGTAGCGTGCTACCTTGTCACGCAGCGGGCCCGGGTTCGATCCCCGGTCGGGGCAGTTTTTCTGGGTGAGGGTTTTATCGGGGTTTTTCCTCACCTGTAAGACAAATGTCAGGAAAACTTCAAGGCCCAAACGGTCCCCGAAATCATATGGATCATATGGCCATCATCCTTATCATTATCATCCTTACCATTATCATTATCATCATCATCCTTCACCGGTGTAGAAAGCAACGGGAAGCTACCACACCTACAATTCCCTAGTAAAGCTGCAAGCATAGCATGGAAATGCTATGATTGCAGTGAAAGACCTGCCCTCGGCAGAATTACTATGGATGGATGGATTATATAATTCGAGGTAGCGTGCTGCCTTGTCACGCAGCGGGCCCGGGTTCGATTCCCGGTCGGGACAGGCTCCTGGGTGAGGTTTTTTAGGGGTTTTCTCTCACCTGTAAGACAAATGTCAGGAAGCTTAGGGCCCAACGGTCCCCGAAAATCATCCGACCATCAGCATCATCCTTGACTGGTGTGGAAAGCAACGGGAAGCTACCACACCTACAATTCCCTAGTAAAGCTGCAAAGGATAAGATGAAAATGCTATGATTGAAGTGAAAGACCTGAACTCGGGCAGAATTACTATGGATGGATTATACCAGGGTGGACCGCTCGAATGGACCTAATTTCAATTGCTTGTTACTGGCAAACGGTTGAAGATAGAAACTTAAAACAACGTTCATATTACAGAAAAACTCACCAAGTTTTGATATGCAGATCACCACATCTCTATATGAGCCCCAGCAGTCACTGTGACGATATCAAAGCGATGAACAATTTCTTGCCAAGTACGTTGGAGTATGTCTTCTGGAATGTTCTCAATAGCCTCTATGATGCGCTCACGAAGATCACGAAGGTCTTTGACTGGGGTGGTGTAAACTTTATCTTGACATAGCCCCAGAGAAAGAAATCCAGTGGTGTTAAATCGGGAGGAGATCTCGGGGGCCACGCGATTGGTCCTCCCCTACCAATCCAACGGCCAGGGAAAATGTTGTCCAAAGTCGTACGAACTTCATTGGACCAGTGGGGAGGAGCACCATCTTGCTGGAAAACGATGTTAGGCTGCAGTTGTTCAATTTGTGGAAAGAAGAACTGCTCCAGCATGTCAAGATATGTGGTACCACGAACAGTTTTCTCGGCGAAGAAAACGGTCCAATGACCTTATTATGTGACAAACTGCACCAAACATTCATCTTCGGACTATCACGAACATGCTCTTGAATAGCGTGAGGATTCTCCGATCCCCAGATCCGCACATTATGCCGGTTTACCTTGCCTGACAAATGGAAAGTGGCTTCGTCCGAGAAGAAAATCTTGGTCATGAAGTCAGGATCAGCGCCGAGACGGTCCAGCATCGTATTGGCGAATTCCACTCGTTTCGGCATGTCATTCGGCTCCAGACGTTGCACTAACTGCACTTTATATGCGTGCAGTTTGAGGCGTTTGTGGACAATCCGTTGTAATGTCGATTTTGGTATTTGAAGTTCCCGCGAAGCTCTTCTTAATGACTTCCGGGGGCTTCGCTCAAATGCGGCTTGAACATTTGCTACCATTTCATCGGATGCTCTGCGACCACCACCATGCTTCTTCAACACAGATCCTGTAGCTAATAATGTATCACGCCACTTCTTTATGCTTCTAGCAGTTGGAGCATCACGGTTAAACACACGCCGGAACTCCCTTTGAACTCTAATGATTGATTTAAACTCCGCATACCACAAAACAGCTTGCGCTTTCATCTGCGGAGTCGCCATTTTCACAAACAATTAAATCTAAGAACGAGAAACGTATCTTTGTGCCATCTACCGACAGGATTCGAAACTTGGTGAGTTTTTCTGTACTATGAACGTTGTTTTAAGTTTCTATCTTCAACCGTTTGCCAGTAACAAGCAATTGAAATTAGGTCCATTCGAGCGGTCCACCCTTAGATAAAAATTGATTAATTTCTACGAGGAACATATAACTGAAATTAACATTCTACTGGTACACACCGAAATTATCTTTTAAGGGATTTTGTGTCGAAGACTTAATAATAATAATAATAATAATAATAATAATAATAATAATACTTTTTTTATTCTGGCAGAGTTAAGGCCATAAGGCCCTCTCTTCCACTCAACCAGCACAAATACAAATAAATATTCGACAAATATAGATATACACTGTACTAATTATAAACAGTTAAAGATACAATAAATGTAGCAATGTAAATGTCATGTACAAACAACATTTCATAGGGTAATAACAATAATGATACGATAATAATAATAATAGTAATAATAATAATAATAATAATATAAATATGATACATTATACGGGAAACACCAATTAATATATATATATATATATATATATATATTATCTTGCACTGGATAATAATGAAGTCGAGGTTAGAGCAAATATAAATTTAGATTTCTTTTAAAAGATGTTCAATGTCCGGCAGCCCTTATTTCTTGGGGTAGGGAATTCCAGTTGCGAGAAGTGGAGATGGTATATGAACCAGGAGATGATGTGATGTTCTATGTTGCGGTATATTAAGTAAGAGGGGACTATGTTGTGATTCTTGTGTTTAAGTTATGGTTTGAGGATAAGATACTGGAAAGGGATGAGATGATAAATAATTGGAAGCGAAAGGGGGGGTATGGTAGGTTAGGATCTTAAATAGGAGAGAGAATCGACAGTGCGATTTTCTTCTCTCTTTTAGATGTAGCCATGACAATTCGTGGAATAATGGAGAAATGTGATCGTATTTTCGAACATTAAATATGAATCTGATACACATATTATGGACACGCTGCAGTTTGTCCGACAACCCGTCACTTATGTCAGTTAGTAGAACGTCACAGTAGTCAAAATGCGGCATCACTAAAGTTTGGATTAAAATTCTTTTAAGAGTTGTAGGAAGAAAATGTTTAAGTCGCTTTTTAGGGAATGCATTATGGAGAAGATCCTTTTAGATGTTTGTTTTACTTGCTCATGCCATTTTAAATTAGAATCTAAGTAAAATCCCAAGTTTTTAACGACGTCGGTATAAGGAATTTGTTCATTATCTAATATGACAGCCGGCATATTGCCATTGTTTATGAGGTGTAATAGCCTTGGATGTCCGATAATTATTGCTTGCGTTTTGTTTACATTTAGTTTCAGCCCATATTGTCTGGACCATAAAGATATATGCCTGAGGTCAGTGTTTACTTTGTCAATATATTCATTAATTTCGTCAGGCCTAAAGTGTGTGTAAATCTGTAGGTCGTCGGCGTAAAGATGATGCTTGCAGTTTTGTAGTTTCTTGGTCACGTCATTAATATAAATCGAGAAGAGAAGAGGAGCGAGGACGCCGCCTTGAGGTACCCCTTTCCTCACCAAGCGCCAGGAAGAAAGGCGATTATTAACAGAAACTGATTGCTGACGATTAGTGAGGTAGAGATGCAAACCAATCAAGGCAGTTTTCCGACAGATGTAGTGTCTTTAGTCTCGCTAGCATTAAGTCTATATCTACTGTGTCAAAGGCTTTGCTGTAGTCGAGTAGGACTATTGCGGTGAGTTTGCTTTTGTCCATTGAGTCTCTTATGTCCTCTACAATGTCAAGTAGTGCAGTACTTGTGTGATGTCCTGTTCTAAAAACCAGACTGATGTTCATCAAGTAAGTCGTGTGTGGTGAGGTAGTCTGTTAACTGTGAGCGTATTATGTGTTCCAGTGCTTTAGATAAACAGGGAAGAATACTAATTGGTCTATAATCATCGAGTGTTGTGGGAGTGTTTGATTTCGGTGTAGGACGAACTAGAGCCATTTTCCAGAGTCTGGGATAGGTCCCGGTCATTATAGAGGCATTAAAAATGTGGGTTATTGTTGGGAGAATAATGTCTATTATTTTTTGCAGGAGAGTTATTGTTATATTGTCTATTCCTTGTGCTTTAGATTTAATACGTAATACTGCTCTTTTGGCGTCATTAGGTGAGATATAGGAAAAAAAGAATTTGTCTCGGGTAGGTTAACTAAGTAACTCACTGGACTATCAAACCCGTAGGTTCATGTCCTAGCGGATGTCCCTATCCTGAGCTAATGTTTTCCAATTACCTCCGGAAAAATTTACTCCAGTAGAACCCGTATCCACATTTCTTGACGGTTATATTTTATGGCGAAAAATCGTCACTCTTTCGACCAAGGTACTTTTTTCGTCTGGCTTTATCTCCTTCGATCTGTCCAATATGACTAATCCTTTCGGTAGCAATGCCATGGAGGGTTTGTGTTGATGACTCCAAATACAGATTAAATAAAAAAAAGCGTCGAAGACTGCAAATATAAATTAAATAAAAACTTTTTTTATATATTTTGATCGTAAATAAGTTTATTTGTCCAAAACTTGTCATATGTCCTGGAATTATCATTTTTAACTGGTAGTTTCATGTAATCTAGTATAAAATCTCTTACAAGCATATATTGTGTTTTTCTTAACCATGTAATTATGTATATATGAAGTGTCCAGGGAAAGAACAGGCAAGCACTTTTTTTTTATAGAAATGAAGTTAAAGAAACTCTTACATTCCCCATGGAAATTGTTATCTTTTAGAAGTTTGAAACAATACAGAAACAATTTAGTCATGATAATAAAGAAATTCTGAATGTGTGACCGTGGTCCATGACTGGTGTTTCTTCAAGACTTTTTCCCTCAGCTGCGGAGAGCATCTTCAGTGCGAAGTACTTCTAAGTAGTACTCTATAGAAGTACTCGCCACTGAAGATGCCCTCCGCAGTCGAGAGAGAAACATCTTGAAGAAACGCCAGTCATGGACCACGGCCACATAGCCCGGAATCTCTTATAATTACTTGCCTGTATTCAACTAGTTTAGTCATGAGTTTACGTATCTATCTTCAAAATTTAGCTTACAGGTAAGAAGTATGGTATATAATTAATAGTACATGACGATGCGAGGTTGGGAAGTGGTTTTTACAGAAGCGAGGAAAATATTTAAAAACCGAGCGATAGCAAGTTTTTAATTTCCGAGATGTTGTAACACACTTCACAAACGTGCGCTGTACATTATTTTTTGCGGGATGATGTTTTCAAAATAATAAATAATAGTAAAATAATAACATATTTGTTGGAAATATTTGCGTTCAGTATAAACAACTGTCTAACGTTAACAGTGTGGGCAATGTTTATTAGTTAAAACTATAGGAGGCTGTAACACCGATCAGTCATAAAATGGCGTCAAGAACGTATTTATTGTTTTATATTGTTTCGAATAAAGTTCAGTTAATTTAAAATGCAGTGATTTAGTTCGTATAACGTATATTAGCATTATCTGTTGGATATTTTTTGTATATACATTGTACGTAGTATACAGAGAGGGCAGCGGTTTTACTTCCTACACGTGGTTTATAATATGTAATATTACAATATAGTTATTTTATTACAGCATCGATATTTAAGTTGGCAACCCCGAAATGTAGGAAGTTGAATTTTCAGTCATGGTCGCCATTGCTGTAAGTACGACAAACGCACCATCGCGCAAAAAAGTGTTTTTCTTATTTTCAAAGAAAAGTAAATTACCTGTTTTTTCCGTGTACACTTCTTATAACAATAAATTAATTTTTATGATTAATGACTGATCCCCGTCCCCCTGAGGGGACATAGGTGCTTCCCTAGTGATAAGTTTCTTGACAAGACGAATTTAGTTATGTATATTTCCTTACAGATGTCATTAATGGCATATTGTTAGTTTTACCGATCCAATGAGACATCTAGTAGACAACTAAGGTATTGCGTGGATGATGAAGGTTGCTAAATTTTCCTTAGAGGCTTCTTTTCAGGTTTAAGGTTCTTTTACGATTCCGATTGAGGGTCTTTCCACTTTTCAGCGGTTGCCCTTTTACCAGCCGGCTGCTGGCCCTTCACATCCACATGTGTCAATCACAGAGGTAGATGATCAACAGCCAGTGTAGGGGTGACATGTGGTTAGCATGTCGAGTCCCCCAGCCGTTATAGCTGGTTCCTCAACCTGGAGCCGCTACTTATTGTAGCTACCCAATTGCCTCACGATGCTGGGTGGGCACCGGTCCCATACTGGTCGAAATACCATGAGAAAATTTCTTCCCCCATGGAGACTTGAACCAGCGCAAGTCCCGTAGCTCTGCGTCAAGGCTTCCTACCTTAACCGCTCGGCTACGGCGCGGGACAAGGTTCTTTTACGAGCCTGAAAATATCCAGACTCGGGACCCACGGCTCAAAGTCCCTCCCCAAGGACTTGTTCCTTGGATTTCTCCGTCCTAAAAAATCAATCGACCCGGCCGGATTGGAACCCACGACACTCGGGACTAGAGGCAAAGATATAGAGGAACTTCGGGTAATTTGGACCCCTGTTTTGAATTTGTTGTTTTTCTTCTTTTAATTAAGGGATTTGAATTTTGTTTAATTACAGTGATTATCAGTTGTGTTGTATCTATGAAATAGCATTGTTATTTTATTCAAATATGGAAACATCTTAATAATTTATTAACTTTTTTTACATTTCAAGAAAGGTCCACTTTAAACTCCATATTCGGATAGTTGACCCTGAGTCCACCTTAGCTTTTAGTATATTTTAAAGTTTATTTACTCTCTTAATTTATACCCACAGGCCCAGATTAATTTGAAAATATATATGATTGATCATAATTAAAAAGCGTTGATATTTATTTAATGTTTTGAAACATTATTGTTGATTATAACATTCACTAGTCATTCAACTACAGAAATCGACGGTCTTTGGGTTTAGTAAAATTATAAGGATATTAAATAAAATTAATTAAGTGAATGGTTTTTACAGATAGCATGCGCATTGATAAAATATACGTATTCGTGTAAAGTGGATACAGGTCCTTCTAGGAGGGTCCACATTAACCGAATTCCTTTCTTATGTTTAATTATTTTATACAGCCACCATGTGACACGATATCAAACCAAAACCCGTCAGTATATTAAATCAGCATCTACATAGTATAGTACGTTTAGGAGTTTTTTCAACATTTGTAATATTCAATAGCAGAAATTAAGAATTGTTTTTTTTAGCTTGAAAAACATTGAAAGTGGCCATTTTCATAAATATCACAAATAAACCCTTCATCACACAGAGAATAAAAGAAACTGGCCTTGAACCCGTCAAAGTTTATGAGGGGAAGAAGTTAAAATATTTTCTGTTCGAGGCAGCTCCAATTAAAGAAGATATTAACAGGGTCCACTCAAACAGAAGGGTCCATATTACCCGAACTTCCCTACACAGTATTAACATAAATTGTTAATTTCGTTTTAAGAAGTTCATAGTATACAAGCGTCCATTTATGAAACTAGACAATCAAAATTTCCTTATAGAAGCTGCTAATCTACAGAGAGATTGCGCAATTAACTATGAAATTTAATTTCTAGCTCTATGGTTATCAGAAGCAATATCTTATTAAAAGACATTTTAATGAGATAACGATCAAGTACTAACATAATCTGAACTGAATTACAATTTAAAAGCGTTGTTACTTTTTATGAATAGTCTTGCCTCATATTAAAGGTGATTTAAAGGTGAAATTGATCAATTACTGAGAATTATAGGTTAATTTTTGAGGTAGTAAATTGTCGGAAATAAACACTGAAAGGGCAGTACTCTGTCCATGTAAAATTTATAATGTCTGTATATTTCATCAGCTGACTATATCTCTTGGGGAACTCATGAGTTGGTGAAGTATCGAATCTTGTTGGCCAAAGATTTAATATTATTATAATATATTATTGCCTGAAATTCTGTAATTTTTCTATAAGATGAAAATACACCAGAAAATTAAAATAAATAAAATTTGAAATAGACCTATTTAAGTTATAAATTATCAAATACGTAAACACGTAGATTTGAAATTCTATGCCTACACCGTTTTATCAAGAACGTATGATAACTTTACTTCATTTTTTTATTTATTTATTGACGTTTGATAAAATATTACTTTGAAAAATATCAGTGAATAAATTAAAATATTAAAATAAAGAAATACCTTGGCAGGTGTCATCGTCCTCAACTACGTTAACATTTTTAAAACTGTAGAAACCGGCTTTCATCTTCAGCAGAAGAGTGCAGTCGGTAGCACACACCCTACTGCTGAAGATGAAAGCCGGTATCTGGAAGGCCTACAGTTTAAGAATAACTAACCTAGTTGAGGACTACGGTACCTGTCACGGAATTTATATATTTTAATTTATGATTATTTGCCTCAATCGAATTTTATTAATACTGAATATCATTGAAAATTATCGAAAATAATTAGCATAATCTGCTGTGGTTCAAAGAAATAACGTATTTCTAAACTCACAGTCAGGGAATCAGAGATATATTTAAGGATTTGTCGCATTTTCTCTACTTTTTTTTTGTCTAATGTCACCAAGTTGTCTTTTATGACATTTCTAGTTTTCTCCCCTGGCATTGCCGGAATTGTAATCCATTTTTTAGGTTGGGGCACAGATAATATGATGGGTGATAAATGATAATGAAGCGCCAGGAGAGTTCTTAACCTAAATTCCAGACCATGGGCAACCACAGGAATAATTCCCTTTAAGAAAAAAAGCCTATGGTCTAACCGGAATTCGAACCCGGGACATCATGAACAGTTGTCAGTAACGTTGGCCACTAGCCCATGAGGCTGGTATTCTCTTCAAATAAAAATTGAAATTCCATTTTGTATATGTTATGCTATTTATAAAAAAAATTCAAAACAGGAATGAACTGAAATACGTTTAATTAATGTGATACAAAATTATAGGAATGTAAAACAAAAACATATCTTGCTCTTTTATCTAATTGATAAATGTAGGTAATACCAAATGAATCGATTTGAACAGTAGCAATGAGACTTGTATTCGGAAGATTACAAGTTCAAATCTCAGTACAGATCAACCTCTATTGTAGTTTTCTTTGTGCTTCTCTCAGTCGTCAAAGAAAATATTAGTTTGGATTTTCATTACAACGATCCATCATCACTTCATAATTTAATATAATTTGCATTTTAAACAGACACACGACATTAACAACAATAAGCACAAATCTTAATAGAGTAAACCAATCCTAGATGCAAAATGACGAAAGATGTTCAATCGGTTTACGATAAAATAAAAATTTGTAATAATAATAATAATAATAATAATAATAATAATAATTAATAATAAAATATAAAACTATTATTCTACCAGTTATATTATATGGATGCGAAACATGGACTCTTACTTTAAGGGAGGAAAGGAGATTACAAGTATTTGAGAATAAAGTACTTAGGAAAAATTTTGGACCAAAGAGAGATGAAGAGACAGGTGAATGGAGAAGACTTACATAACAATGAACTACATGGTCTTTATAGGAAGCCAGATATAATAAGAACAGTTAAGTCTCGTAGACTGCGATGGGCAGGACATGTTGCACGTATGGGGAATGAAAGACTTGCATGGAAGCTTCTTGTAGGAAAGCCAGAGGGAAAAACACCCAGTTGGTAGACCAAGAATGAGGTGGGAGAATAACATTAACTATGATTTGAGGGAAGTAGATTATACAGGGAATGATTGGAAAGCATTAGCTCAGGATAGGGATGTATGGAGAGCTTATGTCCGCGCGGCCATGAACCTACGGGTTCGATAGTGCCAGTGAGTAAGAGTAAGTATGTAAGTAATAATAATAACAATAATAATAATAGTAATTTATTTGAGCTGGCAGAGTTAAGGCCATAAGGCCTTCTCTTCCACTCAAACATCGAATAGTAAAATCATACAAAAATTAAATACTTATTACAATATAAATAATACATTACGATGCGAGGTTGGGAAATGGTTTTTACAGAAGCGAGGAAAATGTTTAAAATCGAGCGATAGCGAGGTTTTTAATTTCCGATATTTTGTAAAACACTTCACAAACGTGCATTGTACGTTATTTTTTGCGCGATGGTGTTTTTTCAAAATAATAAATAATACTAAAATAATAACATTTTTATTGGAAATATTTGCATTTATTATAAACAACTGACTAACGTGAACAGTGTGGGCAATGTATAACTGTAGGCTTTCACGGCCGGCGTCTTGATCCCTATTAGGTTCGTCTTCCGGGCATATAGGCCGTGGTCCAGTCGTTGAGTAGAAGAACGACTGGACCACGGCCTATATGCCCGGAAGACGAACCTAATAGGGATCAGTGTGGGCAATATTTATCAGTTAAAACTACAGGAGGCCGTGACACCAAATCAGAGATAAAATGGCGGCAAGTACGTATTTATTGTTTTATATTGTTTCAAATAGGGCTCAGTTCATTTAAAATGCAGTGATTTGTTTCGTATAATGTATATTAACACAACCTTTTGGATATGTTTTGTATATACATTGTACGTAGTATACATAGAGGGCAGTGGTTTTACTTCCCACACATGGTTTGTAATATGTAATATTACAGTATAATTATTTAGATTGGCAAACCCCGAAATGTAGGAAGTTGAACTTTTTAATCACGGTCGCAATATCGCGCAAAAAAATATTATTAAAATGTATACTAAACAAAAGCACAGTGCGGTTGTGGTCTACTATTAGTTAACACTAACAAAACATGGAATAAAATAGGGTGGGGTCAGAAGAGCTTCCTAGATGAATATTCATAGGTATGTACAAAATGCTGAATATACATGTAGTTGTTATGCAGGTAAGTCTCCCATCGGACGCCTCCCCAGGTGGCGGATAGGGGAATACTCACCAGATATGGCGGGTACTGGGGAAATGAAATACCCAGGACGGACCAAAACTAGCGCTGCTGCCTTGCAGGAAGATACTGGACTATCAAAGGCTAGAGAAAGAAAACCTTGAACAAAAATTACCCTCTCCCAGGTTGGGGGTTGATGCATCGGGCCAGCTCCTCGTTCATCATAAAAAGAAAAAAAAATGGTAAAAAACCAAACAACATGCCTCGGAAAAACACTCTAGGACGATTAAAGGTAAGAAAAGGGACTTTGAAAATTGGCACATGGAATATTCAAGGCTGCAGAAATAAAATGGAGGAAGTAATTAAAGAAATAGATGCAATGGAACTAGAATTGATGATGCTATGCAGGTAATATTTTCATTGTATGGAACTTAAGGAATCAGTTATTTTGGATTTAAATAATGATAGTGTTTTACAATCGCTGACATGACTGGGGGGGTGAATTACATGCCCTAGTCAGAGATATTGTGTAAAATTCAGAGTATAAACATGTCCTGTGTTGTGATATCGAAAGTAAAGTATATTGTGATATTGTGCCTAAATTGTGATGAGCCGATAAATTCTGAAAACTTGTTGATAAATAACTTAGTAAGTATGTGTGTAGGATTTGGAATAGCAAAACATGTGAATGTAGAGTTATTTTGTCATTTATACATAACCATGATAAGTCCTGAAAAGGAGACACGTCGGAGATTGAATACAAAACGAATGTATGCATTATGAGCATGCTGTAGGCCTATAGATACAAATAGAATGATATTAATTCAACACAAAAGTAGTAAAATTTGTATATACCATTCCAACGGATAAAACTCGTACTTTACCTATAGCTTTCTTTTTCTTTTCTTATGATTTATAAATATACAATTTATATCAAAATTTAAATTCTAATAAAATATAATTTTCTCAGACTATTTAACTCATGCCCCCAAATGGGAGTCAATGACCAATCACGTTTCAATAATTTCTGTTGTACAACCAATCAGAGTCGTATTTCACGAAATATTTATCAGTGTTATATGTACCATATTAAAGAAAGCTCCTCCTTTTTAATATTCTGAACAGGTCGGACCATTATTTTGCAGTGACTGAGCCCATGAGAAATACGGCTATCAGCTTGTATATGTAGTGCATGAATGTCAACACATGCCGCATGCGGGAATTAATATAGAAACATTTGTAGCAATTGATTATACCACAAAAAAAAAAAAAAAGAAACCACTGTTTGCACTTTCTTAAATGTATTTTTCCCCAGGTAACAATCCAGAAAAATATAATTGTCATATTTACATCATACGACATCAGAAATGAATTAATATACAGTTTGATGTGTTTCATTTTTTCTCCACTAGAGAGCATTCTTACAATATTGCGTTCCTTTAGCAATAAATAGTATGATCTGGTTGCAGTGATAAACAAAAGAAGCAGATGAAGCGTACCTATCGTTTCTCATTTGTTTTCAAACATCGCCGTTTACATTAAATATATAAATATTTTAAAATAACTATTACTTAAATAATGATTTGTAAGTAAACAGCTTAATTTTATTCGTTAAATTGTCCTAACAAACGCCACTCTTGATTTCCAAATTCTCTGGATAAATTCATTCTTCACTTCGTGAGTCGTGAATTTATCGATAATTTGGAAATCACTCGTGGCATTAAAGTAATGTGATCCCACAACAGACCCGGAGGCCCTTGGGGTAGTAGGAGGTTAGGGCTCCCACTTTTTCTAGACAATCGGCACTTTATGTCAGCCGGGTTGTCAGCCCTGCGTGACGGCCGCCTTTACCCCCAGAACAAGTGTCTGGTACTCATTTACGTTAGAGGCTGAGTCGACTCCAGCGCCATAGTGCCGCCAGAGGGTTTCGGTCAGTTTAAAAATCCTGACCCCAACGGAACTTGAACCCTCGATCCTCTGGCTTGTAGCTCAGTGCCTTAACCACTACGCTACGGTGGCTCGTGGCATTACTTATGCTAAATAAACATTCATATCCTGAAATGCAACGCCTATCTTCTCTAATGTAGCCTACGTTATAGAATTTTTAGTAATTTTCGTACCAAACAAGTATGGATTTCAAGACATCAATAGTCATCTGCCTGAAAAATAAATATTTTTTATTATAAAATTGTTTAAAGTCTTGTGTTTACAAAGCATAGGGGATAAAAGGTTTAGACCTAGGTGTAATACAGTATTCGTTACGATGGAAGACCCATAACTATGCGAATAATAAAAAAATGAGTACCGTATTATATAGGCCCTATTTAGCTTTATGTGATTTATATATATTCCATGTTATAATATCAATGTGGATTTATAAGCGTGGAAGGGAAAGTTCACTAGTCTTAAAATAATATGTAAATTGAACATCACGACATGGAGCCTACGTACGTGTTCTACAGCTTCTAGCCATGTCTACATTCTTATAGTTTGTAAACAACAGAGTAATGTAGTTCAATTCGCGGTCCGCAAGCCAATGTTTTTTAATCAATTTTATTTTGAATTGTTTTAACAATTTTAGTCATAGGCCTATCGCATCTGCGAGCTTTGAGTTTCGGTTTATATCATAGGATGTTGGCTGATTCTCCGACAAATTCCCGAATATCCGTTTCCCCTGAAGAACATTTTTCCCCGAAAGCGAATTTCTAGAATCCGCATTCCTTACATATATTTTCACATATTTAAATAATTATGTTTTCCCGAACAAGTGTCTGGTACTCATGTCCGTTAGAGGCTGAGTTGACCCAGGACCATAGTGCCGCCAGAGGGTTTGGGTCAGTTTAAAAATCCTGACCCCCACGGGGCTCGAACCCTCGACCTTCCGGCTTGTAGCGCAGTGCCTTAACCACTACGCTACGGCGCGTCCCTCACTGATTATGTACCGGTACTATATAAAATTAATACAAATTAATAATTTTTAATACTACAAATGGAATTTGTAACTTAGTGTTCTCAAATATTCAACACACCTGTCGCTGCCTTCGTAAGTTATATAGTCTTGCACTGTTGCCTGTATTCGTCTTCGAAGATTTTACCAGGTTTTCTTAGGTTGTACCCGCACGCGTCTTCTTCTTCCAATAGCGCTACAGTCCATAGCGGGCCTAGGCCTTCTTGATACGAACCTTCAATCTTCTCTATCCAATGCTCTCTGTTGCCAGGAGTTCTTACAGTTCAGGATTTGATGACAATCTTCCTTCTGTGAGTCCATCCATCTTTTCTTAGGTTTTCCTACTGGCCGCTTCCCAAACATCTCTCTGTCATCACTTTCTTAGGCATGTGTCCGGCCCATTGCAACTTTTTTTTTTAATTTCACAAGAGTTGATAAAGCAGGTTCCTTAAAAAGGTCACAGATTTCCTTATTATACCTCATTCTCCATCTTCCATTCTCCTTTTCTGGCCCATATAAACTTACCCTTCTTAAAATCTTTCTCTCAAAAGTTTTAATTAAATTCTCAGAGCTATTTGTCACAGTGCAGGTTTCACTTCCATATACCAATATTGGACGTATGCAGGTTTTATATAGTCTTATTTTAACTTTCCTAAAGATAATTTTGGATTTTAGGATTGGAAGTAGTCCATAATATGCTTCATTTGCTCTATATATTCTATTTCGTATTTCTTGTATTTCATCACTGCTATTAGTAAGGGGCGGATTCCTATGACATGTCATTTTTTTACCAAAGCCTATATTCTAAGCTTCAAGTAAGTAAAAACATTTATATATGCCTTATTATTAAGGTTAAGTGGTTTTTATTGGGTCTTAAAAGTCATATTTCTCACTTTTCAGGTCTTTGGTCATACATCTGCTTATTTCTATGATAAAATCATATTTTGGGTTTTTTAATAGCCTAGACATCAGGCGATTGGAAATAATCAACATTGTATTCAGTTTCATAGAACACTTGTTTCGAAGGGTTCTGTTAACAGGTAGCAAACGTTTGCACTGCACAATAGAAGAAGATTTCCTTTTTCTTATGATACAATTGGAAATGTATATGAATGAATATATATTATTATATACAACTTTCCTCATTAGAGGATTGCCTCAAAAACAAAGCGATACAGACAATTATTTTATTGAATTTATGAAATACATCTTGTAAATAGGCTACATTAAAAAAATCAAATTGTAGGCCTAATTGAAGTATACATACTACAAAGTAGAAATTTTTTATGGTATCTTAAAATTGAAATTGATCATCTAATGGCAGCGATGGCAATTTTAGAAAGATACACCCTGTCCAAATCTAAGGAATTCCAAAATTTGGCTAGGAATCCTGGTGTAGTACCTCTACAGTATGGGTAAAAAATTCATTCAATTATAAGGTAATATTTTTGTCTTCGTTAGGTCATATTTAAACCTATTTTTAGGTCATAAATGCATGCATATTTTCCATTTTTTATGTCATAGAAATCCGCCCCTTAGTTATTAGTAATCATTTTGCCTAAATATGAAAAACTCTTTACAACCTCAAAAGTGTTCGTGCCTATTATTAATTCTTGATTTGTATTAAAATTTGTCCGTCCTTGTGTCAAAAGTTTTGTTTTTGATTCATTAATCTTCTACCCATCCTGAATTCCACTAGCACAGTCCTGGTCTTTCTGCAACTCAGCCAACGCATTATAAAAGTGCCTGCAGACGGTTATGATATCCTTCACTCAAATTGTTCATTCGGTGTTCTTTATTTAATGTGACATTGTACTGATTCCACAGTTCAATCGCATATCTTGGTGGTTTGGTCGGCGAGTTGGTGTTCCATAGATGTAATTTAGATCAAAGTAATCAAATACAATAAGTACCTCGTCTGGAACTTCTTTACGCAATTCTTCAAAACAGTGGGCACATCTTCAACTGGCACAAATGCAAGCTCCGGCAGCATGCGAATTGATTGGTGAAGCGTCTTATAAATAACTTTCGGGAGAGTTAAAAACAACTGAAATTCGGGAATTTGGATTCTGGAAAATACGTAGGCCTATTCGGGAGTGCAGATTCGGGAAAATGGGTGGGAATGTTGTTAGCTATTTATATCAATATAAAAGTTCGATTTTGTATATAAGAGGAAATAAGAAGAAGATTTTCACTCGTTTTTAATGGCATTAAGTTGGAGGATAAACGAGAAGGGATCATTAAAATATGTACCTGATGAGCATTATAATTAAGGAAAGAAAAATCTTGTAATTAACTCCAGACATTGGAGTTCGATTTTTATCAGTTTGTTGAAATTTCAACATCATGCACTTATTTATCATGTCGATTTTAAGACAAAAACCTATAATCGAATCCAAAAAACCTAATTTGTACAGAATAAGCTTTCTCTTTAAAAGAGAAATACTACAACTCGAACACAACAAATTTAAATCAGTGATCCGGTGTGAATAATATCGGTCTTACTAATAAAAATCTCTAATACAGGCTTTCATCAGTTGTTTAATTATACAATATATAAGCCTTATGTAGATCACGTATAATTTCCTTACTAATAAACGTTGTGCCGGAGCTATATAACAAAACAGCAGTTATACACAATACGTCATATATTCGTCATCATAATGACGACAGAACAATATTACTGGCAGTTTGTAACAGAAATAAAACAACATGAACTAGTGATTAATTGTGTAAGAAATGAATATGAATAAGAATAGAGAGAGATTCCCTAATTGAGGAGGTACGGAAAAAATAAGTGTGTTTTAATTTATATACATTTCCCTTTACGCAATGTCAAATAAAACGTAGAATTGGTTTCACAGATAATGTGCTGCCATCTAACGTCAAGAATTTCGACCAATTCTTGGAAACTAATAAAAGCTTTCCCCATTACTTATGAATTATATGCAGTGTTTTAAAATGCGTTAGAAAACGTTCAAAATAGTAGCAAATGTTACCGACAACAAAATATCATTTCAAGCGGGAAAAAAAAATCACTATAGCTTGACCGGGAATCGAACCTACGACCTCACGCAACGTAGTCAAAAAGCTCTAACCACAAGACTACCAAGTTACCATGCAGCATACTACAATAATAGTACCTGTATACTTAAATACATTTTTATATACAGCAATTATTGTAGAACATATCCTTTTGTGATTCAATGTTAAATTTTAAAATATTTTTAGGCCTAATCGAGAATGAGTGTAACGAAAGGCATTTTATGATGCCTTTATTTTCCTACCCAGAGCTTTATTAATATTATTTATGCCCTGTGCATCCATCAAACAGTCATTAAAGTGTTGCATTTTGGGTTAAATTTAAGGAAACTTTCATCAATATCATAAGAAAACAATCAGCTGATCTTGATGTCCGACATTTTGTCTAGTTATAGAATCCTTAAACAAGGCTGGAGGCATGTATAACGATTCCCATGTAAAGTTGAACACCTCTTCTACACTGAACAGCTAATACAGTGTTTATTAGTAAGAATTTTCAACTGAGATGTGTATAAACCTTGTATAAAAGTTATATATGGATTATTAGTAAGAGGGTTAATGTATAAACTAAGTAATTCACTGGCACTATCGAACCCGTACGTTCATGGTTTTCCTAGTTTAACGTAATTAATATAATGTTCGTTACGATAATATTAAAGTCTGATTTTTTGTACTTTGAATATTTACAATTTTCCATTTACCCTTAAATTGTCAAAGCACTAATTTTTCGCGACAGTTATTTAAATGTGGCGGACCGCATTGAAAATGAAATCATATAAAACTGTTATTATTAGGTCTTGTTCGCTTTCTTCTGTTTTATTAAAAATATTAAGAAATATATAGCAATTGTTGTATTCTAAAGCATACATGGCGAACTATTAAAATATGAAACTTGCCTAAAATCACTTCATTGACAGCATTATTATAACAAAGTTTTGTTTTTTACGTATTTACTAACAATTACATTTATTTTAAAACGTTCCTTTATGTAAAATTGAGGCGTACGTATATATATATATATATATATATATATATGCCCATAGATGTATGTATCCATGTGTATTCTATAAATTATATTATTTTTAATTAATAATGAGATGATCGAATGGTCGTGGTAATAACATGTTCATTGATAACTCAAGAAAAACTAGGGAAAACAGATTGATCAGTTCGGAGCACGAGTCCAAAGGTTACCTTCTTGTTCTATTAAAAGAATTAGTTACTGACATATAAAATGTCTACGTAGAGAAGAAATTAACTTCACAATGGATAAAAGCAGTATACCCATAGCGTGCAGTTAATTGAAGTTCATATAATGAAATAAAATAACAATAAATACTGCACATCTTGCAAGGAGCGAGACAGAAAATATAAAATATCCATGAAAAAATATAAAACTTTATAGTTTTTTATAATTGCTTGTAGTAGTCGTTTCAACTGCTATAAATCGTATGGTGAGTTTCAATCAATTAATTAATGGAGAATGATCTTTGTTGTACCTAAAATTCCGGGGACCAATTTCGAATATCCACTCTCATGTTAAAAATCAACTATATGTATAATCAAAGATTGTTATCAACATCAACATACATGAAAGTATTGGTCCATGTGGCCTGTTACGGTCTCGAAGAGGAATTTTCCATCCAGTGTTTTTTGGACGTCCCAGCGATCTTTTTTCTTGAGGATATTGACGAAGCATATGTTTTGGAATTCTGTGAGACAGCATTCGTTGAAGATGGGCTTTCCAGTTGTTCTGATAGTTTTGTATATGATTTAAAATAGGTTCTACACCCAACCCTTCCATAATTCCCTCATTTTTTATGGTCCTACTTTGTATAGCCTGCTGTACGGAGCATAAAACGCGTCTAATTTTCTGTTATTCAAAAAACAAAGATTGTAAATGTGTATTAATGACATGATCACTTCGGAAAAGAGATATATTATATAGCTTATATACTTACTTAATACAGGCTTTCCACTTTACAGCAGTTTGCCCTTGATTCCTGCTTTACAGAGATTCCTATCTTCCCATTGTCCATCTTCCATACCTCTCTTCATCATGGCATCATATATTCCCTCATAATGCTCTTCTACTTCTCCCCCTCTTCCTTCTGCCTGGTACCATCCAATCCAACACCTGTTTAGGCCACTGGTCTTCCGACATCTGTTGTACATATCCATACCACTGTAGAGCTCTCTTTGTTATCCTATCGATAACAGTTTCTTGTGCATCCATTTCTTGTCTGATATATGTATTTCGAATATGTTGTAGCCTGGATATTCTCATACCTCTCCGTAATCCATCCATTTCTGTCGCCAAGATTATTTTCTGCATCCTTTCATTTATTGTCCAGCTTTCTGATCCATATGTAAGTATACTTTCTATTATTGTCTGTATAATCTCTTTTTTTGTTTTTCTGGTCAAATTTCTATTCCATAAAAGACCATTCAGGGATCTAATCGCCTTCCTTGCACAATTTACTCTGTTAATAATATATTTTTCACAAGTACCAGATTTATCTGCTATAGATCCAAGATATTTAAATCCTTGAACACATTTAATTATTATATTATTTATTTGTAGGTCTTCTGAATTTCCTCCGATTATCATGTATTCTGTTTTAATATAATTTATCTTCAGCCCACCTACCTCAAATGCATCGACAAACTTTCTCATCATCTATTCTATATCTTATATAGCTTATATATAAAGTAAAGTGATCCCACGACAGGCCTCGAGAGGCCCTTGGGGTAGTGGGCGGTTAAGGCTCCCACTTTTTCTGGACAATCGGCAGTTTAAAAAACTGATCCCACCGGGACTCGAACCCTCGACCTCCCGGCTTGTAGCGCAGTGCCTTAACCACTATGCTACGGCGTGTCCCCAGCTTATATATATCAATAACACGGATTAAGCCCAATGGCCTGTTCCGATCTCATTATAGGTCGAATTGGTCTTTCAATCTCTTCAATGGTCTTCCCCAACAATCTTCTCCCTTTTGGTTTATAATTGTATATATATATATATATATATATATATATATATACAAGGTCCTATAAGCAATAGTCTCAATCAAGTACTACTGCTAATGAATGAAAAGTAGTGCTTACTACATAGCACTTCCCTTGATTGCACGTAATGAGAATTTGAATGAAAGTGAAGAACTGGTCAATTGATGTTTTCTGCATACAGAAGGAATTAATGTCACCAGATGGCACCGACAAAAACTCGATTCCTAAATCTCGATGTCCTCACTACAATGTTACGACCTTGTTATATAAAATACCAATCAATTATTTGAATTTTAAACAAGAATGGATTATGTACATTTGAAGCTATGGGGCACGCCGTAACGTAGTGGTTAAGGCACTGAGCTACAAGCCGGAGGGTCGAGGGTTCAAGTCCCAAACCCTCTGGCGGCACTGTGGCCCTGGGGTCGACTCAGCCTCTAACGGAAATGAGTACAAGACGCTTGTTCTGGGGGTAAATGCGGCCGTCACACAGGGCTGACATAAAGTGCCGCTTGTCTAGAAAAGTGGGAGCCTTAACCTCCTACTACCCCAAGGGCCTCCGAGCCTGTTGTGGGATCACTTTACTTTACTTTACATTTGAAGCTATAAGGTAGGCGCATAAGGCTGATGGAATTTTTTCTATTACTTTTAATTAAATATAGATAATCTATACTGATTTATAAACAATTTGCTTTCCATAAATATAATCATTGTTTAATCTAAAATAAAATAATAATATGTATGATACACATAAATAAAATAACATAGAAAAACCAGTAAACTAATGTTATTAGGGTTAGGATTTTTATGTAATATTAACATGCAAAATATGTACATATTTATGTAATAATATCATGTAAAATATGCAAGTCTATATAAAACTTCCTTAACATATGTAATATTAAATGCACTAAAATTTAATTTTTGTGCCAATTTTATATTAAACATTTACTTTAGGATACACAAGTTTGAAGGAATGGGACTGTTAAATGTCTGACGACGTGATAAGAAGATATTGTTACGTTTCTACGAGTATTATAAAGTGATCCCACTTAGGGGTATTGGGAGGTTAAAGCTCTCATATCCCTAGACATTCGGCACGAGATATCAGCCCTGCATGATAACCGCCTTTACTCCTACAACATAGCATGGTATTGATTTTTGTTAGAGGCTGAGTCAACCGCAGGGTCATGATGCTTCCAGAAGGTTAAGCGGTTAAAAATCCCGACCCACGTATCTTGACCATCGACTGTAGGATATTGTCTTAACCAACTATACTACTGCATGTCCCCTACATATCTATACTATTTTTATTCATAAATAGAGTAAATCGTTCGGGTTTTAAAAAAATATATTGTAATATGGAACCCTATACCCAAGTCTTCAGTATTTTTCTCTATCTATATTTATCGTAGCTAGAAAATTGAATTATTCTTTGACCGTTTCTCAGCAGCTTTTGCATAGATCGGAAGAACTGTTTCGATGTATAATCAGATACCTGTGTTTTTAATGTAAAATATTGTCACATAGACTGTTTTAAATTATTTTCCAATTACAAACATTATTTTTATTTGACAGAATGTGTAGTTTTACATAAAAATATTTAAAATATGTAAAAATATGTAAAAATATGTAATGATAAATTTTCATATATGATTACCAAGTTTGAAGTTCGTGGGCATTTATGCATTTTAGCCACATGTAAGCAAAGGGAAAGAATATGTAATTGCATACAAATCCTAGCCTTAGTTATTATTAATAATTAAACCTACATATTTCCAAGTTTTATCTCTCTCTTTGTGAGTTTTGCAAGCAGACGAACTTGGAGATGACAATTATTCTAAATAAAATATGTATTTTCAAAAGGACATGATAATAATAATAATAATAATAATAATAATAATAATAATAATAATAATAATAATAATAATAATAATAATAATAAATTAATTCATTTTGAGAATTTTCCTCATCATTCAGGGTATTCTCCAACCAATCTTACTAATTAATATGAATTTTAAAATAATATATAAACGACTATGGACTTGTAGAATATCAGTTTGCAAAAAACATTCACAAATTACCCTTAATTAAAGTTCTCCATCGTTCTCTGTCCTCTGTATCTTCAACTGTTACACCAAACTTCCTCACTGAATTTTGAAAGTTATTCTTCCAGGTTGTTCTTTGTCTTCCTTTTCTGTTCCTTCTTTTAATTTTCCATGCATAGACAGCCTTTGGTAGTATAATAATAATAATAATAATAATAATAATAATAATAATAATAATAATAATAATAATAATAATAATAATAACAATAATAGCAGATTTATTTTACCCGGCAGAGTTAAGGCCTTGACTACCACTCAATCAATATATAAAGAAATACAAAAAATTATTATTACATATAAATTATTAAATAACTAACTAACTCACTGGCATTATCGAACCCATAGATTCATGGCCGCGCAGACATAGACTATCTATAAATCCCTATCCTGAGCAAATGTTTTCCAATCATGACCTGTATAATATACTTCCCTTAAATCATGGTTAATGGTATTATCTCATCTCAACTGAGCGTTTTCTCTCTGGTTTTCCTACAAGAAGCTTCCATGCACGTCTTTCATTCCCCATTCGTGCCACATGTACTGTCCAACTCAGTCTACGAGACTTAACTGTTCTTATTATATCTGGCTTCCTATAGAACTCACTATTAAGTAGTATTCTCCATTCACCTGACTTCATCTCCTTTTTGTTCAAATATTTTCCTAAGCTAAGAACTTTATTCTCAAATACCCGTTATCTCCTTTCATCCCTTAAAATGAAAGTCCACGTTTCACATCCATATAATAACAACTAAATTACAATAAACAAAATTATTATATGGCACATTTACAATATAATTATTATTTGTACCCTTACTTTAAGGGAGGAAAGGAGATTACGAGTATTTGAGAATAAAGTTCTTAGGAATATTTTTGGACCAAAGAGACATAAACAGACAGGTGAATGCAGAAGCCTACATAACAGTGAACTACATGGTCTTTATAGGAAGCCAGATATAATAACAACAGTTAAGTCTCGTAGACTGCGATGAGCAGGACATATGGCACGAATGGGGAATGAAAGAGGTGCGTGAAAGCTTCTTGTAGGAAAACACAGGGAAATCGCCCAGTTGGTAGACCAAGAATGAGATGGGAGATTAACATTAATTATGATTTGAGGGAAGTAGATTATACAGGGAATGATTGGAAAACATCAGCTCAGGATAGGGATGTATGGAGAGCTTATGCCCGCACGGCCATGAACCTATGGGTTCGATAGTGCCAGTTAGTTAGTTAATACATTTGATACTCCTGTGATGTATGCTAATACTATTGACAAAATCGCGTATTAAAACAATACGAATTTCATACAAGTCACAGGAATTAGATGGATAGACAATTAGTTTTATGACTATAGAAACACCGGAAAAAATACAGTTTGATTGATTGACATCGGGATTTTGATTCGATACCTTAATAATGCGCTACAAGCTGGAATATTAAGAAGTCGGTCCTGGTGGAATCACTATTTCGGCTATTGTACAATTCCTACCGATTACTTACTTACTTACTCACTCACTGGCACTATCGAACCCGTAGTTCATGGCCGCGGGGACATAAACACTCCACACATCTCTATCGTGAGTTAATGCTTTCCAATCATTCCCTGTATAATCTACTTCCCTCAAATCATAGTGAATGTTATTCTGCCACCTCATTCTTGGTCTACCAACTGGGCGTTTTCCCTCTGGCTTTCCTACAAGAAGCTTCCATGCAAGTCTTTCATTCCCCATACGTGCATCTTGTCCTGCCCATCGCAGTCTACGAGACTTAACTGTTCTTATTATATCTGGCTTCCTATAAAGACCATGTAATTCATTGTTCTTCTCCATTCACCTGTCTGTTCATCTCTCTTTGGTCCAAAAATTTTCCTAAGTACTTTATTCTCAAATACCCGCAATCTCCTCTCCTCCCTTAAAGTAAGAGTCCATGTTTCGCACCCATATAATATTACTGGTAGAATAATAGTTTTATATATTTTCAGCTTAACATTTTTTGAAAGAAGTTGGGACATCAAGAGTCTCTGCAATGCTTAATAACACGCATTTCCAGAATTGAGCCTATGTTTAATATCTTTGTGCATCTCATTCCTATTTGTGATTATCGTTCCTAGGTATTTGAATTCAGCCACTTCCTCAAAATTTCGCTCATTTGTCATTAGCCGTCCATTTCCGTTACATAATGAATTTCTACGTGTGACCATATATTTGTTTTATTGATATTTACTTCCAGTCCTTTTTTCTTAATTCCTACCGATAAACATTATAAATTAAAATATTTATCAAAAAAAGGAAACACAAATTTATGTTATATTATTCATATATTATAGGAACTAAAGTAACATTAAAATGAATCTACATTTTCTACATTAATTACATTAAGTAACACAATAAAACCTAACTACACGCTACGTTAACATATATTTACATTAGTTCAAATTACTATTTACAATAATTATTAACATTAAATTTTAATGCAGAGTGTACTAACAGTTCACCTAAAGAAGATGTAATTACACTAGTCTAAAGAAGATTTACTTACACTATTCTAAAGACGTAGCTTAAAATTATTCACGGACCTAATGATAGTGATAATACTGGTAACTGTGATACAGGAATGAACTGATATAACATAATTACTGTTGCAGGCAGGTATGTATAACATTGACACATGTAAAATGTTAGGAGTATAACACAGATATTGCTGATACTGTATTGCGATGATGTGGAAGAATCCAGATTATTGAGAAGGCGGTAGGCTTTAGTAATATTTTTAACCTCTAATATGCAAGGGATCTAGAATTGTTCAAGCAGAACGCTCGTGTTTGGGAGAAAATACTCTGGTACGCTGAGCCTCCTCACTCGATGGAGATTCCCGATATTTGACAAGTTCTTCCCTCGGGAGTCGGGGAAAATGTTGTGGGACGTTTTCACCTCTTCTCCCACTCGAGTATCCCGATATTAGTCAAGACTTTCTTTCGGGAGACGGGGAAAATGTTGTGGGACCTTTTCTCCTCTTCTCCCACTGGAGGATCCCGATATTTGTCAAGTTTTTCCCTCGGGAGTCGGGGATAATGTTGTGGGACGTTTTCTCCTCTTCTCCCACTGGAGGATCCCGATATTTGTCAAGTATTTCCCTCGGGAATCGGGGAAAATGTTGTGGGACGTTTTCTCCTCTTCTCCCACTGGAGGATCCCGATATTTGTAAAGTCGTTCCCTCGGGAGTCGGGGAAAATGTTGTGGGATGTTTTCTCCTCTTCTCCCACTGGAGGATCCCGATATTTGTCAAGTCTTTCCCTCGGGAGTCGGGGAAAATGTTGTGGGACGTTTTCTTCTGTTTCCCACTGGAGGATCCCGATATTTGACAAGTTCTTCCCTCGGGAGTCGGGGAAAATGTTGTGGGACGTTTTCACCTCTTCTCCCACTGGAGTATCCCGATATTAGTCAAGACTTTCTTTCGGGAATCGGGGAAAATGTTGTGGGACGTTTTCTCCTCTTCTCCCACTGGAGGATCCCGATATTTGTAAAGTCGTTCCCTCGGGAGTCGGGGAAAATGTTGTGGGATGTTTTCTCCTCTTCTCCCACTGGAGGATCCCGATATTTGTCAAGTCTTTCCCTCGGGAGTCGGGGAAAATGTTGTGGGACGTTTTCTTCTCTTCTCCCACTGGAGGATCCCGATATTTGTCAAGTCTTTCCCTCGGGAGTCGGGGAAAATGTTGTGGGACGTTTTCTTCTCTTCTCCCACTGGAGGATCCCGATATTTGTCAAGTCTTTCCCTCGGGAGTCGGGGAAAATGTTGTGGGACGTTTTCTTCTCTTCTCCCACTGGAGGATCCCGATATTTGTCAAGTCTTTCCCTCGGGAGTCGGGGAAAATGTTGTGGGACGTTTTCTTCTGTTTCCCACTGGAGGATCCCGATATTTGACAAGTTCTTCCCTCGGGAGTCGGGGAAAATGTTGTGGGACGTTTTCACCTCTTCTCCCACTGGAGTATCCCGATATTAGTCAAGACTTTCTTTCGGGAATCGGGGAAAATGTTGTGTGGGACGTTTTCCCTCTTCTCCCACTGGAGGATCCCGATATTTGTAAAGTCGTTCCCTCGGGAGTCGGGGAAAATGTTGTGGGATGTTTTCTCCTCTTCTCCCACTGGAGGATCCCGATATTTGTCAAGTCTTTCCCTCGGGAGTCGGGGAAAATGTTGTGGGACGTTTTCTTCTCTTCTCCCACTGGAGGATCCCGATATTTGTCAAGTTTTTCCCTCGGGAGTCGGGGAAAATGTTGTGGGATGTTTTCTCCTCTTCTCCCACTGGAGGATCCCGATATTTGTCAATTCTTTCCCTCGGGATTCGGGGAAAATATTGTGGGACGTTTTTTCCTCTTCTCCCAGTGGAGGATCCCGATATTTTTCATGTCTTTCCCTCGGGAGTCGGGGAAAATGTTGTGGGATGTTTTCTCCTCTTCTCCCACTGGAGGATCCCGATATTTGTCAAGTTTTTTCCCTCGGGAGTCGGGGAAAATGTTGTGGGACGTTTTCTCCTCTTCTCCCACTGGAGGATCCCGATATTTGTAAAGTCGTTCCCTCGGGAGTCGGGGAAAATGTTGTGGGACGTTTTCTCCTCTTCTCCCACTGGAGGATCCCGATATTTGTCAAGTCTTTCCCTCGGGAGTCGGGGAAAATGTTGTGGGACGTTTTCTCCTCTTCTCCCACTGGAGGATCCCGATATTTGTAAAGTCTTTCCCTCGGGAGTCGGGGAAAATGTTGTGGGACGTTTTCACCTCTTCTCCCACTGGAGGATCCCGATATTTGTCAAGTCTTTCCCTCGGGAGTCGGGGAAAATGTTGTGGGACGTTTTCTCCTCTTCTCCCTCTGAAGGATCCTGATATTTGTCAAGTTTTTCCCTCGGGAGTCGGGGAAAATGTTGTGGTACGTTTTCTTATCTTCTCCCATTGGAGGATTCTGATTTTTTCAAGTTCTCCAATTGGAGGATTCTGATTTTTTCAAGTTTTCCCTCAGGAGTCAGTGAAAATGTTGTGGGACATTTCTTCTCTTCTCCACTGGAAGATCTCGATATTCTTCAATTTTTTCCCTCAGGAATTGGGGTAAATGTTGTGGGATTTTTTCTCGTCTTCTCCCACTGCAGGCACCCGAATTCTTCAAGTTTTTCCCACGGGAGTCGGGGTAAGTGTTGTGGGATATTTCTCTTCTTCCCCCTTCGGAGGATCCCGATACTCTTTAGGTTTTTTCCTGGGTAGTCGGGGAAAATTTTGTGGAATGTTATCCTATCTTCTCCCACTAGATTATCCCGATATTTGTCATGTTTTTCTCTCGGGAGTCGGAGAAAATGTTGTGAGATTTTTCTTCTGTTCTCCCACTGGAAGAACCCGATATTGTTCATTTTTTTCCCTCGGGAATCGGAGAAAATATAGTGGGAAGTTTTCTCCTCTTCTTCCACTGGAGGATCCTGATATTCTTCAGTTTTTTCCCCTCAGGAGTCGGGGGAAATCTTGTGGGATCGTTTTCTCTTCTTTTCCCACTGGAGTTTCCAGATATTCTTCATACTGTTCCCTCGGGAGTCGAGAAAAATATTGTGGGACGTTTTTGTCTTTTCTACCACAGGAAAAAGTGCGATTTTTTCAAATAGGTCTCTCGGTAGTTCATTTTCTCTTATATTTTCTATTATTGTTCCACTGAACGCTTCCAATACTAAGATGCTCTGAGATGTGTTCGATTCTCTTCCCTCTCGAGGACGTCGATGTGGCTACAGATGCTCTCTAGGAAGTCGGATATCATTTTGTAGGACTTTCTCGCTTCTTATCCCAATTATTATTGCTCCCTCTTGAATCCGGAGGATTCATTTTACCCCGCATTGCTATTTCTCTGAATTAACTAAATTTCCTTCTGAATAGATTCTCCAGATATCTCCTGTACTCTTTGTACTTTCATGTGTGTTGCATTAAGTATAACTTAGAGCGTCGTTTCTGTTCAAATGTTCATTTGTGTTCTTTTAAATTTAATGTCTCTATTTTAGCTCCTCGCTGTAAGAAAACACATTTTTACCTTGTTGATGATGTTCACTTTTTAATGTAGCTTACTGAAATTTCATTTTTTTGTTATTGTTCGCAGGTTGAAATTAGTTTGTACACACTCCATTCATGAAGTAAATAGACATTACTCCTTTTCTCAGTTATTGTAATAAAATATTCTCAACGTAAAGCTGCCGATTTTGTCCATTTAATTCATTTAGACTTTTTTTTATCTTTTTCTCTTGTTGAAAATTTTCACTTTTTACGTAAGTAACTGGAATTTTTTATTTTATTGTCCACAGTTTGTTTATTGTATGATTTTACACTCTCGGTTCATGTTTCTCTATGCTCAGTTATTGTAATAAATAATTTTTAACTTAAACCTGTAGAATAAGTAGATTTAATTCATTGTGATTTAATTTACTTACACAGAATTTAGAGAATATGTATAGCTATTTTCAATTTAATATTCAGTTTCTTAGCAACTGTCTTACAATAAGTTTCGTATAAAATATTAACAATTCCTATTGGAATCAGAATACAATAAATTTCCTTTCGTGTGGTTTGTAATATTGTAACTTAGGAATAAACAATTACATCAATAAAATATTTGACGTGTCAAATAAGAGTTCTATTCACAACAATCCAAGGAGGATGCAAGAGGGGTTTAAGTCCTCATGTGCCCCATGGCCAAGAAATGTATAATGTAAAAGCTTTATTTTAAATACATTTTTTATTAATTTTAAAGAAATGAGTAGTATATATCGTGAGCTTTTGCCTCCATTCCCGAGGGTCGCGGGTTCAAATCTGGTCGGAGTCATTGGATACTTAGGGTGGGGAAAATCCAAGGGACAAATTCTCCGGGAGGCACGTTAATCTGTGGGTACTGAGTCCGATGATTTTCAGGTTCGTAAATGTATCTCAACCCTGTATTAAAGAGTCTGTGTGCAAAATTTAAATTATAGGTTATTATTATAGGTTACTAGCTAATACCCGGCGTGCGTTGCTTCACCTAAATAAATGAAATGTGTTTTTATGTTTAGTTGAAAAAGTGAAAAGGAAAATAATTATAAAGTTTTATCCCGTGCTGATTACCCGGTGTTTTCCCGGAAATCTACTTATTGCGATCTTCTTGGTATAAAAGAGCTGAAAGACAAAAATGAGTTATCCGTAAAAGAATACCCGCTGTGCGCTGCTACGCTTGCCCGGGAATCTAGTCATCCATATCTTCTTGGCATAAATGAGGAGAAAGATAAAAATGAATATTGTGAGTTATTCCTAAAAATAAGACATATGCTAACGCGGACTTTTTCTAGATTGTTTCAGATATTCAATTCTACGTACAGCCTTTGAAACAAATGATGGCGCAACTCTTGATGATGGAAAGTTATAATATATCTGACTTAACTTGGCAAAGAGGAAGAAGGAGATATAAGGGTAGATCCTTGACGGCTTTCATCCTGTTACAAAAGAAAGAATCCACCTTGTTGTCAGTTTTCGTTTTCCCCCTTATCCTATTAAAATCAGGTGAAGAAAAACCGACAACAGTGGTGCGAGTGAGAGAAGTGAACACTTCTAGCAAAGTTAAGTCAGTCGAACTAAAAGAGTTTTGAAGAGCGATTCACACCAGTACGTTGTAACATGTTCTGATTCATTAAGTCTCTCTTCATGCAGTATTCCAATCATTCGCTTTAGTGGAGCAGTCGGTGAGGTGCTCTTTTCCGACGGCGCGGGCCCACGTTCCATACTGGTCAGGTAGATTTTTATTTTTTTTTATTTATTATTATTTAATAACGTCGTTAATTTTCATAATGCCTACATGTTACCAGGCTTCGTTATATACATGAATATGTATATATATGAAAATATTTCCGGTCGGGATAGGCTCGTGAGCGCGAGATTTTTTCGGGGTTTTTCCTCACCTGTGAGACAAATGTCAGGAAGCTTAGGGCCCAAAGGTCCCCGAAAATCATCCGGCCATCATCAACATCCTTGTCATTATCATCATCATTCTTCACCAGTGTGGAAAGAAACGGGATGCTACCACACCTACAGTTCCCTAGTAAAGCTGCAATGCATGGCATGAAAATGCTATGATTGCAGTGAAAGGCCTGCCCTCGGGAAGAATTATTATGGGGATAGAATTTATGGAAATAAATAAATTAAAGGAAACAGCTCATATATATAGAAAATGAATAACGATTGTAACGTCTCATTACTTTCTTTACAAAACACGTGCATAATAAAATTATTTATTTCCATTACTAATACAAAAAGCGGCTGATTAATTTAAATTAAGTTAATATCTAATTTCGTTATACAAGTAAGTCCTGAAGTACTGCATCGCTTCATACAGACAATTTTTAGGAGAGATGGTTGTGACCTAGTGGAGGGAGCTTCTGTTTCACGTGCGTGTTCGATCCTGCTGTCATGCTTTTTTTTTTCTCTCGTCCTTATTTCAATTAATTTTCTTTCTTTTGTTTCATTTCTTTTGCAATGTTTTATTTCCACTATTTACCGCACTATTTATTTACACGAAATTGTTTTCCATTGCACGACACACAACGAAATAGGCCGGATTTAGTTTCTCAAATAGTTGTATACTTGTGAACCAAATAGCTGGTCTCTGATCATGCGCAGTGGCTTGGTTCTGAGACTTGGAGAAATATATGTGCGCCATCAGTTATTTCAAAGATTGTACATTAATTTGGGGCAGATATTATAGTTTAGGCAGCGTGTCATTTAATCGTTCAAAAAGTTCCGAAAATCAGTTTTTCGCTTCAAAGTGTGATTTGTAAGGGTGAAGGGGTTGAGCATTACAACTTCCTTATAGTCTAAAACAGGATGTGAAGGTTATGGGTGTGCAGGGATATAGAAGGAGAGCGGAGGACAGGGATAGATGGAGGCACATAGTTGGGGCGGTCAAGGCCTGCAATAGGCTATAGTACCGAACATTATACAGAGTTAGAGTATATAAAAGCCGAGATTTAATCACACAATTGAAGACAATTTTAATGAATGAAATGTTTGTAGAATTTTATATTAATAATAGGCCCTATTTAGGCCCAGAAAATGATTGTGAATGTACATTAAATGTCTTTTGCCGTTTATGTGAAAAATTCATTAAATTATAACTTATTTTATATTCTACTAAACAGTAGAAAAATTAATTTATTGAAATATTCTAAGAATAACGGAATTTAAATACGAAGAGGAAAAAGATTTTAGTCAAAAAATATAAAATTTAACAGAGTAACAGGAATTAATAATATTTTCAAGCCAAACACAGTACAGCAACACACACGAACTAGAATTTATAAAACACTGGCCAGATCCATATTATGTTACGGCAGTGAGGCTTGGACAATTCGCAGTGTAGACGAACAAAGACTAACTGCGGCAGAAATGAAATTTATGAGATGTACTGCAGGTTACTAAAGAACAGACCATAAAAGAAATTATGAGATTCTCAAAGAATTACAAACAGAATCAGTCATGGAATATGTACAAAAATACAGAAACAACTGGAAATCAAACGTAAGAAGAATGAGCAGAACAAGAATACCACGTCAAATCTTAAATTACCAGCCACCAGGCAAAAGATCTTTGGGCAGACCCTTCAAACGTTGGATTGAGACCGTCACAGACCACTAGGTCTATCACATGAAAGGAAGAAGAAGAAGAAGAAGAAGAAGAAGAAGAACTGCGTAAATAACTACCTCTCCAATATAGCTATTCTATGAAAATTCAAAATGGCCGACAGTTATAAAGTAAATAAATAGATCCATTTCTGAAAAGTTAAAAATACATTCACAATCATTATTTACCGCTCCTAAACATTATTAATATCAAATCCTACAAACATCTCATTCAATAAAATTGCTTAAACTGGTCTAAACCTTCTGGCGGCATCATGATCCTGGGGCCAACTTGACTTGCAGTCTCTAACGGAAATGAGTAACAGACGCCTATCCTGTGGATACAGGCGGCTGTCACGCAGAGCTGACATATCATGCCGATTGCCTAGAAAGGTGAGGAGTTTTAACTTCCTATTACCCCAATGACCTCCTCGGATCACTTTACTTTTAGCTTGATAATGCGAGTTACGTATTGTATCATAAAATAATATTGCCTGGTAAACAACTACGCGAAAAACAGTATTTCTAATTTATTATTTCGAAAATGGTCATTGTTATCTATTTTGAGATGCGTTAACATATTTGGATATATAGCCTACCAGTAGATTGCGTATGTATATTTTTGTTTTCGTATGCCCTGTGTAACTGACTCACTGACTCTATCGAACCAGTAGGTTTACGGCCACGCGGATATAAGCTCTCCATACATCCCTCTCCTGAGCTAATGCTTTCCAATTATTTCCTTGTATAATCTACTTCCCTCAAATCATGGTTATGTTATTCTCCCATATAATTCTTGGTCTATCAACTGGGCGTTTTCCCTCTTGTTTTCCTACAAGAAGCTTCCATTGCACCTGTTTCATTCCCCATTCGTGCCACGTGTCCTGCCCATCTCAGTCTACGAGACTTAACTGTTCTTATTATATCTGACTTCCTATAAAGACCGTGTAGCTCACTGTTATGTAGTCTTCTCCATTTACCTATATGCTAATAATCTCTCTTTGGTCCATAAACTTTCCTTCTTCTTCTTCGGTTTTCCCCCACTTATAGGTTTGCCGTCTTCAGTTTCCATTTATCTCTATCATTCCAATCTCCCTCTTCCAAATTCCTATCATCCATTATGGTTCTGACGTAGGTTTTCCATTTCCATCTTGGTCTGCCACGTTTATTTCTTCCAGGGGATGACCATTGGTATTTATTTTTTGGCCATCTTTCATTTTCCATTCTTTGTACATGGCCATATCATTTAAGCGTTTGATTTTCAATCCTCTTAACAACAGATGTGGTGACCTTCATTTCTCTCCAAAGGAATTCATTTCTTATTTTATCCTGTCTTGTTTTTTTGAGGCTTCTTCTACAATAATCAAATTCAACTGTTCTAATTTTATTCTTTTGTAATTCCATCAAAAACCAAGTTTCTTTTTCCATATGACAAAACATTCTGTATTATATAATTGTAGGCTTTCACGGCCGGCGTCTTGATCCATATTTGGTTCGTCTTCCGGGCTTATAGGCCGTGGTCTGGTTGTCTTACCGCAGCAGTAGACGAAACGTCGAGTAAGAAGACAACCAGACCACGGCCTATAAGCCCGGAAGACGAACCAAATATGGATTCTGCATTATGCTCTTATAAATTTTCATTTCAGTTTCCTTTGTAATATTTTTGTTCCATATTATTCCATGTAATGTCTTAGTTGCATTTTTTGCCATTGCAATTTTAGTCTGTACATCTCTCTCACAGGTACCTAAACTTGTAATTAATGACCCAAGATATTTAAAAAATTCACTTTTTTTTTTTAGTTTCCCTGTTTCAAGTATGAGATCATCCACATCCTTTCCCAAGCACATATATTCTGTTTTCTGTAAATTTATATTCAGTCCCCATTTTTTATATTCTTCCATTAGTTTATTTATCATATATTTCATATCATCTTCATCCCCTGCAAAAATTATTTGATCATCTGCAAACAACAATGAATGCATTACTTTTCCTCCTATAGGAATACCCATTTCAGAACATTTTTTTATACCATAAGTTAAGAGCCTGGTCGAAATAAATGTTAAAAAGAATTGGTGATAAACTGCATCCCTGCTTAAGGCTTTTATTCACTGTGAATTCCTCTGTTAAATTATCCTGTATTTTCCATAAACTTTCCTAAGAACTTAATTCCCAAATACTCGTAATTTTCTTTAAACCCTAAAAGTAAGAGTCCATCTTTCGCATCCATATAACTGGGAAGATACCAGTTTTATATATTTTTAAGTTTAGCGTTTTTAAAAGGAGTTGGGATGACAAGAGTTTCTGTAATGCATAATAGCATGTAAACTAATATTTATATTTGATTAATGATGAAATGGTGAAATGAATCCTGGTAATCAAATTATAACCCAATATTTGCCTTCACGACTGAGAAAATCCACGGAAACAACCCAATTAATTTGGCACCAGAATTTAAACTCGGCGCCATACTATTACAAATCTCAAACGCTACCGTTTGAGTCACCTATTCATAAAATACTCCATTATTTTCCTTCATTTTCCAAAAAGCAAAAATCGTATAAATATCTAATTGGTAAAGATCTCGTGAAATTTTGAACGACATTAAAACAAACGTATTTTTAAAAAAACATTTATCTATTATGGAAGTTATTTTAATAATTATATTTCAAGATTTAAAAAAAAAAGGATACATTTTAATAAAACCAAGAGAATATTGCGCATTATCAGAATACCTATCTTCAAAATGACTGTGTGTTTTTCTTGTAGTAAACATATGAACTCAAAACAGACTTATCATGTCGCATTCCCTTTTACACTATTATAAAGCACTAAAAAGCATTCCTAACCGGTTTTGTCGCCAGATGCCACTACATATCATTCATTTATGCAACTTGTCACAGTGATGAAGAAATCTATATACAGTATATATTCCCTTATAAGGTAGATGAGTACTTAATTTTATTCAAACGCCTGATTCAGAAATTGTTTGAATTTTATTATATTCTTGTCTAAAAGTATATAAATGGAGAAATCTCATAAGAGTATTAATTACAAATCTAAAATTAATAAACGTTTTTAATAATTTTCTTTATCAATCCTTCGGTATAATACTATTAGGACGACCTTGGATAACTATATTCATATGGGATCTTAGGAGCAAAGTAAGACTTTTCTCAAAATATTGTCACAAATTCTAATTAAGGTACTATATTATTATTTAATACATTTTAACACTTTATTTAACTGGAATTTTCTTTTCTGTACCTTTCACCTTATCTATTGTTTTAAATATAAGGTAATAATGTGGAAGATTTCAGCAAGTTTTCATTTTTTTACATTTATCTAATATATAAAAATGTGTGTTTGTTTGTTTGTTCGTCTTTATGCGCGGCCATACCGTTGATCCGATTGTGATGGAGCTTTTTGAAAAATGTTCAGGAGATTCCCGGGATGAACATTTCATTTTTTTACATTTATCTAATATATAAAAATGAATGTTTATTTGTTTCTTGGTTTGTTCGTTTGTTTGTTCGTACTTTATGCGCGGCCATACCGTTGATCCGATTGTGATGGGGCTTTTTGCATGTCCAGGAGATTCCCGGGATGAACATAGACTATAAGAGAGTTGGGATATTCAAGTCCTACACCCTTAAAATTCGCCCTTTTTAGTGGAAAACGTGAAAGAAAATTAGTTTTTTGGACGCTTTCTTTTGCTGCCTAAACCATAACAATTACACAAAATTGATGTACACAGAATTGAATATCTCAAAAAACTCTACAAAAAAGAAGTCCGCGACAGCATATGTTTATCTCTTACGGATAACTTACAATAACCATTTTTGTCTTTCATTGATGCCAAGAAGATCGAGACAAGTACGTAGATTCCTGCGCAAACATAGCACCATATGGCGGGTATTCTTTTACGGATAACTCACAATAACGAAGCTTGTCTTTTAGATAATTTATGCCAAGAAGATCGAGATAAGCGTATTCCCGGGGCAACGCCGGGTAATCAGCACGGGGTATCTAAAACATATAAATTTATAATTATTTTTCCTTATTCAACTAAACATAAAAGAACATTAATTTTAATGTATTTAAGCATAGCAGCGCACGCCGGGTATTAGCTATTATATTATACTTTACATTAATATTTGCATATGAAAAGTTTCTATTAAATTCCTTAAAACAATCCAACAAATTGTTAAACATTAGCAATCCTTATTTAAACTTGATATATGACTGTTAAAAGATATTTGATAATTACATCTGTATGAAAAAAGGATCATAAAGAAATACAGTTTGATGAGGAATGAGTTTCTTCAAGCCTCTTTGAACGCGAATGCGATCATCATACGATTTAAATAATGCATTAACATATGCATGAACTTACGTCTAACTACCATAGTACATCGAACAAAAGATTGTAAGGTCTTGTGAATTGATGGTGATTGAAGCTCACGTTGACGTTAGATGGATATTTGATTCACAATCAGATTCAGACAATAGTACCTCTTTTATATTCTAATCAATTAATTGTATTCAGTATCAATTAACTCATGTAGATAATACGCTTCCGGATACTAATTTTAATGGCTTTACCTCAAAGCATTTTCACCCAACATTTTGAAATGGTTTTTATTGCAACACATTATAGCTATATGAAATACCTACCTCAATCTCCTAGAATTAATTATTTTTGTCCAGTGCCACCTGGTTCTCTTTTATGGCATATGTGGCTTTCTCCCCTGGCATTGGCGGAATTGTAATCCATTTCTTAGATTGGTGCATCTGGAAGGCGAAGTTACGTAAACCCGATGTTATGATGGGAGATAAATAGAGCTAGGATTTTTATGTAATAAAAGGTAAGATTGCAAATACAGATAGTATATATTATTCAACTGTTTGTGTTTGAAACAAAAACAAAAGACAGTCAGAAGTCTAACTTCTCATTATACTATTCAACTGTTTGTGTGTGAAACAAAAACAAAAGACAGTCAGAAGTCTAACTTCCCATTATACAATGTGGCAATCTTAACTTTTAGTACATATAAATCCTAGCCTTAGTGATAAATGATAATGAAGGGCCAGGAGAGTTCTTAACCTAAACTTAACCTAAATTTCAGACCATGGGAAAACCACAGGAATGATTACCTTTAAGGAAAAATTCTTATGGTCTGGACGGAAATCGAATGCGGGACCTTATGAACTGCAGTAAGAAACGCTGAGGCCACGAGGTTGGTACAAACCCGGCCAATGACGGCTTATGAATCCTAAGCTAGGGGGGGGCGGATTAAAAATAACCGTAAGACATATACCGGATGTCCCCAGTACGCGCTTCTCGGTATGACGTTAATAGGACCGAAAATAAGCCGTCCCCGGGTATAAGATGTTTCCTTAAAATCCGTGGGTAAAAAAAAAAACATTTGCACGAAAACAATCCAAACCCGGAGTGAGGAAATAAAATGATCATAATGAGGATATTAGATATTAGCGAGGAACTAAAAGTACAACCACTTCTTCAACAAATAGAAGAACACAGGAACAATTGGATAGAACATCTGCAAAGAATGACAGAGGATAGGATGTACCAAATGTGGTACTGAGGTATGATCCTGGAGGACGAAGATCGGTGGGAAGATCAAGAAAGCGCTGGGCTGAACAGATGTGAGACCGGAACAAGCAAAGACCTAATCCGTGAAGGATGATGATGATTGTGTTCATGGGGTCATTTCTGGAAGTTCTACAGTGGTTATCAAACCAATTTACTCTACAGATAAAACAAGCATTTGTACTCTTCTTTAAATGTGTAACACAATAAGAAAATTGTGGAATGGACAAAGGGATGAACTGTGTATCTTATATATGCAATCTTTTCTGAATAAAGAGCTTTGTGAAGTATCGGCCATAAATTGAATTGAGATATTACAATATTCTAGAATTCTTATCTAAATTTGACCAGTGAAGGTACAAATGCTCTAATGCGATGTGCATTAATAAAATTAAATTACAGCCAGAGTTGGTTAATGTATTAACAGAAAAAATTAGAAATAATTAAAAATTATTTACTAAAAATCGTAGTTACGGAAAAATCACAAAAACTAACAACTAATTATCAGTTACTCGAAAATCTACGCAAACAAAATCTCCTGAAAACCTCCTGAAGAAGTCACTCACAGAAGGTGATGAAACGTCGAGAAGACAATACTACAAGACACGGCCAAGAATCCCGAAAAGGTATTTTAGAATACCTAAAGATAGCCGTGAAAATCTTAACCAATAAGTTATGTATGATTTCGTTTCACTGCGGTCCGCAACTTTTAAATAACTGACACAAGAAACTTAAAATTAAAATTCCCAATTGCTTGCCTCAATGGAATATTGTGGGATAAAAATATAAGTAATAAAAATAATATATATATATACATACATACATATCATTCTTCTTGTAGCCCATGTTTCCCTTAACAGAGATTTAGGCGCTCTCCCCTTACAGGGAAGAATTTGTACCATACTAATTTAGTTACACTTGTTTTCGTATAGATGTCATTTTGAGTGGTCCGTAGTCAGCGTTCCGCCTCATACTAACATCTAGGAAAAAAAGGCAGTACTAGGACGGGAAAATTCGGTAAATTTTGCTCAGAGACCTTTTCATTCAGGCTTAAGGATCTTTTACGAGCCTGAAAATCTTTAGACTCGGGACCCACGGCTTAAAGTCCCTCCCGAAAGACTTGCTCCTTGGATTTTTCCATCCTAAAAAATCCATCGGCCGGGTTTGAACCCGCGACCCTCGGGACCAGAGGCAAGGAGCATAACCACAAGTCCACCGCGGCCGATACATATATATCATACAATTGTTAAAAACATCATTACTTATGGAGGAGAACTTTGGTCATTAACAACAAAAATAAATATCTTTTGGCAACTGAAATGGATTTTGTACGAAGGGCAGCAAGAATTTCAAGAAGAGAAAACAATAGAAACTTAGTTATAAGGGAGAAAATAAAGATTCAAGACATTATTTTAGATTATATTAAAACTCAGCAAATTAAGATGGTACGGATATATCCAGCGAATGGAAGAGGATAGACTATTAAAATGTGTTTTGGAATGGAAACCTGAGGAAGATGAGGCAGAGGAAGACATAAAACTTCCTGGAGTCAGGGAAAATATTTATACATGAAGGAGAAACATCTACAACCAGAAGATTGGATGGACCGACAAAATTGGCTATTAGGAATCGGACGATGTCAAAGACATTAAACAACCGATTATCTATCTACACAAGAAATTAATGTTTTGCCCAATTTAAGGGTTAAAGAAATCAATTTGTTTATTCTATGAGACTGTATTTTGTGTAGATTGAATGACGAGGATTCTGAGATGATGTATATCTTAATTCAGAGTTATTAATCTTCTCGAAAGTAAATTTATCTTACAAGAACATAAATCCTTTTTGTACTAAACTTGACAAGTCTCGTGTTAACCATTCTGTTCGTCTCGTGTTCAGTCTACCGAATCGATATAATTTCTTTAACGCGGACATGGGTAAACTCCGTGTCTTACCAACTATGAAGCATATTACAAATTTCCCTCCGAAACTTCCATCACGAATACTGCTTTATCTAGAGGCCAGACATCTTAGAAACACAGGTCAAAAGTATTAAGTACAATGACTTAGAAAACGTCACGTTCTCAACTTTACTGCCAAAGTATTTTTATTATTCTTTTCTTTGAAGGTTTGTGGTGTTATTTTTTTATAAACCAACTTCCGCCAGTTCCACTTTCATTGTGGGAACACACCATGACAGGAACTGAGTATGTTACCAGAATCTCAATCCCGCAATATTTTATTAGCAATGTTTTTTGTACTGTGAAAATTTGGGTTTGTAACACTAACTAACTAACTCACTGACACTATCGAACCCGTAGGTTCATGGCCGCGCGGACAGAAGCTCTCCATGCATCACTATCCTGAGCTAATATTTTCCAATCATTCCCCGTATAATCTACCTCCCTCAAATCATAGTTAATGTTATTCTCCCACCTCATTATTGGTCTACCAACTGGACTTTTCCCCTCGGTTTTCCTACAATAAGCTTCCATGCAAGTCTTTCATTCCCCATTCGTGCCACATGTCCTGTCCATCGCAGTCTACGAGACTTAACTGTTCTTATTTTATCTGGCTTCCTATAAAGACCATGTAGTTTACCGTTATGTAGTCTTCCTCCTTGTTACTCCGGAGATGGGTCTTCATATTTATCCCTTAAAGAATAGGTGCCTCTTCCGCGTAGTTGTACTATCCGTTGAGGTCTTCATCCGTATCCTTGGTCAGGGGCTCTCGCTATACCTCGAGAGACTGGGTTCTTGGCAGGACTTTGTCACTAATAACACTGAGCAACAAAAAATAAACTTTTTTTTTGTCTAAGAAAGAAAAATATTCGATTCTGATAGTATTTTTTCTCCTAAATTCAAATATGATATCGGTTTTTCTCCATCACGCAAGGTTTCCGAGAGACAGGAATTTATAATTTCAAACACTTTAATATTTTCTACATTCGTAACTACACAATATTCGAACATTCGGACTCACCTAGAAAGTAAGAAATGACGATTTTCTGCTATATTTCGTCTGTGGAGCATCCCTCTTGACGGTCCAACAATAATCGGCCAACATATTAGGATTCCATTTGCCTTGATATCTCTTTTCCATAGCTGAAATCTCCTGAGTTAGCTCATTTGGTTTAATTTTACAATGGCCAAATGGACGAAAGAAAGTTTATTTAAAAAATAATTATTTAAATCCATTAATTGAAATTAAAATAAAAAACTGCGGGTGATGGAGAAATTCCGAATACATATTTGAAAACACAATAAAAAAACTGCATTAAGTATAACTATTGGTACTCATAAGACAAATATCATGTTGACCAGTGTTATTAGTGCTCACCCCCGCGACGTCAACGCGCCTATCAAGAGTCACTCAACTGCATATAATTGCAGCATTTGCCCCCTACAAGCGTTAGGCCGATTAGTCTTCTGTATAACTTCTAATAGAGTATTTACTTTACTTTCCATGACTAACTAACTCACTGGCTCTATCAAACCTGTAGGTTCATGGCCGCGAGAATATAAGCTCTCTATATATCCCTATCCTGAGCTAATGTTTTCCAATCATTTCCTGAATAATCTACTTCCCTCAAATCATAAAAGTAAAGTAAAGTGATCCCACAACAGGCCTCAGGAGGCCCTTGGGGTAGTGGGAGGTTAAGGCTCCCACTTTTTCTAGACAATCGGCACTTTATGTCAGCCGGGTTGTCAGCCCTGCGTGACGGCCGCCTTTACCCCAGAACAAGCGTCTGGTACTCATTTTAGTTAGAGGCTGAGCCGACCCCAGGGCCATGGTGCCGCCAGAGGGTTTGGGTCAGTTTAAAAATCCTGACCCCCAACGGGACGTGAACCCTCGACCCTCCGGCTTGTAGCTCAGTGCCTTAACCACTACGCTACGGTGTGCCCCTCCCTCAAATCATGGCCAATGTTATTCTCCCACCTCATTCTTAGTGTACCAACTAGGCGTTTTCCCTCTAGTTTTCTTATAAGAAGCACCTCTTTCATTCCCTATTTGTGCCACATGTCCTGCCCATCGCACTCAACGAGACTTAACTGTCTTTTTTTTCTGCAAATGCCCCAGTTTGTCTTTCGGCATTCCTGGTGTTCTCTCCTGGCATGGCATACTTGTAATCCACTTCTGAGGATGGGGAGCCTGGAAGGCGGGGTTACGTTGCCCCGATGATATGATGGGTGATGATGATGATGATGATGATAGTGGTGCGCCAGGAGAGTCCATAATCCTAAGCTTAATCTAAGATGAATATGAATGATGATGATTGCGATGGCCATATGATTTCGGGGACCGTTTGAGCCTAAAATTTTTTCCTGACATTTGTCTTACAGGTGAGGAAAAACCCCGATAAAAACCTCACCCAGAAAAACTGTCCCGACCGGGGATCGAACCCGGGCTCGCTGCGTGACAAGGCAGCACGCTACCTCGAGACCACAGCGGTTGACAACTGTCTTATTATTTCTGGCTCCTTTTAAAAAAACATATAACTCACTATTATAGTTTTCTCCATTCACCTGTCTGTTCATCTTTTGGTTCAAAAACTTTCCTACGATCTTTATTCTCAAATAATCTTCGTTCCTCCTTCATATCATCAACATTATGGGACATGAAGCAAAATCATATATCAAGTCTTAGTCTTCGGGTATCATTCAATTCTCATCTTATGCCTTTTCAAACACTATCTACTGATCTTTCAATAATTTAATTCATAATAATCAAGATATTATTCAGGAGAATACAGAGTGCTCTAAAATTCCTCTTACAAACTTCTAGGACGTGTAGAGGGGACTGAGTTGATAATGTTTAGGATTGGAAACCATGTCCGGAAACTTACTGTTTCCATGCTACAGCCGTTTGAAAACAAGTATTGCCTATACGTATGTCACGTGTCCCAACAAGTAAGAGCTTCGAGATTCGTCTAAATCGAAAATTTCCCTATCGAATATTCCAAGACTTGGTTTTTTTTTTTTAAATGTCAAAATTTTTCGAAATTTTGAAAAATGATTGTGGAGGGTGTATCGGGGATTATTAATGCAAGACATAATTTAGTTTCCGCTTCTGTTTCTTCTTCTTCACTTCACGGGCTGGGCAAAAATTGCCTGTTCCGCCTCACAGTTGTTCTGTCCATCTTTTCACTGGCCTTCCTACATTCCTTGAACCTCTTGGCTTGTAGTTGAATGCTGTTCTTGGTAATCTTGTTACATTCATTCTTTCCACATGTGTATACCATTTCTCTCTATATTCTCTGATTTTCTCATTCAATGGATATATATTCAACTCTGTTCTTATATCTTCATGTTTTTATCCAATCCAATCATGTGTGGTGCCTTTTGTTCTTCTAAGGAATTTCATTTCTGCGCTCTGTATTCTACTTTGTAACTTTTTGGTCATTACCCAAGTTTGTCTCCCATAAAGTAATGCACGAACTGCTAAAGTTTTATAAAACTTCAATCTAGTATCTCTTCTTGTTTTATTCTTTAATGTTTTAAGTATAGTTCTGCATATCATTTGAAATTCGACAGTTTGTGTTTATTTGGTTATTAATGAGTTGAATTGTAAAACAAATGATGTAGTGTGTCACGCCTCATAATAAATTACTTGTAAACGTGGCCGGTTTAAAAGCATGTTTTCAAACGGCTGTAGCACTGAAACGGTAAGTTTCCAGGCATGGTTTACAATTGTAAATATTATCAACTTTTTAAATCCAGAATGGTTGAAGCAAGGAGATGCACTATCTCCTCTACTATTTAATTTTGTACTAGAGCATGCCATTAAATCTTTAGAGAATGAGGAAGGCCTACAACTCAATGGTATTAATAAGCTGTTAGTTTATGCTGATGATGTATTATTGGCCGATAGTGGGGAGATACTAAAGGACAACACGCACACACTATTGAGTAACACTAAGAAATTAGGACTGGAAGTAAATATCAATAAAACTAAATATATGGTCACACGTAGAAATTCATTATGTAACGGAAATGGACGGCTAATGACAAATGAGGGAAATTTTGAGGAAGTGGCTGAATTCAAATACCTAGGAACAATAATCACAAATAGGAATGAGATGCACAAAGAAATTAAACATAGGCTCAATTCTGGAAATGCGTGCTATTATGCATTGCAGAGACTCTTGATGTCCCAACTCCTTTCAAAAAACGTTAAACTGAAAATATATAAAACTATTATTCTACCAGTTATATTATATGGGTGCGAAATGTGGACTCTTACTTTAAGGGAGGAAAGGAGATTACAAGTATTTGAGAATAAAGTACTTAGGAAAATGTTTGGACCAAAGAGAGATGAACAGACACATGAATGGAGAAGACTACATAACAATGAACTACATGGTCTTTATAGGAAGCCAGATATAATAAGAACAGTTAAGTCTCGTAGACTGCGATGGGCAGGACATGTTGCACGTATGGGGAATGAAAGACTTGCATGGAAGCTTCTTGTAGGAAAGCCAGAGGGAAAACGCCCAGTTGGTAGACCAAGAATGAGGTGGGAGAATAACATTAACTATGATTTGAGGGAAGTAGATTATACAGGTAATGATTGGAAAGCATTAGCTCAGGATAGGGATGTATGGAGAGCTTATTTCCGCGCGGCCATGAACCTACGGGTTCGATAGTGCCAGTGAGTGAGTGTGTGAGTATCAACTCAGTCCCCTCTACAAGTCCTAGAAGTTTGTAAGGGGAATTTTAGAGCATCTTGTATAACCCTGTTTCACTCCACATGTAGTTCCACTAATTAAAAAATGCAAGATCGTTCAAAAATATACTACTAGCTAAAAAGTGAAATCTATTTAGTGAAACTTAATGATTTTATGAAACAGACAGTACCTTCAGTTGCAATGATCCCTATGTAACTTGTAACATCTCACAATGAAGAAATGTAAAGTAGTAATGTTAGACAACTTAATGCTATGTGCTGCTCACAGATTGTTACTTTTATGAAGGAACAAAGTAGGGTCCAAATTGAAGAGTAATTTAGTAAGAAGGCATATTTTGTTTTTTGTTCGAATTCCTGTTTTATTCCTAGAATAAAGACATGACAAAGAAAATTACCTAGGATTACATAATCACCTCTAACATTAGTAAGTACCAACATTCCGAGTAAAAACAAGTGACCATTCCATCAAGCTTATAAAGCATAATTCTTTCTCATCTTTATATTTTCAGAAATAAGACAGCAGCTACAGTAAAAGTAGAGGAATTAAACACAACAATAGTGAAATGCACGTCCGTGCACCATGTAAATGAAAATGTATTTCCTTTCTTTCCAAATGTCAATAAATGCCATTACTATTACGTGAGTCATATAGCATCTCGGGATTTTATACGTATGTAAGATGCCCGTATATTTCTATTAATGTATATAGACATGTATAACGAAACCATCTTTAGTCAAAGAAACACAAGATTATAGCTTTACAGTATAAAGTTCTCGCAAGACCAGTATTAAGATATGGTGGTGAAGCATGGACAATACGAAGAAGAGATGAAAACCGAATAACAGCAAATGAGATGCGATTTATGCGCCGTACAGCACGCTATACAAAGTGGGACCTAAAAGAAATGAGGGAATTATGGAAGAGTTGGATGGAGAACCCATTCTCCACCAAACACATAACTACCAAAACAACTGGAAAGCCCATCTTCAACGAATGCCATCTCACAGAATTCCAAAAGCCATGTTTCGTTACTGCTCCGAAGGCAAAAGATCGCTGGGACGTCCAAAAAAGCGCTGGATGGAACATTTCTCTTTGAGACTGTAACAGGCCACATGGTCTAATACTTGCTTGGATGATGGTGATGGTACATAGAGATGTGCAAATTAATTGATATAACTAACCAACTAAATGGCTCTATCAAATCCGCAGTTTTATGGCCGCGCGGACATAACATCTCCAATCATCTCTGTTCAGACCTAAAGTTTTCCAATCATCCCCTACATAATCTACTTGTACTTTCCTCAAATCATGTTAATTTTGTTCTCCAACCTCATTCTTGCTCTGCCAACTGGACGTTTTTCCGCTGGCTTTTATATAACAAGCTTCTACGTCCCTCTTGCGCTCCCCATTCGTGCCACATGATCTGCCCATCGCAGTCTACGAGACTTAACTGTTCTTATTATATAGGGTGTACACAAAAACCTGCTACCAAAACAATGTAACTTAGCTCGTAAACTATTTGAGATAGAGGCATGCGGTTTTTTGCAACGTATTCTAAATCTCTCAACAGTTTATTTACATTTGTTGTAGATTGTGATTTAAATGAAAATGACGACACCACAGGAAAATACCTAATGTATATGGTGGTATGCTGAGGCTGGTAAATCACCTGTACTCTCATATCCGAATGTTATGGAGGTTAACATGTCTATACACAAAGAAAGTCGCTTCATCAGAGAACATCACCCTCTGCAGGTACTCATTGTCTTCGTCAATTGCGTTCAGCATGGAATTAGCAAATTCTGTACGCCGAGAGAAGTCAGTTGGCAGTGGAGCTTGCGTAATTTGCACTTCATAGCCGCTTATGGAGGACTTTATGAATGGTTGATTTTCGTAAATGCAGTTCACGTGAAGCATGACGAACCGATTTTTGAGGTTTGAGTTGAAATGCAAGTTATCTCTTGTCGATAGTTTATTGACTCACACCTGGCCGTCCACTCTGCGGCAAATTCATTACACTGCCAGTCGCTAGAAATTTCTCGGTCCGTCTAATTTGGATGGAGGATCTCTTCCATGTTGCCGGCAAAAATTTCGCTGAATAGTTACTGGTGATTTACCAAACTCAGCATACGATCATACACATTGGGTGGATTTCTCAACCGAAGACTAAACCACGACCGCTACAAAAAACAAATGTCTGAATTATGTCTATCGTTTCATAAAATTTCTGTGAATTTTCAGTTATTTTTATCGGTGTTATGGAAACAATAAAAAAATTGGAAAACCGGTGTCGTAGTTTAGACTTCGGTTGAGAAATCCACCCATTGGGTCTTTTCCTGTGGTGTCGCCATTGTCGTTTAAATCACAATCTGCAACAAATGTAAACAAAACTTTGAGAGGTGTAGAATACGTTGCAAAAAACCGCATGTCTCTATCTCAAATACTTTACGAGCTAAGTTACATTGTTTTGGCAGCAGGACTTTGTGAACACTCTGTATAAACAATTATTGATATTACAATATTATAATGATATTGTGAAAAGAAAAATTAATGTCTGAACCAGGAATCGAACCGTGGACCTCTAGTCTGGAAACTAGAGGTCCACCGTTCGATTTCTGGTTCAGACATTAATTTTTCTTTTCACAATATCATTATAATATTATCATATGATCCATTATTGGAACTGTTAAAATAGCAGTATTGAAAGATTATTGATATGCTTTAATCAATTACAGATAGACGACTAATGGTGGAATGGATTATGGTAAAGAGAATCCAGCCCAGCATTTTCTTGAATACTGATGAGGATCACAGTGAGATTTGGTGGTTTTGGATTTTGAACTTCAAGCTCCCACTAATAAGTCTCGAACATTAGCGTCTACGTCACATTGTTGAATCGGTAGACATATATGATTTTATGAGAGAGAAATATTGTAACAATAAAACACTTAGTAAGATGAGATAATTGAGAAAACAATAACAGCATGTGCTACTCGTTCTTCCTTTGTTTTTGGATTTTGAAATGATTACATCAAAGAGATGAAGTTAAAGTAATGAATGTCTTATTAACAGAGTGAGGAACGCCCTCTGTCTCTTGTTTTGAAATTGTTGTCACGACTTGTGTCGCTTATAATAACGATACAGTATTCCTACTGGGTCCCCTCTGGGGCATACAGGCCCCCCACAGTCACTATGCAGCTCAACTTACAATTTAACTGACAGCTCGTAATTTTATTTTATATTGTTCTGACTAAAAATGCAGTATGGTAAAACTCGTTTATTCCATAGTTTATTCTCTAAAATTCCTTCATGAAGTAACCAATGGCTCTGTAAGTACTGTTTTACAAGTTCAGAAATATGGATTATTATTTCATCTACGAGCACAATTATTGCCGCCGTTTTCCGGAAACCAAACGCCATTCCACTCTGCCCATCCATTGATCTTCCTCCAATCCTCTGATATTCATAGCTGCTTGTACTCCTTCTATCCAAGTTTTCTTCGGTCTTCCTCTTAAAGCAGAATTTTAATATTATAATAAATATGAAAGTTAAAATTAATAATTTTGTATTTTAAAATTCATTTAATTTAAATATAACTTAAATGAAGAAAAACGTCTAAATAATTCATTGTTAGTTATTGTTGAATAAAAATGTCTCGGTAACAATTAAATAAAGTGTACTACATAACAGTTTTGTAAATAATGCTTTTAAAAATTGTTTTAAGTCATTGTTGTCAAAATTATAAAGCCTTTTGTTATAACTGTAATAAGAACACCTGCCTAACTTCATATTCTTAAATGAAAGTAAACTAAACTCTGATTGGATGTTAAAACAATTAACTTTCTTATTTAACAAATCAATTTAAACCTTATATTTAAAGAACTATTAACCAATAGAATTTAAAAATAACATCATGTGATGTAATAATGTTCTTTAAAATTATAAAAGAATTACACTAGTCATTTCTGCATACCACTTTCAACAAAGATAGAAGCAATAGAGCTCTCCTGATAAAATGTGATATTTAATACAACACAAATAATTGATTCAAGAAAAGAAAATTATTTAATTTTATTTGACGGTGAAGAATAATACCACCTACATTTACTTGATCTGCTGGGAAATAAAGAAGTGAATAAATTTACAATTATTTCTATAAGAAACAGTGTTAAAGTCTTTTCTTATCCAGTGTACCAACTTCCGACCCTAAGAAGAGAATTCGGCTCTACCGAAAATCATACCCAACCTGAACCAGTAATTCTTTTTGGGACACAAATCCTTCTTCAAAATGTTATAACACCGGGCATGAAGAGAATTACTGCTTCAAAATGTCACCACAACGTGGGACAAAGCAATTTACGTCTTCACTCTCTTTCCTCCTTTCCATTGGGATCAATTCCATAACAATTTTAGGCAATCTTTGCTCTGGCATTCTTTTGACATGGCCATACCACTGTAATCTTTGCTTTTCTATAATGTCTATGATGTCCGGGTCCTCTTGTACACCCATAATTTCAACATCCTAGAGTGTTTTTTCGAGGCATGATGTTTGGATTTTTAGCATTTGTTTCTTTTTATGATGAACGAGGAGCTGGCCCGATGCATCAACCCCCCAACCTGGGGGACGGGTAATTTTTGTTCAAGGTTTTCTTCCTCTAGCCTTTGATAGTTCAGTATCTTACTGCAAGGCAGCAGCGCTAGTTTTGGGCCGCCCTGGGTATTTTGTTTCCCCAGTACCCGCCATATCTGGTGAGCGTTCCCCTATCCGCCACCTGGGGAAGCGCCCAATGGGAGACAGGCAACTCCACACGGGCACAATTATTTAATAGTGATTATTTATTGAAGGTATTTTAAAAGTATATCAGAATGTATCAAATATTACGAAATTACCGAGGTTCTTCCTAATAGTCTTCGTGACTTATCTAGGGTTATTGTCAACACGATTAGCTCTCGTGATTTCTCTTCACATTTTCAAGTTTCAATGCCAACAAAAGTTCCATTTCCTATGAACAAGATAACATTTAAAATATAAAATTATTACCTTATTCTCAGTCTTCGTCAACCATCAGGAGCATAATTTTTGAAATGAGGGAGTTAGCGCACCGATGCACTTTTTTTTAGCTCCGTCCCTATAGAACGTACGGTAATATGTTACGTACGTTAATTGTTCCAGACTATTTAACTCATGCCACAAATGCTAGTCAATGACAAATCACGTTTCAATGAATGTTGTTTTAGAACCAATGACAGTCGTGTTTCACCTCGCTCTTTATCGATTTCTCTTTATCATCTCCTGTTTTTGTGATAAAGAAAGCTCCTCCTTTTTAATGTTCTGAACAGGTCAAAGCATTTTCTCCAACAAATACATTGAATATAGCAAATAATGAAAAGATTCCTTGATTTTATTGAGTTGTTTACTAAAAAAATAAATGAATAACCCGTAATGTTGATTATGATACGTATATACTTTGATGTGTTTCATTTTTCTCCACTTGGGTGCACTCTTACAATATTGCGATCTTATTTGGCAATAAATAATATGATCAAGCAGCAGTGAATGAACATAACCTCACATTTTTTATTTGTTTTCAAACATCGCCGTTTACATTAAATATATAAACATTTTAAAATAACTATAGTTAAACAATGATTTGTGAGTAAACAGCTTAATTTCTCTCTATCTTCTGGTTTTTACCGATGCTGCCGTCTTCCCGTGCCAAACCTCCAAAGCCTACGGTCTTGGGCATCTTCGATGCTTAGCCCTCTAGCTTGCATTACTGTCTTCATGTTTTCCTTCCATGTTAACCTTGGTCTCCCACTTTACTTCTTTCTGTTCGGATGCCATTCATATAGTTGCTTCGGCCATCGCTCATCTTCCATTCTTAAGACATGTCCTAACCACTTTAATTCCTTCTCCTCAATTCTTTCAATTATGCTTTCTTCTGCTTTCATTATGTTTCTAATTTCCTTATTTGTGACATGTTCTAATCTAGACTTTCTGGCACTTCTCCGTAAATAATCCATTTCTAGAGCTATTAGTAATTTTATTCGTTAAATAGTCCTAACAAATGCCACTCTTGATTTCCAAATTCTCTAGATAAATTTACTCCTCACTTCGTGAGTCGTGAATTTATTGATAATTTGGAAATCACTCGTGGGATTACTTATGAAAAATTCTCTAAATGATGGTGAAACCCCCATTCAAATCGGTCAAGTAGTTTTTGAATCCACAAAGGACAGACAGGTAGGCACACTCACTAACTAACTAACTCACTGCCTCTATCGAACTCGTAGGTTCATAGCCGCGCGGACATAAACTCTCCTTACATCCTTATCCTGAACTAATGTTTTCCAATCATCCTCTGTATAATCTACTTCCTTCAAATCATGGATAATGTTATTCACACACTTCATTCTTGGTCTATCAACTGGGAGTTTTCCTCCTGGTTTTCCTACAAGAAGCTTCCATGCAGATAGGCAGACTCACAGACACTCATTTTGATATATGAAGATTATTTGGTGCAGACTGTTCCAAATATGATTATAAGTAGAAAAAACATAAAAGTCGCTATCATTTTGACAATTAATTACAAGGGTGAAAAAAATATCGATATCAGGGTAGTAGCTAATTTCTATACACATTGTTTACAAAACGCGTATCTCTGTCGAGCATCTCAACTGCCTGTTCGGAGCGGAGAGCGTATATGTTCGATGTCCTCAGTAATAGATCTGTTTACGTGACGTGTGCTTGTATCAGAATGTCGAAACAAAAACTGTGCAAAGATGAGTCCATTCTTACACAAAAAACGGACTGTACTACACTCTAATTCAACCCAGGAAGTTACTATAGACTTTACTGGCTAAGCCAGTGCTCCCTACGTACAGGGGGTAGATGTTGCCAAACTCATAATAACGTTATTTGTTTGTTTAGGGAGGGGTGGAGCGGCAAGGTTAGCAGTACTTTTTTCCAAATCTATGTACTATACATTTTAAAAATATAGTTTTTTTTTTCTTTTACGGCATGCAGACTAGTTTTATAGTAAATATGAGAGTCGACCTATAGGAACATTTAAGCATTCCCTCCCCCCAGTTCAGCCTAATAATTCACAATTATTGATAATTGTAAACTAGATATATTCGAACTTAAATTCTACCCCCTTAAAAATAAAACTTTACAAGGATAATGAAAATATCTGGAACTATAACAAATGTTATAACCTTATCACTTACCCTGCAGGAACATTTTAGCACTCCCCCCACCCCGTTCAGCCTAAAGTTTCACACAGAATAGTATTGTCCACAGACGAAGTGAATGAAAGCAGTAGGTATTTCATACGTCATGGACCAAATAAGGAACTAAGGCACCAGATAAACCACTATGCAGTCCATGGCTTCCATCTCAAAGTGTGTGTGAATATCACTTACCATCAAACCGAAGACAGTTGCAGATGCAAACTGTGCGGACTAAAGTGTACAAGATATCATCTGGAATTGTGTTACAAAGTGACAATGTCATTAGCGCAATACGCCAATTAATTAATTAATTTTGCACGATTGTGCGCAATTATATTATTATTATTATTATTATTATTATTTATTATTATTATTATTTACCTTCAATTTCATACGTCATGAGTGTTCCTGTATTCTCAGGTAGTATGCCATTGTATCGCTTGCAATTCCCCGTGCCCCCCCTTCATCCTGTGCTTTCATTCTCTTCGTCTGTGGAATATACAGGTCCTCACGAGCTCAGTGACAAGTGCTAACTGTTTTTTTAAGAGGGGGTGGCTTGGACGGCTTACAACTTACAACTCTGTACCTGCTGTGTTGCATATTTCAGTTTTATTTAAGAATTTCTCTCAAGAAAATACCGTTAAATTGGCAACTCGGTTCCCTATTCCAAACACACAGTAACTTCCTGGGTTGAATCTGACTGTAGAAGTCTGTCCGGAGTAGCGCGTGTCAACGTATAGGTCGCGCAAGGGATTTTGAAGAATGTCCTTGATCGTAAATCCAATCGGAGAGCCTATCCAGACTGCTCAGCTGTGAATTCTCTGCCTGCCACGCGTACAAACAAAACAGTTCATCTTACAAAACATGTACAGTCCATAGAGAATTATAGTGAGACGCGGATGTGTTGATTTTATATTTTAAACCGTAGACTATAATTAAAATATTTTCTACACTTGCTGCCTGAAGTCTTAAAATTATAGCGCAATGTGAATATCGGGTCTTCTCAACCTGGAGCCGCTACTTATTATAGCCACCCAAATGTCTCATGATGCTGGGTGGGCACCGGTCCCATACTGGCAGAAATTCCTTGAGAACATTTCTTCCCCCATGGAGACTCGAGCCAGCGCAAGTCCCGTAGCTCTGCGCCAAGACATCTTGTCTTAATCACATGGCTAAGGCGCGGGGAAGACTATAGATGGTTTAAATTAAAGTGACATTTAGTGGTTATTTAAAACATTAACAGAGAGATATAAACCAAATATAGAGTGTGTGTGTGTGTATATATATATATATATATATATATATAGTGAATATACTTCCTCCACGTATAAAGATGTCCTAACTCACGGGCACTATCGAACCCGCAGGTTCATGGCCGCGCAGACATAAGCTCTCCATACATCCCTATCCTGAGCTAATGTTTTTCAATCATTCCCTGTAAAATCTACGTCCCTCAATTCATAGTTAATGTTATTCTCCCGCCTCATTCTTGGTCTACCAACTGGGCGTTTTCCCTCTGGTTTTCGGACAAGAAGCTTCCATGCACGTATTTCATTCCCCATTCGTGCCACATGTCCTGCCCATCGCAGTCTACGATAAAGATCACCTATATTAATTAATTTTTGTAGCGAGATTTTAAAAATATTTAGCAGTGACTGTATTTGATATTCGCTAGCGAGCAGCTAGCGAGGGGGGAGTTAGCAATGACGTGTGGTCATACTTCCTATTGGCTGAGACCTACAACTGGTTAGTATAGGACTCGCATCTAAGCTCTCATTACAAATTTCATTCCTCAGGAATCATTGCTACACCTATACAGTTTGTAAACATAGCGGTCTAAGTACGAAGCAGCCTAGCCTATAACCCATACTTTTTTTCAGCCCTACTAATTATACATGCTAATGTCTGAAGACAAGAGGTGGTTTTTCTATTAATGGATTAAGCCAGTTCAAGATAATATAGAAGGAAGAGATTAAAGATGCAGTACAGCAAAATGTTATTAACCTCGTTTCATCATAACAAGATGGAACGTAAAAACCTCACGAAGTGGAATTATTTGAGCGTGACAAAGATCATGTGTTCTCTGCAAGGACATACTCAAGGTGGTGCGGTCTGCAACCAAACCACTTCCTCATAAAATGTGTCTATATATTTTTTAGTATTATTGTTTCCTTCAAATGGTGCATCCAAACAACAGCTATATCGATTGCATTTTACTTAACTTTTTTTACTTGCTCTTAGACTTCCTTTTACAGTATTTACCTGTTTCCAATCATCTTGTCGATTGGCATCAGACTGCATTTCAATAAAATCGCTAAAACCATGAATGAAAATACATTTCTTTCATAATTTAGTATTTAATATAAAATTAAAATATAAAATTATGGAATATTCACCTGAAAGGTCCGTCTCCTAAACTTAATCAATTATTTAACTGCAGCGCTTTCGGGACTTGTCCCATCATCGGCAGGATTCAAAACTGGTGTTTCACTGAAGATCTGGTAGAGGGGGTTACATGTATTGGGTTCGTTTTCGTCTATCAGATTGTCGTTGTTGTGAGCTGCTTTCATGATTTCCATCTCTTCGAGTAAGTTTATCTTCGCTGGATTATTTTCTCTGTGCATTACTGTTAGGGTGTTTTCAATATTTAACATGCGATGTCCTTCATGGATAACGTGTTTTGCATAGCTTGATTTTATATTGTTTCAAATAAAGTTCAGTTCATTTAAAATGCAGAAGGAAAATCAAGCTATGCAAAACACGTTATCCATGAAAGACATCGCATGTTAAATATTGAAAACACCCTAACAGTAATGCACAGAGAAAATAATCCAGCGAAGATAAACGTACTCGAAGAGATGGAAATCATGAAAGCAGCTCACAACAACGACAATCTGATAAACGAAAACGAAACCCAATACATGTAACCCCCTCTACCAGATCTTCAGTGAAACACCAGTTTTGAATCCTGCCGATGATGGGACAAGTCCCGAAAGCGCTACAGTTAAATAATTAATTAAGTTGAAGAGACGGACCTTTCGGGTGAATATTCCATAATTTTATATTTTAATTTTGAATAATACCTCAACGGAACACATCATGAATCTTATAAAAGTTATTTAATATAAACTGTATGTTAATAAATGTTTCGGCTATTCTATGCCACCAGTGAATATTTGATCGGAGAACAAGTAGCTTTCAGCATCGTCTTGGCCAAAGTGATGAACATATGGTCCCGCTAGAGCCAATTGCCTACGTGTTTACTCACTTACAAGGGGATTCTATCCCAAGAGTCCACATACATTAGTGGGCAAGTTAGGGTGAGAAAATGGGCAAGTAGGCCTAAATGTTAGATGGACAAGTTAGTGCTAGTTTGGGCGAAGTTAGGTTAGCTACACTGTCTGAGCAATGACTAATACATATTTTACATTGCAAATATGCTGATTTTAGATTACTTTGAGACCAACTTCTCGGTTTAATTTTGAGACTTTTTCACACTTTTTATAAAATATCTACGTAGTAAAGTAAAGTAAAATAAAGTGATCCCACGACAGGCCTCAGGAGGCCCTTGGGGTAGTAGGAGGTTAAGGCTCCCACTTTTTTTTTAGACAATCGGCACTTTATGTCAGCTGGGTTGTCAGCCCTGCGTGACGGCCGCCTTTACCCCCAGAACAAGTGTCTGGTACTCATTTTCGTTAGAGGCTGAGTCGACCCCAGGGCCATAGTGCTGCCAGAGGGTTTGGATCAGTTTAAAAATCCTGACCCCAACGGGACTTGAACCCTCGACCCTCCGGCTTGTAGCTCAGTGCCTTAACCACTAGGCTACGGCGTGCCATTTCTCGCAGGTAACTATTCATATAATGCAACAATAAATTATGTGTTTTTCTGTTTTTTATTTAAATGTATGTAGGTGGCATGGGCCGTCCTATGAAACGCTGGAGGGAAAATTTTCTATAGAATCGTAACAGGCCTTGGCCTAATACTTGGAAGGAAGAACAAGAAGGCATGGTGGCAATGAATCCCCCATCAATTGTAATATGTACGTAATTTTTGTATAATTTTATTATTCGCTGGTTGAGTGGAAGAGAAGGCCTTATGGCCTCAACTCTGCCAGCTAAAATAAAGCATTATTATTATTATTATTATTATTATTATTATTATTATTATTATTATGATTATTATTATTTTATGATTATTATTATTATTATTATTATTATTATTATTATTATTATTATTATTATTATTATTATTATTATTATTATTATTATTATTATTATCTTCTTCTTATATTTCTTTCTTTCTTTCTTTCTTTCTTTTTTCCCTTTAAGCCTATATATATATTCTGTTGTGTGGGTCGGAAAGTTGGATTCTCACCAAAAGTTTAATAAAAAGACTGGAAGGAGCCGAGACGAAATTCCTACAATATGTGACAGAATGTACTCTTTTGGACAAACGGAGGAGTGAAGATATTTCTGAGGAATTACAAATAACTAGTGTGATAACATAGAAGAATATAGAAATAAATGGTTTGAACATGTTAGTAGAATGAGTGAAGAGAGGATACCTTCCTTACAGGATGTTAAATTAGAATCCACAAGGACATAGAAGTCGTGGACGACCGTTTAAAAGATGGAGCAACTATAATATGGAGCCCGAATAGATCAGAAATGGTCTAAACCGTGATAGTAGATAATGATAATGATGATATTCCTAAAAGCCTGCTGTAATCGAGATATCGATACGACACTTTTCAGGCTGGCCAACTACAAAATAACGAGTCCAAAAATGCATTGAACGGAAAAACATGAGTTATGCCCGTATTCCATTCAATCCCTCAATTTCATTCCACTATTTCTCCATACTCATTTCATCCATTTCGTTTCATTTCGTTCATCTGTCCCAGTGATGGTGTATCAGCCGTGTTCGGCCGGCACCCTTGTCGTTCACAGACCTCTATATAAGGAGCTTCATCTCATCTCATCCCCGACCCTGAGTTGGACACGAGTAGAAGATATATTATTATTATTATTATTATTATTATTATTATTATTATTATTATATATTCATTGTGATATTTGAATGTTATTGTTTTTTTATTTTATTTCTCTGAACCCAGTACAGGTCTTAGGAGGTCATTGGGGTAGTAGGAGGTTAGAGATCTCATCATTGTAAACAATTGATAAATAATATATGTCAGCCAGGTTGTCAGTCCTGCGTGAGGGTCGCTTTTATCCCCAGAACATACTTTTGGTAGGGTCTATTCATCTCCATTAGAATCATAGTAGACTCCAGAGCCACGATTTGTCAGAGGTTTAGGACAGTTTAAGAACCCCAACCCTATCGGGACTAAAATATTTGATTTTCCAGCTTGTACCTCATGCCTATTCCTTAACTAAGTACGGCATGAAGCGGCGAGCCCCCAAAATTTTACACATATAAGTAGAGCTAGGAATAGGTGCTGCACTTTCTTTTTGTTACTATACTTACTCTTACTTACTTACTTACTCACTGGCACTATCGAACCCGTAGGTTCATGGCCGCACGGACATAAGCTCTCCATACATCCCTATCCTGAGCTAATGCTTTCCAATCATTCCCTGTATAATCTACTTCCCTCAAATCATAGTTAATGTTGTTCTCCCACCTCATTTTTGGTCTACCAACTGGGCGTTTTCCCTCTGGCTTTCCTACAAGAAGTTTCCATGCACGTCTTTCATTCCCCATACGCGCAACATGTCCTGCCCATCGCAGTCTACGGGACTTAACTGTTCTTATTATATCTGGCTTCCTATAAAGACCATGTAGTTCATTGTTATGTAGTCTTCTCCACTCACCTGTCTGTTCATCTCTCTTTGGTCCAAAAATTTTCCTAAGAACTTTATTCTCAAATACTCGTAATCTCCTTTCCTCCCTTAAAGTAAGAGTCCATGTTTCGCACCCATATAATATAACTGGTAGAACAATAGTTTTATATATTTTCAGCTTAACGTTTTTTGAAAGGAATTGGGACATCAAAAGTCTCTGCAATGCATAATAGCATGCATTTCCAGAATTGAGCCTATGTTTAATTTCTTTGTGCATCTCATTCCTATTTGTGATTATTGTTCCTAGGTATTTGAATTCAGCCAATTCCTCAAAATTTCCCTCATTTGTCATTAGCTGTCCATTTCCATTATATAATGTATTTCTACGTGTGACCATATATTTAGTTTTATTGATATTTACTTCCAGTCCTAATTTCTTAGTGTTACTCAATAGTGTGTGGCGTGTTGGCCTTTAGTATCTCCTCGCTATCGGCCAGTAGTACTACATCATCAGCATAAACTAACAGCTTATTAATACCATTCAGTTGTAAGCCTTCCTCATTCTCCAAAGATTTAATGGCATGCTCTAGTACAAAATTAAATAGTAGAGGAGATAGTGCATCTCCTTGCTTTAACCCATTCTGGATTTCAAAAGTGTCTGAAAAACTGTTTGCCTACACGAACCCTACTCGTTGAGCCATTTAGACACATTCGTATAAGTCTAACTAACTTTTTAGGAATTCCAAACTCCAGCAGGATACTATATAACTTCTCCCTCTTAATTGAATCATATGCTTTTTTGAAGTCTACATATAGTTGATGTACAGTACCATTATATTCCCATTTCTTTTCTAAAATCTGTCTTATACTAAAAATCTGATCTGTTGTAGACCTGTTTCTTCTAAATGCACATTGATGATCTCCTAGAATGTCATCAATATAGGGAGCAAGTCTGCTTACTAATATATTTGTTAGAATTTTGTACGAAGTTGAAAGTAATGAGATGCCCCTATAGTTGTTGCAATCAGTTTTATCTCCTTTCTTATAAATTGGTACGATAATTGATTCCTTCCATTCATCTGGAAGTACTATAATGTTCAAATTAGCTAGTATTGCAAAGAAAACATTAAATAAATGTCCCTAACTGTGTTTTAGTTGTACCTTTTTTCAATGCTAGCACCTTTTTGCACCTATTCTTTAATGGAAACACAATACCTTTTCAAACCTTTTTTGTATCCTTTGAAACATTTTATTACCAAAATAATATATATATATATATATATATATATATATTATTACATTTATTCAAATACGATTTCAAGGGTTGGTAACGATATGTGGTATCAGTCCACATCACATTACTTCCACTTCAGTGCAATCCCGTTATGCTATCCCTTTTAAATTAGTTTGCGCCTCATTGCACCACAGTTATGCGAAAGCTATTGTTCAAGCAAGGAAGGTTGTTGAGTGCGTGAATAAATGTTTCAGTTCAAAATAATATTTGACTAGTGCGGTCTGCTATTTTCCTGAGTTACCAGTATACAGTATGCCGAAACCTAAAGTGAACTCCTATAAACTACGTGATATTGTTAAAAAGTTTACTGCAGATGTAATTCAGAGTGACGGATCTGTTACAGGTGCATTCTTTGTGATATTTCAATAGCAATTAATGAAAAACATCAATGCATTCGTGTTACGCAGCATATAAGTAGTGTAAGTACTTACACAGACTCTTTAATATAAGACAACATGCGTGAATTTTGTGTCGTTAGTTACTTGTTGTAATTAGTTTTGGTAATTTTTAATGATTATTTACATGGGAAATTTGCAACTTTTATTTAAAAAATTGCACCTTTTTTGCACCTTTTTCTGCTAAACTAAAGCACCTTTTTTCACCTTTTTCACCAAAATTTTGCACCTAAAATTCCTAGCTCTACATATATAACGCACGCCGGGTATTAGCTAGTATCAATAAAATTAGTTTGTCGGTGAGCATAATTAATAGGGTAGAGAAAGCTAACCAAGAGCACCGCCTTCTAGATAATGTACTGATATAAAACTAATTTAGGAAGAAGCAAAGTTTTTGTAAACACCATTTTCTAATAAGATTTATAAGGCCAAACAGATTAGAAATAATGTTTGTTTTGAGATAGGGGGAATGCGAGTGTGTTTCTTGATGCGTGTTAATTAAATAGAACTAAAAAAATAGGTTATAAAAATAAAGCTTTGCTCAGCATGGACACAATCTAAGTGCACTGTCTTTGAAGCGTATCTAGAATGCGTCACAGCGACACTTACGGTAACAATTTTGTTACTTAACTGTAAGTAAAGTATTAATTAAGTTTAAACGTATGTCTAAGTTACATGTTTCACTGATCAGCGACAAGGAAATAGCGGGAATTGTCGCGACGCAGAGGAACCGTTGAATAAAATTATACCTTTTTGTTACGATCGTAGCACCAAACCGTATCGAACGTGAAGGAAGGCAAAACACGATTCTCTGAGATAAACATTACAATTTCATTCTTTTCTAACGCATTTTCCAATTGTGTCCTTTCCACCTCACTGGAATCATATTCTCGTTACGGTTTATCTGGGGGGAAAAAATAGTTCTGATTTTAAATCTACTCTTCATATAACCAATATTTCGGTATCCTCCATTGTATTATTGCTTCGATGAAACTTTTTTCAGATAACGTTACATTTAGGATCGATACATACAGAACTTTCAAATGGTGAACTTTTCTTTTTCTCGGTCTTGATTTTTAAAAAGAACGGGAGATGCAATTCTAAAAACAGTTATTTATTTAAAAAAATGTAATTTTATAAAAATATTTTGGAGATAATTTTTTGTAAAAAAATTAATATGACTGTTACCCAGAGTGTCAAATACCTAGGAACAATAATCACAAATAGGAATGAGATGCACAAAGAAATTAAACATAGGCTCAATTCTGGAACTGCATGACATCATACATTACGGGGACTCTTGTCACAACTCCTTTTAAAAAAGTTAAACTGAAAATATATAAAACTTTATTCTACCAGTTATATTATATGGATGCGAAACATGGGCTCTTACTTTAAGGGAGGAAAGGAGAGTAGGAGTATTTCAGAATAATTTTTTTAGGAAAATTTTTGGACCAAAAAGAGATGAACAGACTAGTGAATGGAGACGACTTAGGCCTACATAACAATGAACTACATGGTCTTTATAAGAAGCCAGATATAATAAGAACAGTTAAGTCTCGTAGACTGCGATGGGCAGGGCATGTGGCAATAATGGGGAATGAAAGGCGTGCATAGAAGCTTCCTTTAGGAAAACCAGAGGGAAAACGCCCAGTTAGTAGACAAAGAATGAGGTGGGAGAATAGCATTAACCATGATTTGAGGGAAGTAGATTATACAGGGGATGATTTGAAAATATTTGCTAAGGATAGGGATGTATGGAGAGCTAATGACTGCGCATCAATGAACCTATGGGTTCGATAGGCCAGTGAGTTAATTAGTTACTCAGAGTGTGAATTTCTCTCTCTTTCACCTATTTTCAAGATTCTGAATTTCTACGCTCCTAGTTACCTGGCGTCCAAATTCGATGTTCTTACCACAACATTGACACTAGGTCACAAGAAAGTAGTCTGCTAACAATCCCTCTAAACAGCACTTATTTTTTCACTGCAGCCTCTGCCCGCTCCTGGAATTCCCTCCATCAGTATACCAGAGCTGGACGTACGCTTGACACTTTCATACAATTACTTGTTAAATAATTAATTTTTCTCCAGAACTAAATTTATTTTATGTCATTTAATTTCTCTCTCTCTTTCTGTCTTGTACATTTTATATTTAATTCTTTAAATCTAGACTCTAACTCACTGGCACTATCGAACCCATAGGTTCATGGACGCGCGGACATAAGCTATCCATACATCCCTATCCTGAGCTAATGTTTTCCAATCAGTCCCTGTATAATATTCTCTCAAATCATAGTTAATGTTATTCTACCACCTCATTCTTGGTCTACCAACTGGGCGTTTTCCTTCTGGTTTTCCTATAAGAAGCTTCCATGCATGTCTTTCAATCCCCATTCGTGCAACATGCCATGCCCAACGCAGTCTAGGAGACTTAGCTGTTCTCATTATATCTTGCTTCCTATAAAGACCATGTAGATAGATCACTGTTATGTAGTCATCTCCATTCACCTGTCTGTTCATCTCTCTTTGGTCCAAAAATTGTCCAAAGAACTTTATTCTCAAATACTTGCAATCTCCTTTCCTCACTTAAAGTAAGAGTCCATGTTTCGCATCCATATAGTATAACTGGTAGAGTTATAGTTTTATATATTTTCATCTTTATATCTAGAGTGTCCACCGCTGTGGTCTCGAGGTAGCGTGCTGCCTTGTCACGCAGCGGGCCCGGGTTCGATCCCCGGTCGGGGCAGTTTTTCTGGGTGAGGTTTTTATCGGGGTTTTTCCTCACCTGTAAGACAAATGTCAGGAAAACTTTAAGGCCCAAACGGTCCCCGAAATCATATGGTCATCATTATCATCCTTATCATTATCACTATCATCCTTGTCATCATCATCCTTCACCGGTGTGGAAAGCAACGGGAAGCTACCACACCTATAATTCCCTAGTAAAGCTGCAAACATAGCATGAAAATGCTATGATTGCAGTGAAGGACCTGCCTTCGGGCAGAATTACTATGGATGGATATCTAGAGTAGAGTAAATCAAAATACATTGTAAATAATAATTGTATTGTAGATATACCATGTAAAAATTTTGTTTCTTGTAATTTAGTTTTAAGAGTAATTTGCATTTTTTCTCTAACCTGGTAGAGTGGTAAATAATGCCTGAAGATTTTAACTCTGCCAGGTAAAATAAAGCTGCTGCTATTATTATCACTATCATTATTATTATTATTATTATTATTATTATTATTAATTTAAGTGATAAATAATCATTCTGAGATGTAACCACTTTATGATGCATTAAATTCTTAGAAAACAAAACATTTTCATAAGACGATATTGTATGAAGCGAGTTCTTTGTTCGTAGCCATGAATTGCTCTCTAGTGCATTATCTGATCTCACAGTTTTATCTACAAGACATTATGAATGCATTACTGTACCAGCACATCACGCTAACAAGAAATAAACATTTATAATAATTACTTTAACAGATGGTGGCCATCTTAAAGAGAATAGTACTTCAACCTCAAATCATTAGCAAGACATTTAGATAAGTAAATATATGTTGACATAATACTGAAAAATATAATTTAGTTTTTATTAACATATGTTTTATGATTCATCCATAGTAATTCTGCCCGAAGGCAGGTCCTTCACTGCAATCATAGAATTTTCATGCTAAGCTTGCAGCTTTACTAGGGAATTGTAGGTGTGGTAGCTTCCCGTTGCTTTCCACACCGGTGAAGGATGATGATGATAATGATAAGGATGATGGCCATATGATTTCGGGGACCGTTTGGGCCTTAAATTTTTCCTGACATTTGTCTTACAGGTGAGGAAAAACCCCGATAAAAACCTCACCCAGAAAAACTGCCCCGACCGGGGATCGAACCCGGGCCCGCTGCGTGACAAGGCAGCACGCTACCTCGAGACCACAGCGGTGGACTGTTTTATGATAATGTAAATAAAATTGTTTTCCTTTTAGACTATTTTTAATGTTCTTTTCCCTCCTAATTCTTGAACAATTTTTTAAATTGTGTTTCTATGTCATTTGCCCAGATTTTCCTTAGAGGAAATACACTACTTTTCCCAATGAAGGTTTAACTTCTTTCATCGAAACATTATAACGTTACACACGCCGGTTGCGTGTCTATTCTTTTTTTTTAATATGATATTCATCTGTTTACAATATTTCTGATTATTTTCATTTCAATATTATATTTATGCAATTGTAAATGGGGCTTCAAGGTATTCAAAAGCCTGAAGAGCTGTAAAGTATAGACCTAAAATAACTGTAAGGAATAAACCTTGTAGAGATTGATCTTGCCTGTTATCTTACTTATAATTTTGTTGTAACTGATTTATTTATTTTTTCTCTCAACAGTTTTAACTCACATATAAATAAAAAGTAAAAAAAACACACAAGATTAAATTTCAATTATGACGTATAATATCGATACTAATCTAAAAAATTCTAGGTGATAAAAAATAAATGGAAGTTATATAGTATCGACCGGATATCATCTTCCAAGTTTCCAAAATAATTTTATGTCAATTATATATACTGTAGTATTAGACTTATATGAATATTTCTAAATGGCACAAAGAGTAGGGTGCGTGTAGGCTAACAATTTTCGGATAAAGTATCCGAAATGGGTTGAAGCAAGGAGATGCACTATCTCCTCTACTATTTAATTTTGTTCTAGAGCATGCCATTAAATCTTTAGAGAATAAGGAAGGCTTACAACTGAATGGTATTAATAAGCTGTTAGTTTATGCTGATGATGTGGTACTACTGGCCGATAGCGAGGAGATACTAAAGGCCAACACGCACACACTATTGAGTAACACTAAGAAATTAGGACTGGAAGTAAATATCAGTAAAACTAAATATATGGTCACACGTAGAAATATATTATATAATGGAAATGGACAGCTAATGACAAATGAGGGAAATTTTGAGGAATTGGCTGAATTCAAATACCTAGGAACAATAATCACAAATAGGAATGAGATGCACAAAGAAATTAAACATAGGCTCAATTCTGGAAATGCATGCTATTATGCATTGCAGAGACTTTTTATGTCCCAACTCCTTTCAAAAAACGTTAAGCTGAAAATATATAAAACTATTATTCTACCAGTTATATTATATGGGTGCGAAACATGGACTCTTACTTTAAGGGAGGAAAGGAGATTACGAGTATTTGAGAATAAAGTTCTTAGGAAAATTTTTGGACCAAAGAGAGATGAACAGACAGGTGAATGGAGAAGACTACATAACAATGAACTACATGGTCTTTATAGGAGGCCAGATATAATAAGAACAGTTAAGTCCCGTAGACTGCGATGGGCAGGACATGTTGCGCGTATGGGGAATGAAAGATGTGCATGGAAGCTACGGTAGGAAAACCAGAGGGAAAACACCCAGTTGGTAGACCAAGAATGAGGTGGGAGAATAACATTAACTATGATTTGAGGGAAGTAGATTATACAGGGAATGATTGGAAAACATTAGCTCAGGATAAGGATGTATGGAGAGCTTATGTCCGCGTAGCCATGAACCTACGGGTTCGATAGTGCCAGTGAGTTAGTTATTTTATTCTCCAGTTTATGAAATTTATCGTGGGCTAAGAAGAAAAATTGCCAAGTAATGAATAAGAGATATTGTGGAATGCAGGCTTTCACGGCCGGTAATCATGGTAGTAAAAGATTCCGGGCTATGTGGCCGTGGTCTATAACTGGCGTTTCTTCCAGACGTTTCTCCCTCAACTGCGGAGGGCATCTTCAGTGGCGAGCGCTAGAAGCAGTCGAGTCTACGACAGGGAAACAACAGCTTCTAGCGCTCGCCACTGAAGATGCCCTCCGCAGTTGAGGGAGAAACGTCTGGAAGAAACGCCAGTTATAGACCACGGCCACATAGCCCGGAATCTTTTACTACCAATAAGAGATATTATAAAGACCATAACTGTATTTTGCATTGACATGTACTGAAGAAACTACATAAACGTGTTCAAAGATTTGAGCTAAAAATAGTTCCTAATTATATTTGAATATGTCAACAGCAGAAGAATATTATAAAATGCTGCATTTTATCGTTGTGATGTGTTTTTGTCATATTTCAAATTGTTAATAATGAGTATGACAATGCTAATTACTGTAACTCCTTAAAACCAGAAAAAAAACATGAAATAAAATAAAATGAGATGTTATTCATAATTAACACCAACACTAGGTGCTTGTTTGCAAAGGAAAATAATATTTTAATTAATCAATACAATGCTAATTAGTGATAGGGCTCCTCAATTGGAGCGAATCTATATAGAATGCAGCTTTTGTGCGGCTACTATCAGTTCTGTCGACATCTGTAAATTTTGTACGAAGGACGAGCCCATTAACCCCATGTATGAATTTAGAAGTGTTAGAAACACTTAAAATGTGTAAATAAATAAATATAAATTGTGTGTAGTATGAAAAATCATTCTTTCCACAGCTGTGACCAGCAGCATATTAGGCTCCGTGTGATTGGCTCCTGTGTGACCCAATTAGGTATATTCTATTTCTGTAATTATGTTAATTTATTAATGTTTGATTATTATTATTATTATTATTATTATATATTATTATTATTCATCATAGTACATTCACGAATTTAGGCCATTTGTTGACCTGTTTCGGCCTCAAGAGGAACACCATCCAGAAGTCTTTTGAGTGGACGTCCTGGTCTTCTTCTTCCTGCAGGTTGATATTATTATTATTATTATTATTATTATTATTATTATTATTATCATTATTATTATTATTATTATTGCTCTAATAGTAGAATGACTTCTACTAACATTAGAAGGATATCTATATTGAGCGTGGTATGATTTTGGAATGGGTGACCGTTCGAAAAATGTGTCATTTATTTGCCGTTTATTTATAAGATATTGTGATCTTTTGTTTACGCATTTAATTGAATGTATTTGAGTGTGTTTAAATGATTATTTAAGTATACTTTTAGTTATTTCTTTGGCTATTTTGAGCTTGTAAAATTGTATTACGTTCAGCTGTGAATTCTGCGATAGAATTCTTTATTTTGTCTTCGGATTTCTTGAGAGAGAGATAGAGAGAGAGAGAGAGAGAGAGAGAGAGAAGAGAGAGAGAGAGCTGCCCTGCGACCTGCGCGTACAGGTGGTGGACAGTTCTTCGGCCCACTTATACAAGTGGACCCCGGATTCCTAGACAATGTCCATTTGTCCCGGTAATTTGTAAAATTTTACGAAAGCCTCAGAAATTGTGCACTAAGGCACGGACCGCCACGAAAATGGACTTTCAAAATTCTTGCTTGATTTTTCGACTCTACATTTTTTTCGCTGGCATTTCAACGGGCCACGTATGAGTGATGGCGAGTAGTGAACCCATCATTTGGGGTTCCGTGTTCACGGTGACTATTTATGGACTTAGAATTTTTTTTTTGTAATTTTTGGACTCTGAAATTTTTCATGTAGTGGACCCTTTGAAGTCGGCTCGTAGTTAAAGGCTGCAGCTGTTGCCCCGTAGAAGAAATGAAATCCTCTTTAGTGACAGGGCCTATAAATATATATATTTTACTCAATGCCACAGATTGTCATTTCGGCATTTCTGATGATCTCATCTGGCATTGGCTTAATTGAATAAGTCGTTTCGAAAAGGGATCATCTACTATTTTTCTACAATTAACTTTTTTTCGTTATGCCATGTTTACATAGCTACTTCAATCGTTGCCGCGTGAGAACGGATCAACTACAATATTCCTTTACCATTTTCTGACTTTATTCAATAGCAAATTTCAGATTCAATGCTTCATCCTGAACAAGTTGAATCAGTTTTTTTTTTTCCTCTCCTGTAAAATTTGATCAGCTGTAGACGATATCTTTTCGAAATTAGTCATTCAACTGTAACTCACTTCTGAAATTGGGGCGCCTGGAAGGCGGAGTTACGTTACCCCGATGATATGATAGGTGATAAATGATAATGAAGCGCCAGGAGAGTTCTGAACTTAAACTTAATCTAAATTCCAGATCATGGACAAGCACAGGAATGATTCCCTGTAAGGAAAAATTCCTATGGTTTGACCGGGAATCGAATCCGGGACATCATGAATAGTCGTCAGAAATGCTGACCACTAGCCTATGGAACTGGTCGGGCCTATAAATGTAGCAACATATCATTTCATTTTTTGATAACAAAGAGTAACAGCAATGAATAAACAATTTCATTTGTTTGATAACAAAGAGTAACAGCAATGAATAAACAATTTCATTTGTTTGATAACAAAGAGTAACAGCAATGAATAAACATCTTTTTCAACACGAATTCCCAGTCATAAGTTTGAAATAAGTATTACTGACTTACAAACAGAAAGAATATGGCTTTTAAAATATACTATTGTTCACCAAGTGGTCGAAATTCGACCATAATCATAACTGAATCAAAAATATTTCTATCTATCTTCGGGTTTTTACAGCTGCTGCCGTCTTCCCGGGCCAAATCTCCAAAGCCTACGACCTTGGACATCTTCAATGCTTAGCCCTCTTGTTTGCATTAATGTCTTCATGTTTTCCTTACATGTTAACTTCGGTCTCCCTCTCTTCCTCCTTCTGGTCGGATGTCATTGATATAGTTGCTTTGGTTTGGTCTTTTAGCATTTTATATATATTTTTAAATGTGTGGGGAGCTGGCCCACAGCATAAATCCCCAACCTGGAGACCAGGAAAATTTCTGTCTGGATTTTCCTCCCATAGCTTTTGAAGATCCCTCTTCACCGCAAGGCAGCGTTTCTCTGTTTCCCTTTAGAGATGGGTTGCCTCTTCCGCCAGATCCGCCGTGTTGAAGGACTCCTTCTGCGCCGACTCTGCCGTTGAGGTCTTCACCGTAACCCTGGCTAGGGGCCCTTACAGAGTACTATCAGTCGGAGCCAACCGAACCCTGTTATTTTTTTCAAAAAAGGTTGTTGCTCCTCCCCCTCTTCCTTTATCATCCGGGCTTGGGACCGGACATGGCCATTTACTTTATCTATATACAGATTTTTAATGTTTGAACATCTTTCTGTGCCTAAAGTTTTATTTTTCTTTTCCACTCGTCTCTATCCATCACTTCATGTCCTCCAGTCCTATTGTTCTCATATACTTCACAAAATATGTATATTTATGTTGGATGTAACTGATGATGGGGGTGATAGTATTCTAAATTAACACCCAGCATCGCGAGAAATTTGGGTAGCAAAATAAGTAGCGGCTCCTGGTTGAAAAAAACCAGCTATAACAGCTGGTGGACTCGACATGTTGATCACATGACACCCTGCACTGGCAGGATGATCGTCTATCTCTATGATTAACATATGTACATGTATTTATTCCCTATAATTTAACTGGGAGCTTTTGCGCAGGATTTTGCTGCCTTACAATTAAAAGGCAGATCATTTTTTGGAATGGCCTTTATACATGCTTCGTTGGAAGAATTTCAACTCTTGCACCATGGATATTTTCCATAAACATTGCCTTGCTGTTAAAAAACGGCAGATTTTTTTTATTTTTATTGACAATACTAAATATCGTCAATAGCTACTAAAAAATAAGATCGGTCGACAAACAGAGGAGAAAATGGTACTTAACTGTTTTGTCTTTACCTATTTATGTATAGATAACACTAGCAACAAAAAATAAACTTTTTTTTTGTCACAGAAAGGAAAATATGTGATTCTGATAGTTTTTTTTCTCTTGAATTCAAATATGATATAGGTTTTTCTCCACCACGCAAGGTTTCTGAGAGAGACAGGCATTTACAATTTCAAACACTTTAATATTTTGTACATTCGTAACTATTTATTTATTTATTTTAGCCTGGTGGCACAATATTCGAACATTCGGACTCACCTAGAAAGTAAGAAATGGCGATTTTCTGCTATATTTCGCCTGTGGAGCATCCCTCTTGATGGTCCAACAATAATCGGCCAGCATATTAGGATTCCATTTGCCTTGATATCTCTTTTTCATAGCTGAAATCTCCTGATGAAAGTGTTCCCCGTGATCATCGCTCACTGCGCCAAGATTTTCCGGGAATAAATCTAGGTTTATTAAAAAATAATTATTTAAATCCATTAACTGAATTTGAAATAAAAAAAACTGTGGATGATGGAGAAATTCCGAAAGCATACTTGAAAACACGATAAAAACTGCATTAAGTGCAACTACTGGTACACATGAGACAAAAATCATGTTGACCAGTGTAATTGGACTCCTGGAAGCGTGTAATGTATTCCTAATATAAGGACAATGCAGAGTGGTTATTTTAGTAAAATATGGCGGTATTTCAAAGTAAAGTCTGAATTAGTTCCACTATATTCTTATATAAGTACAAGCAAAATAACTGAGAAACCCATAAAAATAATCAGACTAGAAACAATATTAACATAATTAATGTTGGCAGTCAGTATGTAATAATAATAAATTACAGACCATCGAATATTTTTTCCATGTATAATAGGCCTACCAAATTAAATTACAAGCAATATCATCATCTAATTATAGTGAATTAATAGTAGACTATTGTCTTATTGATAACTTAATCTCCAAATGTCATTATCTCAGCCTCACATAGGCCAAGATCGCAGTTTCGTTCTCGAAGTAGATGTTTGGGTAAGGAAAATTTGAGATCACGAGTTCCTTCGGAAGAAAAGTTAAAAGTTATTGATTGCATTCAAAAGGTTATATATATATATATATATATATATATATATATATATATACTTACATACTTACTCACTGGCACTATCGAACCCTTAGGTTCATGGCCGCGCGGACATAAGCTCTCCATACATCCCTACCCTGAGCTAATGATTTCCAATCATTCCCTGTGTAATCTACTTCCCTCAATTCATAGTTAATATTATTCTCCCACCTCATTCTTGGTCTACCAACTGGACGTTTTCCCTCTGGCTTTCCTACAAGAAGCTTCCATGCAAGTCTTTCATTCCCCATACGTGCAACATGTCCTGCCCATCGCAATGTACGAGACTTAACTGTTCTTATTATATCTGGCTTCCTATAAAGACCATTTAGTTAATTGTTATGTAGTCTTCTCCATTCACCTGTCTGTTCATCTCTCTTTGGTCCAAAAATTTTCATAAGTACTTTATTCTCGAATACTCGTAATCTCTTTCCTCCCTTAAAGTAAGAGTACATGTTTCGCATCCATATAATATAACTGGTAGAATAATAGTTTTATATATTTTCAGTTTAACGTTTTTTGAAAGGAGTTGGGACATCAAGAGTCTCTGCAATGCATAATAATATATATAGGCCTATATATCCATTCATAGCAATTCTGCCCGAAGGCAGGTCCTTCACTGCAATCATAGCATTTTCATGCTATGCTTGCAGCTTTACTAGGGAATTGTATGTGTGGTAGCTTCCCGTTGCTTTCCACACCGGTGAAGGATGATGATGATGATGATAAGGATAATGTTGATGATGGCCATATGACTTCGGGGACCGTTTGGGCCTTAGAGTTTTCCTGAAATTTGTCTTACAGGTGGGGAAAAGCCCCGATAAAAATCTCAAAATAATAAATAATAACATCTTTGTTGGAAATTTTGCGATCATTATGAACTGACTAACGTTAACAGTGTGGGCAATCTTTATTAGTTGAAACTACAGGAGGCCGTGAGACCAATCAGTCATAAAATAGCGGCAAGTACGTATTTATTGTTTTATATTGTTTCAAATAAAGTTCAGTTCATTGAAATGCAGTCATTTGTTTGGTATAATGTATATTAACACTACCTTTTGTATATTTTTTGTATATACATTGTATGTAGTGTATATAGAGGGCAGTGGTTTCATTTCCCACACGTGGTTTGTAGTATGTAATATTACATTATATTTATTTTACTGCAGTATAGTTATTTAGGTTGGCAACCCTGAAATATAGGAAGTTGAACTTTCAATCATGGTCGGCATTGCTGTAAGTACGTACAAAACGCACTATCGCGCAAAAAATAAAATTATTGCAAAGAAGTAAAGAAAACCTAAATAAGGTTAAAAATATACACATAATGCTTCTTTTTGTAGGGCTTAAGAGAGCACATGGAATTTATAATTCAATTCCTAGGGACCGTCCGGCTACGACAGGGAATATAAACACTGAACCACTAATTCGACTTGTACACAGAGGTGAGTCTCCCTGAAGTTTTGGTTAGCAGTATTCCAGGCTTAGCATCAAAAAGCACAAATTAAGGGACGCATATCCATTCGAATGTGCCTAAATGGCATAAAGAGTAGGGTGCGTGTAGGCAAACAGTTTTTTTTTCGATACTTTGAAATTCACAATGGATTAAAGGAAGGAGATGCAGTATCTCCTCTAGAATTCAATTTTGTATTAGAACATGCCATCACACCTTTAGAGGCTGAACAAGGCATACAACTCAATGGTGTTAATAAACCCTCTACACTGATGGGTCAAAAACAGAAGGAAATGTCGGAGCAGGCCTAGTAGTCTATACAGGAAGAAAAGAAGTTTTCTCAAAATCAGCAAAACTGCACCCCGAATGCTCAGTATTTCAAGCCGAGCTGCTCGGAATTCAGATGACACTAAAATGGATAAAAAATATACAATAACCTAAAACTAAATACGCCATAAACGTTGACTCACAAGCAGCACTTAAAACAATCAAAAAAAGCAAATCAGTCAATCCCATTGTAAGTCAAATCAGGGCAGATCTTCAATACATACAGAGTAACAATCAAGTAAACTTCTATTGGATCCGAGGCCACACTGGACACTACGAAAACGAAAGGGCAGATTTTCTAGCAAAAATAGACTCAACGTTTCAAAGAACTCTAGTATATGACAGACTACCTATTTCATTTTGTAAACAAAAGCTCCTTCAATACTACACAGACATCTGGAACGCGCTGTACACATCATCACACAAAGGCCACCAAACAAAACTCTTCTTCCCAAACATCCATACCAGGCAAGAAACCGTCCTAAATCCAACTTTCGTACTTACACAATTCCTCACAAACCATGGAAAATTCCAACAATAAGTGGTAAGTGGTCCCACAACAGGCCCGGAGGCCCTTGGGGTAGTAGGAGGTTAAGGCTCCCACTTTTTCTAGACAATCGGCACTTTATGTCAGCCGGGTTGTCAGCCCTGCGTGACGGCCGCCTTTACCCCAGAACAAGCGTCTGGTACTCATTTCCGTTAGAGGCTGAGTCGACCCCAGGGCCATGGTGCCGCCAGAGGGTTTGGGTCAGTTTAAAAATCCTGACCCCAATGGGACTTGAACCCTCGACCCTCCGGCTTGTAGCTCAGTGCCATAACCACTACGCTACGGCGTGCCCCAAATTCCAACAATACCTACACAGAATTGGAAAAGCAGCCTCACCGAAGTGCCCATGCTCAGAAGACGACCAAACAGCTATGCATCTTTTACTTCACTGCAAGCTACAAGAAAAGAACAGACCAGCGCACATCAAGGACCCAAATATAGTGCTAAGAAAAGTTATTAAAATGCCACAAACAATCAAATACATAAATGAAATATTCCAGACACTGAAATAATCCAGATTAATTGTAATCCATTAATTGTAAAACCATATAAAGTGTAAACTAAATATCCTGCGATATACCCACAAGGTAAAACGCAGGTTGTAAAAACTTGTTCAAATTAAAAAAAAAAAAAGCTGTTAGTTTATGCTTATGATGTAGTAATATTAGGCGATAGCGAGGAGTTACTAAAGTGCTAACATGCACTACATTCTATTGAGTAACATTACGAAATTTGATCTGGAAGTAAACATCAATAAAACTAAATATTATATAGTCACACATAGAAATACATGTAATGAAAATGGACAGTTAATGACAAATGAGGGAAAATTTGAAGAAGTAGCAAATTCATAAACGAAGGAGCAATAATTACAAACAAGAATGACATACACAAAGCTATTAAATTAACTCACTGGCATTATCGAACCCGTAGGTTCATGGCCGCGCGGACATAAGCTCTCCATACATCCCTATCCTGAGGTAATGTTTTCCAATCACCCCTGTATAATCTACTTCCCTCAAATCATAGTAAATGTTATTCTCCCACCTCATTATTGGTCTACCAATTGGGTGATTTCCCTTTGGTTTTCCTACAAAAAGCTTCCATGCACGTCTTTCATTCCCCATTCGTGCCATATGTCCTGCCCATCGCAGTCTACGTGACTTACCTGTTCTTATTATGTCTGGCTTCCTATAAAGACTATGTAGTTCACTGTTATTTAGTCTTCCCCATTCATCTGTCTGTTCATCTCTCTTTAGTCCAAAAATTTTCTTAAGAACCTTATTCTCAAACCTATTAAACATAGGCTTAAATCGAAAAATACTTCATTATGCATTACAGGGACACTTGTCCTAACTTCTCTCAAAAAATGTTATATTATATGGAAGCGAAACATGGACCTTTTCTTTAAGGGAGGAGAAAAGATAGCATGTATTTGAGAATAAGGTTAAGACATTTTTTGGACCAAAAAGAGATTAACCGACGAGCAAATGGAGACGACTACGGAGTACACTCAATGAAGTGCATGGTCTTTATGGGAAACCAGAAATATTAAGAAGAATTAAGTCTCGTATACTGGATGGGTAGGACATGTGGCACGAATGGGGAATGAAAGAGGGAGACGGAAACTTCTTGTAGAAAAACCAGAGGGAAAGCGCCCAATAGTCAGGCCAAAAAATATGGTTGGGAGAAATAATACTAACCACGATTTAAGGAAAGTAGAATATACAGAAGATTATTGGAAACATTAGCTCAGTATAGGGCTATATGGAGAGATTTTGTGTCCGTGCGACCATAAACCTATGGGTGCGATAGCGTCAGTGAGTTAGTTACTTATTTTCAGACCCAAGGTGAAAATTTTAAAAATCTTCTATCCGCCACATAATTGTCGAAAGACGTAGTCATTTACGATACAATATCATCAAAACCCGAAGTTTTCATAAATATTAGCCAAATACTGATTTTCATGATTGTAAAAGAGCAAAACATGGATAATTGTTAATATTAGTGGTCGTCCAGTGGTAGAAACTCGATCACAATTCATTAATTGTTTACGTTTATAACAAATACGTCATTATGCATTCATTTTCTATTTATTTCGGAAATACGAGCGATAGGAAATGTGTGGTATAGTTTGGCTAAGCCATATTTAAAAAAGAAACAATAACACTTCAATTGGCATTTGTATCCGATATATACTATTTAAATTTGCATTTGGCCTATTATTATGGGTACGGGAATATAATATTCCTTCCTATTTGTCTCTCACTCCAACCCGTCAATGTCAAGGCAAAATGGAAGTAGATACGAATATGTAAATATAAAAAATGCATATGTAATGAAATTACTGAAGCAAAGATTAGACAGGGTTTAATTTAAATTCAGATGATAAAACGTACTCACTTTTTTTTTAAATCATTAATAATAAATACGCGAAACTAAGTCAATTCAATATTCACGTTGCTGCTGCATAATTTTCATTTTACAACAATGCACTTTCTGTATGATCGTAAACAAATGAACGAGTAATACACACAAATTCCTTTTTATTTTGTTTAATTTAATTTTTTTGTAACAGATATTATACATAATTTTTATTTCTCTGCACTCCTTCTCTATACTTACTTACTTACTTACTCACTGGCACTATCGAACCCGTAGGTTCATGGCCGCGCGGACATAAGCTCTCCATACATCCCTATCCTGAGCTAATGCTTTCCAATTATTCCCTGTATAATCTACTTCCCTCAAATCATAGTTAATGTTGTTCTCCCACCTCATTCTTGGTCTACCAACTGGGCGTTTTCCTTCTGGCTTTCCTACAAGAAGTTTCCATGCACGTCTTTCATTCCCCATACGCGCAACATGTCCTGCCTATCGCAGTCTACGAGACTTAAGTCTTATTATATCTGGCTTCCTATAAAGACCATGTAGTTCATTGTTATGTAGTCTTCTCCATTCACCTGTCTGTTCATCTCTCTTTGGTCCAAAAATTTTCCTAAGAACTTTATTCTCAAATACTCGTAATCTCCTTTCCTCCCTTAAAGTAAGAGTCCATGTTTCGCACCCATATAATATAACTGGTAGAATAATAGTTTTATATATTTTCAGTTTAACGTTTTTTGTTTTTGAAAGGAGTTGGGACATCAAAAGTCTCTGCAGTGCATAATAGCATGCATTTCCAGAATTGAGCCTATGTTTAATTTCTTTGTGCATCTCATTCCTATTTGTGATTATTGTTCCTAGGTATTTGAATTCAGCCAATTCCTCAAAATTTCCCTCATTTGTCATTAGCTGTCCATTTCCATTACATACTGAATTTTTACGTGTGACCATATATTTAGTTTTACTGATATTTACTTCCAGTCCTAGTTTCTTAGTGTTACTCAATAGTGTGTGCGTGTTGTCCTTTAGTATCTCCTCGCTATCGGCCAGTAGTACTATATCATCAGCATAAACTAACAGCTTATTAATACCATTGAGTTGTAAGCCTTCCTCATTCTCTAAAGATTAAATAGTAGAGGAGATAGTGCATCTCGTTGCTTCAAACCCATTCTGGATTTCAAAAGTGTCTGAAAACTGTTTGCCTACACGCACCCTACTCTTTGTGCCATTTAGACACATTCGTATAAGTCTAACTAACTTTTTAGGAATTCCGAAATGAACTTTAATTGTGCCAAATATCGAATTCCTCCATGCGCGGAATCTTCTTAAAAAGGGGTACAAAGTTTTTCCTTCGTGTATTAATTAATATATAGATATTGGATTGCAGACTTTATTATACCTGGGCTGTCCATACGATGAAATGTTTTTAAAAGTAATGTAGAATCTAAAACTGTATTTTATATTTGCCGAAATCATTGCATTACAGACTAGAGTAACTTAATACGCAGGAAACGTCCATCTGGCGTCCAGAATGCTGACGTCACATGATATGCGTGAACATGTTATCCGGATCTGCATGGGAACGTTTCGTAGATCTCTAACTTCCAAGATTCAAATAATTTTCCTTTATCAGACAATTGCAGAAACAAAGCTCAAAGCACGACCAGAGTTTATCAAATTTTATAGCTGATACAGAAACAATAATATTTTATCTACAATCAGCGACGCTTTAGTTCGTAGTTACTAAAGGCAACAAATCGTATACTTTATATTCTAACAAAACACAAAACATTCTTCAAAACATAAAATACTGGTTCAACAAAACGTAAAACACACACTTTAATGGTTATTTCATATAACTACATAAATAAACTTTCCTTGACTTTTCTGGAAGGATTTTAATAGTTGCATCTTGGACTGCTTTTAAATTTTTTCCTGATGAACCGTGAAAATCACTTTCTCTGCTCATTTTTACTTTAAATTCACATATGAAACTAGCACCCAACATTTCAGATTAGTGTTGATAGATCGTGGTTTTTTTCTCCAAAGCCCACATTACTCTTTCTCTACACATATAATTTCCGCAATAAATAAATTTCATTAAATATACTAAATATACAACATATCCTAAAATAACTTGAACGTAGATAAAATATTGTAGACAACACGTTACAAAATGCCACCCCTGTAGTCTCGAGGTAGCGTGCTGCCTTGTCACACAGCGGGCCCGGGTTCGATCCCCGATCGGGACAGTTTTTCTGGGTGAGATTTTTATCAGGGTTTTTTCCTCACCTGTAAGACAAATGTCAGGAAAACTTTAAGACCCAAACGGTCCCCGAAATCATATGGCCATCGCAATCATCATCATTCGTATTCATCTTAGATTACGTTTAGGATTAGGGGCTCTCCTGGCGCACCACTATCATCATCATCACCCATCATATCATCGGGGCAACGTAACCCCGCCTTCCAGGCGCCCCAACCTCAGAAGTGGATTACAATTACGCCATTGCCAGGAGAGAACACCAGAAATGTCTAAAAGGCAAACTGGCGGCATTAAAAAAAAAGTTACAAAATTAGGTTTCAGTAACCCCTTGCTCTTAGAACATCTCGTTACTAAACCTCTGCTTTTGTACGTAACTAGTCATATAAATACCTATTGTTAAACCGTTATCGTGGTTTAGATTTTCTTCTTCTTCTTCTTCTTCTTCCTTTCCAGGATTAGATCAATGCGACCTGTTCCGGTCTCAAGTCCATCGTTTCCCTGGCCGTCCCAAAGATCTTTTCCCATGTGGTGTTTAGGTGTTGATCTTTTTGGGTAATCTTGTATTGTCCATTCTGTCTAAATGTTCTTTCCATTGGTATTTGTGCTCTTCTAGTTTATCAACTATTGAAAATATCTCCAGTTCATTTCTTATTGATTAATTGTGTAATCTATCCATGCGTGTACATCCTTTTACAGATCTTAAAAAAAATATTTCAGTGGTTTGAATGTGTGAGATATCTTTTTTTGTAAGTACCCAAGATTCAGATCCATATAAAAATACAGGAACAGCCATAATTTTATAAAACCTGAGCTGAGTTTCTCTTCGAGTCTTTCGGAGGGTTCTTCTTATGGTGTCACACATCATTTGATATCGCTTTAATTTATTGTGTATATCCCAATCAGAGCTATATGTTACATCTGAACCAAGATAGTTAAAGTGTGCTATCTGTTCTATTATTTCATTATTGATTACTATTTTTGCTCTGACTGGCACTTTGCTCTGAAAAGCCATAATTTTAGTTTTTGAAGTTGAGACTTTGAGATTATAATAGAGTCCTAATTGATTCAACATGTAAATGGCTCTTTGTAAATCATGCTCTGACTTTTGTATAATTACCAGATCGTCTGCATACATTAAAATATTCATATACATTTCCTTATTAATTTGAATTCCTATTGGACTTGATTTTTTTCATTTTAGTATAACCTCGTCAAAATATATATTAAACAATGTAGGTGAAAATGTACACCCTTGTCGAACTCCTTGATTTATTAAAATTTCTTCTCTGGAATAATTATCTAAATTAAGGATAATTTTCGTGACATTATAAATACTTCTTATTTCTTCTATAACTTGAGCCGGGTACCCTCTTGCCTTCATTATTTCCCGCAATTTTCTTCTTATCACCTTGTCAAAGGCTTTTTCAAGATCAACGAAAGCCAAATATGTGGGTAAATTGAATTCTCGTCTCTTTTCTATTATCTGTCTTATAATGAATATATTGCCAGAGAGGGACCTTCCTTGTCTAAAACCGTTCTGTTCTCCTAAGAGCAATGCATCTGCTATTGGTTTTAATCTATTTAGTAATATCCCTGTATATATTTTATATACAGAGTTCAAAATGCTGATTCCTCTATAATTACTTGTTTTATTTCTGTCTCCTTTTTTAAAATTGATATAACATTTGCAATGAGCCATCTTTTGGGATGGTTTAGATTTTGTCTAACTTATGAAAACTCATAACTATTCTAACAATTAGGGCACATCATTATGCATGTTTGAATCAGGAAAAGGATACAGTTATTTAGTTTTATTATTATGTGCCTCAAAACTAAACAGAGCTAATTAATTATCTCATCAATATTTTCCATAAAATTCCCATGGCTGTATTAAGCACTTAATTAAAGATTTGAAAACAGTCTTAATTTTTTTATAATTTATAAGGAGATAGGATTGGTAAAACTTTGGAATAAACATGTATTTTATGTAGATAGGTTACACGCAAGAAGATTTCCAGACCTTACAAGATAACTCCTTGTACTTCATTAATATTCATGCGTCGAGATCACGGTGAAATTAATTGAGGTACCCCATGACCTACAAAATTCTGATTTAACAAAAAACAAAACACGACATATTTTAATTTAAATTCAAATTCATTCTGAAGGTTAGAAAAAAGTTGTAGTCTATAATATAAAGCTTGCCAATTTTACTGTAAGAAGTAAAATAAGTTTATGCTGCATATAGTCGTGGTGGAATATTAATAATAATCACATAATACAAAATGATTTTTAAGTTATATTATACACTACATCATACACGAAAACAAGAAGCAGAGAGAGAGAGAGAGCGAGAGAGAGAGAGAGAGAGAGTGTATTTATATCATAAAAAATTTAATGCCTGAACCGGGATTTGAACCCAGGACCTCTAACTAATGGTTCAAATCCCGGTTTGAGACATTAATTTTTCTTTTCTTGACATATTTTGCTTTCATTGCTTAATGTCAAAATATTCCATTGTAACATCGATATATAAATATATATATGATTAAAAAAGTTTTCTTGGGTTTTCCGCGTCATGGATTCAGGGTCGGCCTCTAGCCACTGATTCCGACGTTTCGGCATGATCCACATGCCATTATCAAAAATCATTATATGTGGATCATTCCAAAACGTCGGAATAAGTGGCCAGAGGTCGACCTCGAATCCATAACGCGGAAAACCGAAAAAAACTTTCTTACTCATAGTAATTATGCCCGAGGACAGGTCTTTCACTGCAATCATAGCATTTTCATGCTATGCTTTGCAGTTTTACTAGGGAATTGTACGTGTGGTAGCTTCCCGTTGCTTTCCACACCGGTGAAGGATGATGATGGTAATGGTAAGGATGATAGTGATGGCCGGATGATTTTCGGGGACCGTTGGGCCCTAAGCGTCCTGATATTTGTCTTACAGGTGAGGAAAACCCCCAAAAAATACCTCACCCAGGAGCCTGTCCCGACCGAGAATCGAACCCGGGCCCACTGCGCGACAAGGCAGCACGCTACCTCGAGACCACAACGGTGGACATATATATATATATATATATATAGGCCTATATATATCATAAAAAATGAATGCCTGAACCGGAATTTGAACCCGGATCCTGGACCTCTAACTAAAGGTTCAAATCCGGGATTTGAACCCGGGCCCGGGACCTCTAACTAAAGGTTCAAATACCGGTTGAGGCATTAATTTTTCTTTTCATTATATATTTTGCTTCCATTGCTTAATGTCAAAATTCAATTGTAACATCCGAATATATATGATTAAAAACATTAAGCACTGTCAAACTTGAGCAAAAAAGTTCAGGAATGAGAGTACCAATTGGAGATGGATCAACAGATACAATATATACACTGTTATTTGCGGATGACCAGATAATAATTGCTCAAGATGAAGACATGGAGTTTATGTTCAGAAAATTATTGGACGAATACGATAACTGGGGTTTGAAAATAAATTTAGAAAAAAAATATATGGGATGTGGAGCCGAAACCGAAGATTTGATACTAGAAGATGAAAAGGGGTATATTAGAGGATGTGAAGAATTTGAATATCTGGGAGTAAAATTAGATAAAGAGGATAAACAAGAAAGTGATATTAAGAACAGAATAAATAAAGGTAGAGCAGTAACAGCAATGATGAATGGAGTCTTATGGAACAGACATATAACCAGGAAAAATAAGTTACAAATATATAATACAATAGTGAGAAGTACTGTCACATATGGAGCTGAAGTTTGAAAATTCAACAAAAACTTAGAACAAAAACTTATGTCGATGGAAATGGATTTCTTGAGGAGAGCAGAAGATGTTCAAAATTAGACAAAATAAGAAATGCTGTCTGTCATAAGAGAAAAAATGAATATTGGTTATTCAATAGTAGATTATATACAGTATAAGCAATTAAATTGGTATGGGCACGTACGACGAATGCAAGAAGAAAGGTTACCCATAAAAACAATGGAATGGTGTCCACCTGGAAGAAGAAGGATAAGAAGACCTCGAAATTCGTGGATGCAAGAAATAAGAACTGGAATGAGAACAAGAGGACTGGAGGACATGGAGTGTATGGATAGAGACGAGTGGAGAACTAAAATAATACTTTAGGTACAGAAAGATGAGTAAACATTAAAGATCTGTATATAAATAGATAAAATAATAATAATAATAATAATTATTATTATTATTATTATTATTATTATTATTATTATTATTAGTAGTAGTAGTAGTAGTAGTAGTAGTAGTAGTAGTAGTAGTAGTAGTAGTAGTAGTAGTAGTAGAGTAGTAGTGGTAGTAGTAGTAGTAGTATTAGTATTATTATTATTATTATTATTATTATTATATTTGTGTTATAGATTCTTGTAAGAAAACCAGAGGGAAAACGCCCAGTCGATAGACCAAGAATGAGGTGGGAGAATAACATTAACTATGATTTGAAGGAAGTAGATTATACAGGAAATTATTGGAAAACTTTAGCTCAGGATAGGGATGTATGGATAGCTTATGTCCTGAGGTCATGAACCTTCGGGTTCGATAGTGCCAGTGAGTTAGTTAATTTTCGATTCATCAGCCTCGGTGGTCTAAGAGTTAAATTCCTTGCCTCTGGTCCCGAGGGTCGCGGGTTAAAACCCGGCAGGAATCGATAGATTTTTATTAAAAAAATCAAAGGGACAAGTCCTCCGGGAGGGACTTCCTGCGAGTCTGAAGATTTTCGGGCTCGTGAAATCCTCAAGCCTACATAAGACCCTCTGAGCAAAATTTAATAGGTATTTCCTATCCAAGTAATAGGCCTACGTAGTCGTCTATTATATAGGCCTATTTCTTTGTGGTTACGAGTTATTCATCGCTCGTTGACATTGTAGGAAAACAAGCGTAACTAAATAGGCTTGGTAAAGTAACTCCCACAAAAGAAGCATTCCAAGTGGGGAAGTATGGAAACAGATGGATATTCTCAATTGAAATGATAGCTTCACAAATAATTTTTGTCCCATTTAAGCTGATAATCTAAAATAATTCCAAAATACCTGACTAGCCTTTTTAGGCCTGAAGAAGAAAGGTGAAATTATTCGAAATAACACAGCATTATTTTAATGGACTTCGACAAGGTTGTCCTCTTTCGCCAATACTTTTTAATATATATTTAGATGATAACATTAGTACATGGCAAACTTCTTTAGATGAACATTTTATGATAAACGGTACGAAAATGAACTGTCTTTTATTCGCAGATGACCAGATCATTGTAGCTTCCTCAGAAAATCAACTACAAAGATCAGTTTACAAATTATGGAAACTAATAAACGATTATAATTTAAATATATCAACAGAGGAAACAAAGTCAATGGCATTTATTGGAACTCAGCATAAAAGGACAAAAATTGTAATTGGAGCAAACATAATTGAACAAGTAACTTGTTTCAATTATCTGGGATGCATGATATCGTACCAGCAAAATTTGGACATGGAGAAGAAATTAGGGAAATTTCAACAGATATATGGTTCAATAAGAAGATATTTGAGAAATAAGACCACAAGGGAAACTCAATTAAAATTTTACAAAACAGTAGCCGTTCCAACATTAACATACGGGTCTGAGACTTGGCCTTTAACGATCTCTGATAAAAATAAAATTGAGACAATAGAAATTAAATTTCTCAGATCAGTTGCAGGTGTATCTCTAAGAGATCAAAAGAGAAGTCAAGATATCAGAGATGAACTACAAATCTATAATATAAATGAGAAAATACACACAAATAAACGTAACTGGTTTGAACATATACAAAGAATGCCAAATAATCGTTTATCAAAACAGTTGCTTCATTATAGGCCTCTAGGCCGAAGAAATGTATGAAGACCAAAACGCCGTTGGAAGGAGGACCGACGCCTGCGGCATGTAGTGCGCCGGGGAGCGGAACGGGCCAACAGGCCCATACCTTGAAGATGATGATGATTACTATTTTATGGGAGTGAAACTTGGGTAATGACCAAAAAATTACAAAATAGAACTCAACACGTATAAATGAACTTCCTTAGAAGAACAAAAGGCTGTACAAGATTGGATCGGATAAAGAACGAAGCTATAAGAACAGAGTTAAACATATATCCATTGAATGATAAAATCAAAGAATATAGAGATAAATGGTTTAGAGATGTAGAAAGAATGAATGTAACAAGGTTACCAAAAGCAGTATTTAACTACAAGCCAAGAGGTTCAAGGAATGTAGGAAGCTAGTGAAAAGATGGTCAGAACAACTTTGAGGCGGAACAGGCAATTTGCCTAACCCACGAAGTGAAGAAGAAGAAGAAAAAGAACACAGCAGGAGCTAACTTTTTTTTAGTAGTAGTTTTAAGTATGTATACTGAAAAAAAACATTTAATTCACTTTCCAGCACAAATACCGGAATTTTTCCATTAGAAAAAAAAACACAGTAATATATTTTAAGATTTTACAGCATATTACCAACTGTAAAAACACAGTAAATAATTTCCATACAACATCCTTAATGCCTTTTAAAATATCACAGCGAAAAATGTAAGAAATTTTAAAATTCCGCTTTTCAGCGTGTTGATAATTTGTTGAGGTTAAAAACTGCTACCCAATTACACAACAAATTCGTTATAATGCATTGCCAACTATAAAAACAACTTAAAAGTGAAACTAGTAATTCTCATAGAAGAAGGCATTGGCCCTAAAGGTAATAAATTCACAAATCGTTAACAATAAACTCATAAATTTGCATAGTTTCGATGTAGCTATGCTAAACAATACTGTTCACACTTCAAACAGGAAGAATCTTTAACATTGGTCTACTCGACTTCAACTCAACCTTAAAACATTTTTCTCATGCATCAAAATAATAACCTTAAATGTACTAGAAAGGAAAAAATAATGGCGGATCAACACTGTTATAAGGATCGCAACACTGGTTCTTAACCAAAAACCAGGAACGAAGAATAGAAACGTGAGAAATGATGTATTCACGCAGACTTTCACAGCCGGAGTTGCTATGATGATCTTGAAGAAGATTTTCGGGCTGTAGGCCATGGTTGTGAGGCTTGTAGTACCCGACGTTTCGCCAGAGACTGCGTCTGGTCTCACGACCACGGCCTACAGCCCGAAAATCTTCAAGATTATCATAGTGGGAAATGATGTTTTTTAGGAGTGTGGCTGGCTATATATTGTATAGCTGGCTTAACTTGGCAGAGAGAGAGAGAGAGGGAGGAGAGAGAGGTAGAGGGGGGAGGGAGAGATAGAGAGAGATTAGAGAGAGAGCTAGAGAGAGAATCTAGAGAGCTGGAGATCGAGCGATGCGGTGTGCGAGCGCCATTTCTTTCTCTCTCTTTCGCTGCGTCTCTTCTCTCTCTGTCTTGCTCCTCTCTCTCTCTCTCTTTCTCTTTCGCTCTCTTTCGCTTTCTGGCTCTTTCCTGTCTCTCTCTCTTTGCTCTCTCTCTCTGTCTCTTTCTCTTTCTTTTTCTCCTCTCTCTTATCTCGTTTCTGCTTTCTCTTCCTCTCTCTCTCGCTCTCTCTAGCTTTCCCTCCCCGTGTCTCTCGTTGATCACTTTAGTACAGATACAAAAGAAAGAATCCACCCTGTTGTCAGTATTCCTCTTCCCCTTAACCCTATTAATGTCTGGTGAAGAAACACCGACAACAGTGGTGCGAAGAGAGAGGTGAGTACAGTTGTCTCATTCTACAAATTTCTCGTAAAGTTAAACCAGAGAGACTACAGTAACAGATCGAAATATAATGATAATGATGATAATGATATTAATAATAATAAAAAAACAATGCTTTATATATACGAAAAGAACAAAATATATTCAAACTATTACAATACAAAGATGAATAGATGACCACATCAATATAATGGATAACAATAGCATTCCGAAACAGATTCTTTCTTCATTACAAACCACTAGGACGAAGACATGTAGGAAGACCCAGTAAACGATGGGCAGAACAATTCTAACATTTATTTTCGGAACAGACCTTAAGGTTTAATTCTTGATGCTACTGCTGATGATAATGAAAGTATTAATCTATTATTTCTTTACTAAGATATTAAATATAAAATTGGTGCCTGGTAAATCAGTAGTCTGGTACCAGTTAAAATGTAGAAGATGAAATATTGTTTTGAAAGGCCTCCATATTGGAATTACTTGATGAAGTTTAATAATTTAGGTGAGGACGACTGACTTACCAGGTACCAATTTTATATTTAACATCTTATTACATAACCTCAACTGTGCTTTAATAAGAATTTTAAAAGTGATTTCTTAACTAGTCACGAAAATAATTGTTTTAATGTCATAATTTCAATATGTTTACATTTAGGCCTACGCATATTTGAGACACACACACACACACACACACACACATATATATATATATATATATATATATAATGGCTAACTCATTAACGTATAAAGTTGGAGGTATCGATTCATAACCGGTTCACACATTTATTTTTCTTTTCATGTCACATCTGCCCTTTGTATGTTAATTCTTCTTCTTCTTCTTCTTCACTTCCTGGTTTAGGCAAGAGTTGCCTGTTCCGTCTTCACTAATAGATCTAAGACCATCTCTTCCGAGGACGTCCGACATCTCTTCTTCCTTCCATTGTGAAGAATACGAGTAATATGTTTTCCTCTGATCGCGGTACCAACGCTATGCAGAGTAGACCATTGGTGGGGCTGCCACCTCGAAGCTTTAGGTCCAGCTTCTGGATGTACTAACCCCATCTAGAGGGTTGCCACTTCCGCCAGATCCGCCGTGATGAAGGACTCCTTCTGCGCCGAATCTGCCGTTCAGGTCTTCACCGTTTACAGAATACTATCAGTCGGAGCCAACTGAACCCTGTTTTTTTACGAGGTTGTTACTCCTCCCCCTCCTCCTTTCTCATTCGGGCTTGGGACCGGCCATGGCGGAGTTTGTATGTTAATTTCGAAATTTAATTATAACATCGAAATAAAAAAGCGTTACTATAATAAAATAAATATATTTACATAACGCTTTCATGTTATACAAGCTCTAAGATGGCACTGAGAAGGTTGTCCCGATGCCTCTTATGAATGAGAAACGTATAAAAGGACATAAAAAGCTATGTTTTCACTCGGAGCCTGAGTTGAGTAGTAGTTAGCTCACTAACGTAAAAATGTTACAGGTCTCAGGTTCAAATCCCAGTTCATAAATTTATTTTCCTTTTCATGTCATATATATATGTTATAATTAAATATTTAACATTGAGCAATGCAAGCTTAATATGGTATGATAAGAAAAATAAATGCCTGGACGGGATTCGAACCCGGATCTCTGAGTCTGTACCTCAGTGTGATATCCATTACACCACCAGGCGAATCCAATTCAAACATTTAAAAAAATAAATAAAATAAGTGTTTGAATTGGATTCCTGGTGGTGTAATGGATATCACACTGAGGTACAGACTCAGAGATCCGGGTTCGAATCCCGTCCAGGCATTTATTTTTCTTATCATACCATATATATATATATATATATATATATATATATATATACTTCGTTTTAAAAAGTTATCTTATTGTGAAATCCAAGCAATTTCTCTCTCTACTTTACCAACTTTAAAAAAATTGTTGATAATTTCGTAATATCCATTTATAAACAAGACTTGATTTTAAAACAGGCTTGATGTTTTCATGTTTTTGCAAATTATTCGCTAACAGGTTTAACATTCACAGGGACATTCGTGCCTGCGGGAATTTGCTAATCAAGAAATTTGCGTAATAAAGTACATTCACTTCAATGTGTATCCATTAAAAACGATCACAAATTAATGACGTAGAAACGTTATTAAATGATGGGTGTAAACGTTGATGAAAAGGCGTTTCAGACCGTCACATGTCTCCAAATAACTAGATGCTCAATTATTTTATACTTAAAAAGAAGAAGACAGAAGAAGCGTACAAAAACTTGACAAATTAAATCAGAAATTTTATTATACATTGGATAACACCAGACCCTTAGCACTGAATAAAAAAACAGTATCAAAAAAAGCCTATAATGGATAATAGATGAAAATTCAGCGGTGTTCATTTTAAAACGAGTTGTTGAAGAATTAATTATTATATTAATTGTAAGAAAATACATAATAATTAATCACATAGTGATTTCAATTTTATTCACGGCATCTTATGCTATGGTTTATCTACGACGCAAATCGCCAGCGCTAATCGTCGTTGTAATTGCTCTTCTTGTTTTTGAATGCATGTGGTTTCTCTACAACGCTGAGCGCTGGTGCAAGAATTCTATGCAGACGTGATGCGTCGTGCATTTCAACTACTTGAATTCCAGACGCAATTTTCCGGCGTTTCCAAAGAATACAGAAGCTACTCCGTACTCATTGGTGTTAATTGCTAAAAACAAAAGAATATTTTATGACAAAATTTCGGCAAAACAGCTATTATTTTGTAACTTCAGCAAATTTAACGACGAAATTTTAATTAGTTTTGTTTCAAATCATCGAGTTATGTACGGTATGAGGATAGCATGCTATCTGGTGTGAAAAGTTATAACTATTTCTAAACAGCTGTTTCATGTGTATATTTTATATCGTCTGCACCACAGAGGAACAGTACCGTCTATATAGAACGAAAGGATGTCAGTTAAAAAAATTACAAAATGGCTAATTTCCCATAATCCCGAGTGAACACGCCGTGTGCCTTGCATTTGTTTTATTTAGTTACATATTCTGTTACTACGAAACAGCGCTACCATTGTAGTTTTCACATTGTAGTTCATCGTAAACGACCGTAAATTTTTAGATGTTACTGTACGCAGTTTTCCCTCTATTCGTTTTCTCTATGGTCTGCACCTTATTAACCCTATGAAAAATTCAATATAAATAATTAAATATTAATATACATGGTGCATAATATATAAAAATTATGTTATAGTATTCGGCATTGTTCAACTTATTAAAATTACACTGGTCAGCATGATTTTTGTCTCATGAGTAAAAATAGTTGTACTTAATGCAGTTTTTTTTCGTGTTTTCAAATATGTATTCGGAATTTCTCCATCACCCACAGTTTTTTTATTTAAATTTCAATTAATGGATTTAAATAATTATTTTTAATAAACGTTTTTTCATCCATTTGTCCATTGTAAAATAAAACCAAATGAGCTAACTCAGGAGATTTCAGCTATGGAAAATAGATATCAAGGCAAATGGAATCCTAATATGCTGGCCGATTATTCTTGGACCATCAAGAGGGATGCTCCACAGGCGAAATATAGCAGAAAATCGTATTTCTTACTTTCAAGTTGAGTCCGAATATTGTGTAGTTACGAATGTAGAAAACATTAAAGTGTTTGGAAATATAAATGCCTGTCTCTCTGAAACCTATCGTGATGGAGAAAACCCGATATCATATTTGAATTCAGAAGAAAAAATACTATCAGAATCACAATATTTTTCCTTTCTGAGACAAAAAAAAAGTTATTTTTGCTGCTCAGTGCAATTGATATGAACTTAGTTTTGTTAAGGAAAAGCTTTGTTAATGTTAAATTACGTACTGTTAGTTAATTTTCGACTTACACAGAAACTATACTCAATACTCATAGAGAATCCCGTGATAAACAATCAGCTGATTAAAAAAAAAAGACGAGTGAAGGACCACAGTGCACAATAATTGACAATACAATCCTTGGAAGGACGATATACGCTCCATGTGAAACCAGTATCATGCCGAGCGAAAAGCGCCGACGCTATATGTCGTGCGTTACACGCTCTATAATAAACCAGAGCTTAACATACGATGTCTTATACTATTGTGTGTACTCACAATGGATTTGATTAGGCAAATTGAAGTATTCAACCATCACCTCATTATTAAACTAAAATTATAATTATAACTGTTCTTAGCCAATGAATAGGATTAATTATACACAATGCATCAATCAGGAAAAAAATGTATTTTAGTTGTAGTGGTTTTTTATTTCATATTGTCAGTTCAGTAGCCCAGACTTTCATAACCAGAAAAACGTAATAGTAATAGCTATAATTATAATAACTAATTCATGGGTTATAGAACCCATAGGTTCAATGCCGTATTCACTGTTTCTACCACTGTTTTCTAATCCTCACCTAACGGAATCCAGTTCATATCTCCAATATCCAGTTCCCAGAAGATCCTAGTTGTAATATCCCCAAGGGCTTCTCAATAAAAATGTCTACTCTCGTCCCGTCGTCCTATATGACTTCATTATCATAGTCCCCTATAATAATATTATGGCAATAACATATTATGGAGTTCCTCAATGATGAAACATCAAAATTCTCTATTCTCGTAACTTATCGAACTGAATATTTTTCTTATAATCGATTTTTCAAATAGTTTTTGATGTACTTGACGCAAAAGATCATGTTTCATACCCATAGAATATACCCTGCCACAGGCAATATTATTATTTTATAACTTTTAATCTTTAGATTATTTGGCAAAAGAATTTTGACAGTGATCTAGATATTTGAAAGTTTCTTCTTTTAATAAGAAATTCTGCCTGTGGTTACTTCATGATAATCTTATGTTTTGATTATCAACTTTTATTAGATTCATGATGTGTTCCGTTGAGGTATTATTCATTCAAAATTAAAATATAAAATTATGGAATATTCAACTGAAAGGTCAGTCTCCTCAACTTAACTAATTATTTAACTGTAGCTGTTTCGGGACTTGTCCCATCATCGGCAGGATTCAAAACTAGTATTTCACTGAATATCTGGTAGAGGGGGTTACAAGTATTGAGTTCGTTTTCGTTTATCAGATTGTCGTTGTTGTGAGCTATGCAAAACACGTTATCCATGAAGGACATCGCATGTTAAATATTCAAATAACAGTAATGCACAGAGAAAATAATCCAGCGAAGATAAACGTACTCGAAGATATGGAAATCATGAAAGCAGCTCACAACAACGACAGTCTGATAAACGAAAACGAACCCAATACATGTAACCCCCTCTACCATATCTTTAGTGAAACACTAGTTTTGAATCCTGCCGATGATGGGACAAGTCCCGAAAGCGCTACAGTTAATTAATTAAGTTGAGGAGACGGACCTTTCAGGTGAATATTCCATAATTTTATATTTTATTGTTTTGATTATCCATCCATGTAATTAGTTTATTCCATCATTATCATTTCCTTTCGCTTCTACCTGGAGCATAGGGCCGAAATGATTTTTTTTTCCCCATTTAGCTCTATCATCTGCCAACCTCTTTTACTCCAACCAAGTTTTATCAATTTCACGCATTTCTCCATCAATAGTACTCTTCAAATTATTTGTGGTCTTCCTCTCCTGCTTGAATCTTGCGGATTCCAGTCCATTACGCATCCTTCTATTGCAGTTTCAGGTTTACGCAGAGTATTTCCAATCCAACGCCACTTTCTTTTCTTTATTTGTTTTTCGATAGGTGCTTGGTTTATTCTATACTTACGTCTAAATAAATTTCTCTGCAGACACTTTAAAAGGATCCATCCATCCACAGTAATTCTACCCGAGGGCAGGTCTTTCACTGCAATCATAGCATTTTCATACTATACTTTGCAGCATTACTAAGGAATTATAGGCGTGGTAGCTTCCCGTTGCTTTGCACACCGGTGAAGGATGATGATGATAATAATGATAAGGATGATGATGATGACCGGATGATTTTCGGGGACCGTTGGGCCCTAAGCTTCCTGACATTTGTTTTACAGATGAGGAAAAACCCCGAAATAAACCTCATCCAGGAGCCTGTCCCGACCGGGAATCGAACCCGGGCTCGACCTCGAGACCACAGCTGTGGACTTTAAGAGGATAATGATATTAATAATAATAATAATAATAATAATAATAATAATAATAATAATAATAATAATAATAATAATAATAATAATAATAATAATAATAAATCGATAAAATGTATAAGAATCGTCAGCTAACCAAAGGACAAAAACAGCTAAGTCCACATAAACAAATTTTGTAGGACAACAATGTTTCTAAACTAATGTTTAATATCTGAAACAACACTCTAACATAATATAGTTGTTTTGCAGTTTTTTTCCCCTGCTTCCTAGTAATATATCGTGCAAAATATAAATTTTAATGCTCCTCTTTTATTCCCCTTTAGTATCACTTACGCTGCCAATTAAATTGTAAGATACTTATTTTTTAATGCTAACATATGTTAATTATTGTGTTCGTAAAACAGAAACAGCATTAGCTGGAAGTAATTCATACTAATTAATATGGATACTTTTTCATGCTGAATTGTCCAAATTATTATTTTTACTTCATACTTGTTAATAGTCGTAGACTCCTTAACGTCTAAGATATTATCACAATTAGAATATTCTGGTTGAACTAGTAGTTTGTCTCTATATCAATTGTGTAGTCATGTATTCTTGAGGATATTCATAAATTTTATTTTTTATTGACACTATTATGAAATAGTGAATATGATGAAATGACTCATATTAATGAAATTGCAATAAAAATTGGGCCCGATTATTGAGAAGAACAGAGAAAAAGCTCAGTCAGGTTGACCAGGACCGGTGTTTCAAACGGAACCCCCTGGCAACGGTACTTCTTCTTCTTCTTCTTCTTCTTCTTCTTCTTCTTCTTCACTTCCTGGTTTAGACAAGAGTTGCCTGTTCCGTCTTCACTAATAGATCTAAGACCATCTCTTCCGAGGACGTCCGACATCACTTCTTCCTCTTGGAAAATAATGGAAGATTTTATTTGGTAATCTTCTTTCTTCCATTATTTCTACATGTTCTTTCCACTGTATCTTGTTGTTAAATATATTTTCTTTTATGGAGTAGATTTGCAGTTCTTCGCGGATATCCTCGTTTCTTATCTGGTCCATTCTAGTGCAGCCTTTTACTCTTCTTAAAAATTTCATCTCGGCTGCTTGGATTTTACTTTCTTGTTTGGTAGTGGTAATCCAAGATTCACTCCCATACAAAAGGACAGGGACAGCCATTGTTTTTATAAAATTTTAATTTTTTTTGTTTATGGGCTTTATTATTCAATGTTCTATTTATTGTACCACAAATAGCTTGAAACCGGCAACGGTACTGCTAAGCCAAATCGTTCAGTATATTTCTTCTTTGATTTCTATAAATGTTTTTCAATATGACTTCTCCATGGATATTCTTGCCTTCACGCAGGCCACTCTGCATTATTCCAATGAAATTATATATATATATATATATATATATATATATCCATCCATAGTAATTCTGCCCGAAGGCAGGTCTTTCACTGCAATCATAACATTTTCATGCTATGTTTGCAGCTTTACTAGAGAATTGTAGGTATGGTAGCTTCCCGTTGCTTTCCACACCGGTGAAGGATGATGATGATGGCCATATGATTTCGGGGACCGTTTGGGCCTTAAATTTTTCCTGACATGTCTTACAGGTGAGGAAAAACCCCGATAAAAACCTCACCCAGAAAAAACTGCCCCGACCGGAGATCGAAACCCGGGCCCGCTGCGTGACAAGGCAGCACGCTACCTCGAGACCACAGCGGCGGACTATATATATATCCATTTATAGTAATTCTGCCCAAGGACAGGTCTTTCACTAAAATCATAGCATTTTCATGCTATGCTTTGCAGCTTTACTAGGGAATTATAGGTGTGGCAGCTTCCCGTTGCTTTCTACACCGGTGAAGGACATTGATGATAATGATAAGGATGATGATGATGGCCGGATGAATTTCGGGGACCTTTGGGCCCTAAGCTTCCTGACATTTGTCTTACAGGTGAGGAAAAACCCCGAAAAAACCTCACCCAGGAAGCTTCTTCCGACCGGGGATCGAACCCGGGCCCGCTGCGTGACAAGGCAGCACGCTACCTCGAGACCACATCGGTGGACATATATATATATTTTTTGAGACATTTGAATTTCTTAAACAATCTATAGGATTTTAGTGTACTGTCAATAAGATTAGAGATACTCGCTACCCACCTTCATCGTCTGGGAATATTGAACAATCCTCTCTGCATGCTGTGTAGGACTGGTACCAATATGGATTCTGCCCACCTACTCCACTGTTCTGCACTAACAACTGCTACACTCCATCAACGCTACTGGGAGGCAAGAGGGAAAATGATCTCACTGCAAACCTCCTAATCTACTTAAGATTATTCTATTTATATTTTATAATAAACAAAAAAATTAAAATTTTATAAAACAATGGCTGTCCCTGACCTTTTGTATGGGAGTGAATCTTGGATTACCACTACCAAACAAGAAAGTAAACTCCAAGCAGCCGAAATAAAATTTTTAAGAAGAGTAAAAGGCTGCACTAGAATGGACCAGATAAGAAACGAGGATATCCGTGAAGAACTGCAGATCTACTCCATAAAAGAAAAGATATTTAACAACAAGATACAGTGGAAAGAACATGTAGAAAGAATGGAAGAAAGTAGATTACCAAATAAAATCTTCCATTATTTTCCAAGAGGAAGAAGAGATGTTGGACGTCCTCGGAAGACATGGTCTTAGATCTACTAGTGAAGATGGAACAGGCAACTCTTGCCTAAACCAGGAAGTGAAGAAGAAGAAGAATTTTTTTGTTATTGTTTCTATTGTGTATAGTTATTGTAAATATGTTAATAAGGTCTGTCATTTGGTTGAATGATCTGTATTTTAAGTGTCCTGCATTAAATAAATAAAAAAAATAATAGATTAGAGATAGACACAGCAGCTGTAATACTTGGAGCCGGAACGAAGCAAAAAGTTTTCAATCCTTGCAAGAAGGAGAAGAAGAACAGATCAGTAAGTCCTGTTGTGAGTATTCGTGAATTTTCTACATATTAGTCAAATTTAATTAATTTAATTTGAAATCATAATTAATTACTAAATTGATCGTTTATAATAAAGTACTTATTCATATTTGCCTTTAAGGCAGAAGAAAACTACGTAAAAACTACTGGACTCTCAGGTTTATAATCTGGGATCTCACGTATGTAACTCTACAGACTGAAGCAACTCACTCGATAATCATTATTTCCTTGCATAATTTAGGGTTTATTTTGTTTTATATAATGATTTATTTTGAACATGAGATGAGCATCGCTTGTGTAGTATTTTACTATATTAATCATTGCTGTGGTTGTAGCCACCCCAGGGTATCAAGGTAGCTCATGTTGTAAGAGGTCAGATGAACAGAAGGTTTGTTCCACTAGGTATAACACATAGCATATTTACATGCACGCAATTTGTGTATGCTCATTGTCTATATCCCGTTTTATATTCCATTTCCGTAGCAATCTCTTTGAAATACTACTTCTGTGAGTTTTTGTATGTCAAAAATAATAATCAAGCTTATTCAATTATTCTGAACCGTTAAACAAGGGAACTTCCTTTTTAAATACGTGTTTGTTCAATTCATACACTAACAAAGGCACAATGGACACTTATTCTTCCCATTCTTCATTCTTTAGTCTGATGATCTGCAAGTGTCACGTTATTGTGTTCTTATGATCCGTTTCTTGATTATGTTCATTGCTAATATCAGAATCTACAGAATAATATGATATGACAGTCATACAGAAAATAAATTATACATCCTGGCTCATTAGGTTACTTCAAATCCACAAATTCTTTCATCGTAAAAATGGACCTCAAGAACATTTTAGAATAAAATTAATAATAATTATAAAAAGTAAAGTAAAGTGTTCCCACTACAGGCCCTTCGGGTAGTAGGATGTTAAGGCCCCCACTTTTTCTAGAAAATCGGCACTTGATGTCAGCCGGGTTGTCAGCCCTGCGTGACAGCCGCCTTTACCCCCAGAACAAGCATCTAGTACTCATTTCAGTTAGAGGCTGAGTTGACCCCAGAGCCATGGTGCCACCAGAAGGTTTGGGTCAGTTTAAAAATCCTGACCCCACCGGGACTTGAGCCCTCGACCTTCCGGTTTGTAGCGCACTGCCTTAACCACTAGGCTACGGCGTGCCCCCCAATAATAATTATAATAATTATAATTATTATTATTATTAAAATTATTGAAAGTTTATATGTAGAAAATAAAATATTAATTAGAATGAGCTATAAAGCACAAAACAATAAAACAGCGACAATAAGCTGTGCAGTAAAATAAGGATGCCCAATTTCGCCATCACTTTTTAATATATATATATATATATATATATATATATATATATTATAACTCCACCGCTGTGGTCTCGAGGTAGCGTGCTGCCTTGTTACGCAGCGGGCCCGGGTTCGATCCCCGGTAGGGGCAGTTTTTCTGGGTGAGGTTTTTATCGGGGTGTTTCCTCATCTGTAAGACAAATGTCAGGTTAAGGCCCAAACGATCCCCGAAATCATATGGCCATCATCATCATTCTTATCATTATCATCATCATCCTTCATCGGTGTGGAAAGTAACGGGAAGCTACCACACCTACAATCCCCTAGAATTATGTAATTATTTGTACCCAGCCTCTCAGACCTAAAGTTTTTTTTTAAATTTTAACAGAAGGGAAGAATGGAAATAAATAAAAAAATGTTAATTTATTTTTGTTTATTAACATTTAAAAAATGTGCATTATGAATAAAGAATTTGTATACTTTAATAAATAAAAGATTGTTTGCAGCTGACAAAATGTGTAGAATTTCCTCAAACATACTCTTCTCATTCTACTATGTTTTAACGAAAACGAAACGTATTAACCTAAAGATGTCTTATGAAGTTAGCTATGCTCTATGGATATATTCAATATGCTCAATAGATCTGTTTTGTAACAAATATTTAATTGAATTAGATTACGGTATGAAACGAAACCATGATATATTGTAGAAAGAGAGAAACAGAGAGAGAAAGAGAGAGAGAGAGAGAGAGAGAGAGAGAGAGAGAGAGAGAGAGAGAATATTATTGAGATGTTCTTTTGTTGAAGCACGTTCAAAAGATCTGTTAAATCTCTTATTTTAATTTCCACATATAACAGATACAGGATGAGCAGTTAAGATAATAGCCATAAGAACCATCCAGTTAGTAACGCTGTCTTTCAGCAATCAAATGTAATCATTTTCAATTAAATAAAACCGCAAGAACCTTACCTAGAAATACCATGACCTCCTCTATTGCAGGCATACAAGTTCACCCGCTATCTTACCCTCAATTACATGGCTGACTTTAATTTCTCGCCAGCCAAATAATTTCCTTGAAATGTTGATGTTGCTTTTGCTGCATCTTATACACATATGTCGTCTAATTCGATCCAGATTGTTCTAATTCCATTTTTTTTATATTTCAGGAGAGTTCAATTAAGAATTGGGTATTACCCTAATCCCAATAATAACACTGTTTTGGGGAAAGGGATTTAACACTTTCGTCTGCTTAGAACCAGGATGTTCTAATTCTGGTTTTTTTTTATTTTTTCAGGAGAGCCAATTAAGTATTGGATTCTACCCAAATCCCAATAATAACCCTATTTTGAGGAAAATGTAATTTTCTGCCCTCAAAATATACAATTGTATGTGTACAACTGATATAGAAGAGGAGTTAGAACATCGTGGAACAAAAAAAAAGCAAGTTTTTAAGTGGAGTGAGAACAACCTGGTTCTAAGCAGATGATATAAAATGGCGAACGTATGAAATTTAGATCATTTGCATTTCTATCTCCATGGTGCGAAAGGCCTAAAGCGCCTGGCTACTAGGCAGCGGCTGGCATCACATTCACATGTAATAATCACTGATGTGAACGATCATCCTGCCAGTATACGGATATGTGATCAGCACATAAAATCCCCAGTCGTTATATCTACTTATTTTAGCTCCTCCGGGAGGGACTTTAAGCCGTGAGTCCCGAGTCTGAAGATTTCCAGGCTCTTAAAAAATCCTTAAGCCTGAATGAAATGGCCTCTAAGCAAAATTTACCGAATTTTCCCGTCCTAGTACTACCTTGGTTTCCTAGATGTCAGTATGAGGCGGAAAGCTGACCACGGGCCACTCAATATGACATCTATATGAAAACAAGTGTAACTAAATTAATATGGTTCAAATTCTTCCCTGTAGGGGAGAGAGCGCGTAAATCTCTGTAAAAGGAAAACATGGACTTAAAAAAAATAGCTACCCAAATACATTATGATTCTAGATGAGCCCTGGTCCTATAACTAACTAACTAACTAACTAACTCACTCACTGGTACTATCGAACCCGTAGGTTCATGGCCGCGCGGACATGAGCTCTCAATATATCCCTATCCTGAGCCAATGTTTTCCAATCATCCCCTGTATAATCCACTTTCCTCAAATCATAGTTAATATTATTCTCCCACCTCATTCTTGGTCTACCAACTAGGCGTTTTCCCTCTGGTTTTCCAACAAGAAGCTTCCATGCACATCTTTCATTCCCCAATCCAAGGGTGATTTATCTAATTCACGGGTTAATACCTCTAGCGCCCCGCTATTGTATAAAATCCTAACATTCCGTGTTCCTAGGAATATGTCCCTATGTTTGAGCCTTTGGCATGGGTTCCCTGAAGTAGTCCCCGCCCGGAGAACCGAATGGGGGACTATTTGACCTCCGGAAAATTTTACCTCAGTTGAACCTATGTTCGCATTTCTTGACGGTTGTATTTTTACGGTGAAAGACGCCCTGGTCCTATATTGAACGAAATGCCATGAGAAAATGTATTTTCCCATGGGGACATGGACCAGCGCTAATCTTTATAGCTCTGCATGAAGGCATGATGCCTTAAACGGTTCGGCAACAGCACATAACATTCTCGTTGTATAAATTACATAGGGTATTCAATAAGCAATGGCAACACTGTTGTAAATCAGAGCGATCCTAGTTGTGACATTTGTAAACTTAAAGTATGTTGTTAAGCTGTTTTTGTTGTATAAAACTGTAACATTGAAAGTCTCGAAATAGCAATATTTTGGGAATACATTGACTGCTTCTCACATATAGTACGTAACACCGCCCTAAAAAGATGTTCAGTAGAATTTGTTTAGAAGGTAGAATAGGGAAGTACTCAAACATCTATCAAATTCACCAGACAGGAGCCCTTGTGACTATAACTTATTCTCAGAGATCAAAGAATATCTAAGAAGCATTCGATCTCAATCAAGAGTTAATATCCAGAGCTCTAAACCGATCAGTGAAAGAGATATCCAGAAGCGGTGCTCCAGAAGGAGTACGCCGTCTTCCAAGGATTTGACAACGTATAGTTGACTTGGCAAGGGACTATAAGTAAAGTTCGTAATAACACCACCCTAAAAAGATGTTCAGTAGAATTTGTTTAGAAGGTAGAATAGGGAAGTACTCGAACATCTATCAGATTCACCAGACAGGAGCCTTTGTGACTGTAACTTATTATCAAAGATCAAAGAATAACTAAGAAGCATTCGATTTCAATCAAGAGTTGATATCCAGAAAGCTCTAAACCGATCAGTGAAGGAAATATCCAGAAGTGGTGCTGCAGATGGTGTACGCCGTCTTCCAAGGATTTGGTAACGTATAGTTGACTTGACAAGAGACTATAAATTAAGTTCGTAATAACACCGCCCTTAAAAGATGTTCAGTACAACTTGTTTAGAAGGTAGAATAGGGAAGTACTCGAACATCTATCAAATTCACCAGAAAGGAGACCTTGTGACTATAACTTATTCTCAAAAATCAAAGAATATCTAAGAAGCATTCGATTTCAATCAAGAGTTGATATCCAGAAAGCTTTAAATCGATCAGTGAAAGAGATATCCAGAAGTGGTGCTGCAGATGGAGTGCACCATCTTCCAAGTATTTGGTAACGTATAGTTGACTTGACAAGAGACTATAAATGAAGTTCGTAATGTCAAAAGTAACCTAAATAAATGTTTTGTGATGTTATAGCTGTATTTCCGTTATTTATCATCAAATGCCCTAGTATTTGCTTAGCAATTTGGCTCAGACACTCTCATTTGAGACTCGTATGCGAGAGATTCTGGATTAAAATTCCGGAAACTACCATCCTGACAGGGGTTCTTTCCTGGTTTTCTGGATTTGAATTTAATCGCCTAAACTTATTTAATTACATCTTCCAAGTAAAAATTTAGTTGTCTACTAGATGTCTCATTGGGTCGGTTTGCTGACTAAATGCCACTCATGACATCTGTAAGGAAATAAGAGTAACTACACTAGCTTGGACTATGAACTCCTTACAGAAGAGAGGCTATGGCTAAAAGGAAAGGGTCGTAAAGCCAAATAAGTGAGTAAAACTTCTTTAACAATTTAGTTTAAAAAATATTTCAGTGAACTTACTTACTTACTTACTCACTGGCACTATCGGACCCGGAGGTTCATGGCCGCGCGGACATAAGCTCTCCATACATCCCTATCCTGAGCTAATGCCTTCCAATCATTCCCTGTATAATCTACTTCCCTCAAATCATAGTGAATGTTATTCTCCCACCTCATTCTTGGTCTACCAACTGGGCGTTTTCCCTCTGGCTTTCCTACAAGAAGCTTCCATGCAAGTCTTTCATTCCCCATACGTGCAACAAGTCCTGTCCATCGCAGTCTATGAGACTTAACTTTTCTTATTATATCTGGCTTCCTATAAAGACCATGTAGTTCATTGTTATGTAGTCTTCTCCATTAACCTGTCTGTTCATCTCTCTTTGGTCCAAAAATTTTCCTAAGTACTTTATTCTCAAATACTTGTAATCTCCTTTCCTCCCTTAAAGTAACAGTCCATGTTTCGCACCCATATAATATAACGGTAGAATGATAGTTTTATATATTTTCAGTTTAACATTTTTTGAAAGGAGTTGGGTCATCAAGAGTCTCTGTAATACATAATAGCACGCATTTCCAGAGTTGAGCCTATGTTTAATTTCTTTGTGCATCTCATTCCTATTAGTGATTATTGTTCCTAGGTATTTGAATTCAGCCACTTCCTCAAAATTTCCCTCATTACTATATAAAATTAATGGTTTCAAGTGTACCTTCCGCACATTAATGATATAAAAAATAAAACAATGTACCTTTGTAGCAATTCCGCTAAAAGAGTCAGCAATCAATCTGGGATGCAGATCCATCCAATTAGAACCACAGATACGCATAAGACCGAACTGTCAGAGTATCTGTAAATAAAAAAATAAATTATAATTAAAACAGTTAATATTATATGATACAGGAGCTTTGAAGTGACAATAAATATTATGAGCTACGATATACGTATACGAATAGGCTGCATGATATATATAGACTAATAGGGTGTCCCATGACATCAAGTAGGTTTTTTTTTCGCAAAATCAAATATATTACACCTCCAAGTTAACTGTGCACGGGCGGAGGGGAAGAGTTTTAGCGCTAGTGTCGCCGATCTACTGCACAGAGTACTCTGTGAATCTACTGAATATGTGGAAGGGATGTTGGAGAAGACTGTACATCCGATCACGTACTGAAATTTTTCAACTTCAAATGTGGGGGAGAATCTGTAAACACGTGTGAAAGATCTTAATATGGTTGTCAAATTAGTCATTTAAGCACGGAACGCTCAAGCGGCTGGATCATTTAAAATCACAGTATTTGTCGTCTCTCCGTTGCCAGCCTCACATTAGAGATCGAATTAACGGCCGCCTTAACCGGACATGCATGAATGTTGACGTTTTCGTAATATTGGCAACGAATTACCCAGAATTCTCAGCGATAAAACCACTTCCGTTATTTTCGTCTGCTATAGAGGAATGCATTTATGATTGCATCCCGCAAATAATACCGTATAAAAACACGTCTGCGACGCGCAATATTACGCCGATTCTCCTGTTCTTCCAGTTGAATTCTTTGGTAGACTCTATCAAATTCCTCTTCTCCGCGTATACCGAAAACATGATCGAAGTCTTCAAGGTCCGACATCTTGGATAAGTTTCAAACTATATCGGTTACCAACGGTTCCCTTCGGGATTTTCACATAAGTTTATATCTTGAGCTACGATCTTAAGGTACCTTGTCAGGTAGCTTTCAATTATTTCCGCGTGAATAGATTTCTGAGTAAGAAAAATGTGTTTGAATAAAACTTTATCAGCAGAGAACGCCTTTTACTGTCTAATGCGTTCAAACATTCGACCCTTAGGGCAAGGAAGGGACAGCTCATTCCTAGAGGTAACCCCAAAAGTTACAGGGTTGTCAAGTTAGTCATTCTGCCACTGACCACGCATAACGACGTATCATTAAAATACATAGTATTTGTCAGCTCTCTACCTGCCAATCAAATAACATAATACAGAGGACAGAAAGTGGCAACATAGTATGGAAGAGAAAGAGAAAGACAGCATGTTAGTTAACATATTTTCCGCCTTCACAAAAAAACTTAGAGGAGTAATACATACCTTCTATTTTTTTCTGTTTGACCTAATAACTCAAATAACAAGTATTATTGCGATTGGATCATGACAATCAGGTCCGACTTCATGCCAAACATCAGACATGAAAAATTGTACTGGGTTAGTATAGAAGGATTCTAGAACTAAACGTGTATTTAGTAAATAAAACATCAATATGCCCAAATCGTATAACTATTTACTATTTTACAAAAAAAAAATATTGTTTAAATTTCATTCGCTTTGGCTAGCAAGTACTGACATATTTTTCGAAGCAAGTCGGCACGGATTGCCGAAGGCCTACGTACAGCAAATTGTACTTACAATTGTTTTAACATTATACAAATAGATAGAGAACTTTAATTAAGGGAAATTTAAGAATGTTTGTTGCAAACCGATAGTCTATAAGTCCGTAGTCATTTATTTATACATAAGTTGTGTGTATATATATATATATATATATATATATATATATATATATATATATATATATATATATTCATTTTAATTACTAAGATTGGTTGGAGAAAACTCTCAATGATGAGGAAAATTCTCAAAATGAATGATTGAGCAAATAGATTAAGAGTGTATGCGTTAAAAATTGAAGACTTCGATTTTTTTTGGAACACCCTAATGTACGCATATATATTACCTATCACATAGATTTATATAAAATACCTGAAAGAACATATTATAGTGGGTTCAAGAGTTTCTTAAATTAATATAAGTTGTCTTATATTTCACGTAAAAACTTTAATTTAATATCCCTCTGTAATTATATGTTGAGAAACTGAATATGCGGCGGCAGTAGATAATTTTGTTATGGTCAAGCTTATTATATGACAGGAAACATTTTCTAGACAGAGATTTTTTGTTGAAATCCGATCTCCCCGTGTTATTTTCTAACAATAAACATAAACCATTCAACACAATTAATTCAAACTCATTTTGTAAACACAGGTGACTCCAGAAAATATACAACAAGCTTTAAAAAATTACCGCATTTTAATCCATCTTGGATTCAGTGATTATATCAAATATAATAGTATATTACGATTCGAGGTTGGGAAGTGGTTTTTTACAGAATCGATGAAAATGTTTAAAAAACCGAGCGATAGCGAGTTTTTAATTTCCGAGATTCTGTAAAACATTTCACAATTGCGCGATGGTGTTTTGAAAATAATATATAATAGTAAAAGGGGCACGCCATAGCGTAGTGGTTAAGGCACTGAGCTACAAGCCGGAGGTTCCAAGAAAAAGCAGTACTGGCTGTAATGTATAATTCCCAAATATGTCTTCTTAATAAAGGAGCCGCCATTTGCAAGATAGAAGCATGGCTTCATTTGGTGGATGGGAATTACAATGTATATAGAGAAGGATTTGCGTTTAGATCGGTACTTGCTCAGGTAGCTCAGTTGGTAGAGCACTTGGTCTAGAGAACCAAGGGTCCCGGGTTCAAGTCCCGGTCTGAGCGTATAATTTTTCTCTTCAAATATGATTTATCCATCATTGAGATGTACGAAATCAATAATAAAAAAAATGATCATATATGTTTAATGTTCAACACCGCTTTGTTTACGAAATAGAGTGTATCTGAAATATGGAGAAGGACCATGTAGTATACATAATAAAATGTAGGGGAAAAAAAGATAAAAGTAAATTGAAGTAATTAAACATATAATCATATCCACCGCTGTGGTCTCGAGGTACTGTCACGCAGCGGACCCGAGTTCGAGCATCGGATGAGGTTTTTTTCGTGGGTTTTCTTCACCTGTAGGACAACTGTCAGAATAATTTAAATATTATAATGATATTATGAAAAGAAAAATTAATGTCTGAATCAGGAATCGAACTGTGGACCTCTAGTTCCCCAGACTAGTGTGCAGTCCATTACTAGACATGGCACAAACACCAACAATTCTTTCCACATATACAAATCTATAATTCTCGTTTCGTCCGCTGTCAGGTAGATGACACCATCATCGCCAACGGCCGGCTTCGTTTAGAAATATCTATATTTGAGAATTTTTACACCACTTTTATAAGCAGTAAACGGTCCCCGAACATCGTCTGGCTATTATTATCAGATTTATCACATTAGATTGTTTAGATTTAAGATCTCTCCTGGCGCATCATTACCATCATCACCACCTATCATATCATAGGAGCAGCGTAACCTCGCCTTCCAGGCGCCCCAACATCAGAAGTGGGTTAAAATACGCCGCTGTCAGAAGAGAATACCAGAAATTTCGTAATGATAAACTGGTGGCTTTGAATTAAAGATTGAACATATGAAACATTAATAAACAAGAAAAATTAATACTGAAGGCGCTCAAAATGCAGCTGCAAACTTCGATTCGTTTTCTGCTCCGCCTTGTTACGTGATGTTGAAGTATAGAAAAGAATCCCGCCGCATCCGGATGACTTCAAATGCTACTAAGTGCCACAAGATATTTTCTCTATACCAGGCTTCGCGTGTGCCCTCGCCAAAAAGACTGGTTGTTTGTATCACGCATTAGTTTATACAGTAAGTGTCGGTTTCACCAAAAGAGGCAAACTGTATCAATAATAATTATGATGATGATGATGATGATGATGATGATAATAATAATAATAATAATAATAATAATAATAATAATAATAATAATAATAATAATAGTTTCATTTACCTGGCAGAGGTAAGGTCTTAAGGAGAGAGGATGGTATTTTTTAAAACTTTTTCTTATTTGGTGTAAATTACTTATTTTTTGTATGTTAAGAGCTCATGGCTATGGCAACTTAACCAAAAATTAAAATTTTGAAAAAAAAATTGGGGGGCCCAAATTTTCAAAAAAATGTACCCAGTGCAGGGGTTTACTAAAACCGATATATCTAAGCCAATTTTGAAGATAAGTTCACAGAATTTGTTACATTTTATTAGTAAAAGCATGTTCTACAAACTCTCTGTAAGATAATGTTGATATTTGTCCCTAAAGTAGTAAAATGAACAATTAAAATTTATCAACACTTTTTTATTTCCTTTTCTGAAAACAAACATATATTTTTTAAATAAAATCTAATATCTAATTTCTGTTACAGTGAAACGTTTTCTCATTGTCTCAAGAGTGTGTGTGTTCAAAATTTTATGCATGTATCTATAATAGTTCAGAAGATATATCAATTTTTGCCTAGCAATGTAGCAAAAATATGAAGTTACGGGAAACAACAATCAAAAGGGGGTGTGTGATTTAAAATCCATAGCGCAGGCACTTTAAAAATGGCTTCTCAGCGTCTGATAAGGGAACAAATATGCATAAAATGTTATGCAATGTATTCCACACATATCACAGAGTATTTTAGAGCATTTTTTTTAAATTGCTCACTTTTTACCAAAAAATAGCATCCTCTCCCCTTAAGGCCTTGTCTACAACTCAACCAGGTTAAAAAAAATACAAAAATGATTCTTACATCTAGTGACAATAAAAACAGATATTACATACTATGTCTACAATATAATTATTATTTTAAAATATCTTTAATTTAATCTAGTTTTAACAAATTAAATATAAAATATACAAGATAGAAAAAATGAGAAAAAAAAGTATTAATGACATAGAATAAATTCAACTCTAGAGAAAAATTAATTATTTGACAAAAGGTAACTGTACAAGCGTGATTTAAAAGTGCCAAGTGCGCGGCAACCCCTGATATCTTGAGGAACGAAATTCCAGGAGCGGGCAGAGGCTACTATGAAAAAAGTAGAATAAGAGGAAGTGCTATGAAGAGGGATTGTTAGCAGACTGTTATCTTGTGACCTAGTGTCAATATTGTGGTAAGAAGATAACTTTTCAAATCTAAACGCCAGGTAACTACGAGTGTAGGAATTCAGAAGCTTGAAAATAAGTGAGAGAGAGTGAAATTTACATCTGTCAGTAAGACGGAACCAAGAGAACTTATTGAAGTGTTTGGAAACATGATCATAACGGCGGATATTGAAAATGAATCGAACGCAAGCATTATGAACACGCTGCAGTCTCTGCAGCAAGTCATAGTTTAGATCATTACATATAACGTCACAATGTTCGAAGTGTGGCAACACAAGATTCTGCGCCAGTTTTCTCCTGTACAATGCATAGCTGTGGGTCGTCATATTTCAATTCCTTCTGGATTTCATCATGTTGAGACTTGCAAGTTCAGTTGGGATTCCTTAGGACGGGTTACTGGCCCGATGCTAAGTATACCGCATTTACTCGGATGTGTGTGTATATACACCATACGTTCCATGTGGGGACAGTGCTCCCTTGAGGCAGTTTCTTACCAAGCTAATTTAGTTACGCTTAATTACCTACAAATATCAACGAGCAGAATAACGGCTTGTGAAATGAGATTCATGCGCAGAACAGCGGGTTACACCACATGGGATCGGAAAAGAAACACCAATATCTTAAAAGAATTGAAGACTACGCCAATTCTGGAATATATTAAACAATATCAACTAAATTGGAAAAAACTTCTTGAAATAATGAGTTCAAATCGGATCACCCACGGCTGTTTATAATTATATCCCAAGAGGACGAAGATCTCTGGGCCGTCCTATGAAACGTTGGAGTTAAAATTTTCTATAAGATCGAAACAGGCCTTGGCCTAATACTTGGAAGGAAGAAGAAGAAGAAGAAGAAATATCAACGAGTGACATGTGTCTAGCACATCGCCTCAGTGAGGCATCTAGTAGGCAACTAAGGTATTACTTGGATGAATGTCGGTTAAATTTTGCACAGAGGTATTTTTATTCAGGCTTGCAGTTCTAAGTCGGAATATCTTCATAAAGTCCCTCCCGAAGGACTTGTTCCATGGATTGTTTCATCCTAAAATCCATCGACCACGGGTTTGAACCCATGTCCCTCGGAGCTAGAGGTAAAGATCATAACCACTAGCCCACCGCGGCCGACGGTTATGTGGATACCCATGTGTATTGTTATCGATCTGCAGAAAAAAGAAGACCAGGACGTTTATTCAAAATACTTTTGAGGCCGAAACAGGTCAACAAACAGCCTAAATTCTTGAATGGACAATGATGGTGATGATGATGATGCATAGCTTAAACTAGCGTAATACAGTTACCTCAATTGGTGAAACCGATCCTAAACAAGGAATGCTGCAGCTTCGGTTACTTTCCTCTCATCGGGTCGGGCAGTACAGCCACATTAAGTCGCCCTCGTGGAATTCAGCAGAGTTTGCTATTATATAGCGGCTTAACTTGGTAAAGAGAGAGATGGAGATATAAAGGTAGATCCTTGACCTCTTTCCGCCCAGTTACAAACGAAAGAACCCACCCTGTTGTCAGTTTTCGAAATATTCCTGGGATTTTTCCTCTTCCCCCTTACTTACTTACTCACTGGCACTATCGAACCCGTAGGTTCATGGCCGCGCGGACATAAGATCTCCATACATCCCTATCCTGAGCTAATGCTTTCCAATCATTTCCTGTATAATCTACTTCCCTCAAATCATAGTTAATGTTGTTCTCCCACCTCATTCTTGGTCTACCAACTGGGCGTTTTCCTTCTGGCTTTCCTACAAGAAGTTTCCATGCACGTCTTTCATTCCCCATACGCGCAACATGTCCTGCCCATCGCAGTCTACGGGACTTAACTGTTCTTATTATATCTGGCTTCCTATAAAGACCATGTAGTTCATTGTTATGTAGTCTTCTCCATTCACCTGTCTGTTCATCTCTCTTTGGTCCAAAAATTTTCCTAAGAACTTTATTCTCAAATACTCGTAATCTCCTTTCCTCCCTTAAAGTAAGAGTCCATGTTTCGCACCCATATAATATAACTGGTAGAATAATAGTTTTATATATTTCAGCTTAACGTTTTTGAAAGGAGTTGGGACATCAAAAGTCTCTGCAATGCATAATAGCATGCATTTCCAGAATTGAGCCTATGTTTAATTTCTTTGTGCATCTCATTCCTATTTGTGATTATTGTTCCTAGGTATTTGAATTCAGCCAATTCCTCAAAATTTCCCTCATTTGTCATTAGCTGTCCATTTCCATTATATAATGTATTTCTACGTGTGACCATATATTTAGTTTTACTGATATTTACTTCCAGTCCTAATTTCTTAGTGTTACTCAATAGTGTGTGCGTGTTGGCCTTTAGTATCTCCTCGCTATCGGCCCCCTACCCCTATTAACATCTGGTGAAGGAATACCGACAACACTGGTGCGAGTGAGAGAGATGAGTACAGCTGTCTCTTTCTACAAATTTGTTGCCAATTAAGCCAGGGAGACAATAGTCGCTCGTAGCGCATGTCCGTCCTGTCACTGGATCCGGTTACATGCAATCACCCTCGGGGATTTCTTCTGGCATCCAAAAGCATGTCCTCGTCGAAATCGTCCTTCAACCTGCGTCGTCACGAATGTCTCACATCTAGCTAAATTCACCTCCTTCTTCTCTACGGTGAGTCAGGGAGTGCCTGGTCAGTGTTGTTGAGTAACACTTCATCTTGCCCGAAACATAGTACCCATCGTCCAATGTCCACTGTAGCGTCGTACACCCTTAAGGCGTCCATACTCAAGATGACGTTCTCCAAAACTCTGACATCAAACTCCTATTATTATAGTTTGCCGCACCCTAGGAACAACTCGAGGAGAACTCCCTTATCTATTGGCACGGTGTCCCCTGACCAGATGCGAAGCTCGAATTTCCCTTCTGATATCCCGGTCGTAGGGTGGTCAGCATTGATCCTGTGTCGACGTGTAGGGCTATTCGTCAGGACCATCCTTACAGTGTCATCACTTGTCGGAGGAGGGATTATAACTGTATACCAGACACATACTTTTTCTCACAACACAATTATGGAGAGCTCCCAGATTGAGTGATCAGCTCAATATCAGGGCCTCCTCCAAGTCAACGCAACATTAAGGCGAAAGGCACAATTCGCACATACACCCTTAGAAAGAAAATGAGTCATCTCTTGAACGCACATTTCTTCTAAGTCCTACTCGGCACAGCGCTGGGTTCAAACTAGGAAACTAGTCATAATTGTGCAGTCCCTGAACTACTGTGTTATGCTGCATGAACTGAAGACACTCCTACGTGTCCTATTAGGTCAGCGGTAAAGCATGCGGTCACTGTTTCTGTTAATGAAGGTTGCAGGTTCGCGTCCTCAATTATGCATTTTTTCGTGATATTTGTATTAAAATGTTTTGTGAATTAAATGCAACATTTTATTTTGATAGTTGAATTAAATCAATGTTAATGTCGTTATTGTAACAATTATATTTACCACATTAAGGGTTTGTTCTAGGTAATTTCAATATATTGCATTCAATAAACTGTGATGCGCAGACGTCTGCGTAAAAGCCACAGTCTCTAACAAGTTCGTTTATAATGAATGATATTGACTTTTACCATGGCTCAGCGCTCACACAAGGTCATAGACACAAGGCGATCTCAATGCCCCGCAGATTGAGAGTGGTGTATAGATGCTGAGGGTTCATGCACACGATATTGAATTTGTTTTTGTTAAAGTTTTCATTTTAGAAGATATTGTTTTCTTTCCTCATTTATTTATTAAAAGAAAGTTTTAATTTATGTTTTTGTGTGTGCATTAAAGCCATAAAACTCAAATATAAAATTAAATATGGAACTATATTACAGGCGAAATGCTATTCTAACATTCAATAAAAGAAAACTTAGAACGCGAATCGAACCCATGAGGTTACGAACGCAGATGATGTCTGTTAAACCTCTCGACCACGGAAACACACTAAGCCAAACACTCTCTTTCATGTTGCTTGAGTGTGCACTGCGTTAACTAGCAAACAACCCAGTACAATTACTGAAAACGTGTTGATGTGAATGCCGAAGTTTCCCGATCGGTTGATAGAATCTGCGGATGACTTCTTTTTTTTTTTTTTTTTTTTTTTGTTTAAGGGTGTACATTCACACTAAACATGGTGAATATTATAATTATGATGGCGAGATAATATTCGGGGACCGTTTGGGCCTTGAAATTTCCCTGACATTTGTCATATAGCTGACGAAACAAAACTATCACCCAAGAAACGTATCCCGACCGGGGATCGAACACGGGCCCACTGCGTACAAGGCTACGACACCATTCCGAGACCACATCGGTGGTTATATTTATATATATATATATATTTTTTAATGACCCAGGTTGTCTGGTGTTCTCTCCTGGCATGGCGTACTTGTAACCCACTTCTGAGATTGTGGAGCCAGGAAGGCGGTGATATGAGAGCTGATGATGATGGTAATGATGCGCCAAGAAAGGCCTTAAACTAAACTTAATCCAATTAGGCGAATATGATATTGATGATAATGATGTCCAAATGGTGTTCGGGGATAGTTTGGCCCTTAAAGTTTCCTGGCATTTATCATAGAGGAGAGAAAACCCCCGAAAAAATCTCCCCCAGGAAACTTGTCCCGACCGGGGATCGAACCCGGGCCCGCTGCGTGACGAGACACCTTGAGACCACAGCGGTGGATAATCGGTGGTTATATAATAATAAATGTTAAAATTACTTATTTGCCGAAAGTTATATTATAATATTAAATATTACTTTATAGCATTTATGAGTTCTTGCATTGGGCTCAGCTTTTGTTACAGGTCACTTGTTCTTCACAAAAGACCCAGGTGTGTGAAATTTCTTACATATGCATACAATGTAAATAAATTTACTTGTTTCATCCAATGTTTCGTGACGCGTCTATTCAAGGTAATAATGTGTACTGAAATTTCCTTAAAAATCAAATTCCTCTGACAAGGTTCTCGTTCTTCTCAGCATGTGGAAGGTTTGCATGCCTGTAATTGTACAGCCTCACAGCAAACTGTCAAAATGTCGCTACGTCTTCAAGCAAAATCCTGACAAATTAACGGAAAAGAGAAATTACGACCTCCTAAATACTTTCAAGAACTCAGCTTCTGTCGGCGTTTATAATATATGTATTATTCAACATAGCAAACCTCTGGTGCAGTAGTAGTGTTTAACGTTCATATTTTGGATTTTAGAAATTCAGGATACCAAGAAATCTTGCTGAAATGTTCTTTTGTTTTCTCAAAATTCAATGCAAATTTAGGTTTAGAATTTTATTATCACGATCAATTCTTCTTCTTCTTTCTTCTTCTTCTTCTTCTTCTTCTTCTTCTTCTTCTTCCTTTCATGTGACAGACCTAGGGGTCTGCTATGGTTTCAATCCAACGTTTGAATGGTCTGCCCAAGAATCTCTTGCCTGGTGGCTGGTAATTTAAGATTTGACAAGGTATTATTGTTCGGCTCATTCTTCTTATGTGAGATTTCCAGTTGTTTCTACATTTTCATACATATCCCATGATTGATTCTGCTTGTAATTCTTCGAGAATCTCATAATTAATTTTATGGCCTGTTTCTGAGTGCCTGCAATACGTCTCATAAATTTCATTTCTGCCGCAGTTAGTCTTTGTTCATCTACACTGCGAATTCTCAAGCCTCACTGCCGTAACATAATATGGGTCTCGCCAGTGTTTTATCAATTCTAGTTCTGTGTGTTCTTGTATTGTGTTTGACATGAAAATATTATTTATAATTCTTGTTACTCTGTTAAATTTTATTTTAGCATTCTCATTGACCTTTCATAGGAACCTTTACTCTATATTTAGTGATTTTATTCAAGTTGTATTCAAGGAAATTATATATAATGTCATGCTGAAGCATCAAAAGACACGACTACTCAGGTTCATTCATGTTTTAACATACTCAGACCGGTTAATCTGGCATTGTGATGTATCAGTCTCACTACGTTAAAAAAATAATGGCCTAATCGTGAATCTCTTAGCCCTGGCCAGAAAAATGTGTCACATGTCCCTTTAGTGAATCCCCAAAAAATATATTTACCTCCATTGCATTTTAAATTAGGAGTAATGAAAAATTTCTTCAAAGTTATGGATAAACTTTGTGAAGGATTCTTGTACTGAAATTAATTTTTTTTCCGAAATCAGTGAGGCTAAACTAAAAGAAGGAATTTTTATAGGACCACAAATATGATCATTAATGGTTGATGAACATTCTCAGGACTGTTAAATCCACTTGAAAAAGCAGCCTGGCAGTCTTTCAAAAATATATGTTGCAATTTCCTTGGAAACCATAAAGCAGAAAACTATCGTGGCCTAGTGGCTGATCTTCTGGTTTCTAATAAAGCAACATATACCGGTATTTAAAAATTCACTTCTTGGACTCTCACTTAGACTTCTTCCCGAAAATTCTTGGGGCTGTCAGCGAAGAGCACGGTGAGCATTATCATCAGCAAAGTTCTACAATGGAAAACAGGTACCGAGGCAAGTTGAGTTCTAATATGCTGGCTGACTACTGTTGGACCAAGAAGAGAGATGTTTCTGATGCAAAATATGCCCGAACATCACTATCTACCACTTTCTAGTAAGTCAGAATGAGTAGTATTATAAAAAACCTCAAATATCATACAAAATTCCTGCCTAATCGGGAAAAACTGAAATGATATTTGAATTCAGCATGAAAAATACTTACAGAATATATTATATTTAGATTTAGATTTATTTAGCCTGGTGGAGTTAAGGCCATGTGGCCTTCTCTTCCACTCACCAGGACAGACATATATTACAGCAGAATATAACAATCTTAATTAACTCTAATATTAAACACTAAGTAAAAATTTGATCAAAACATAATATCTAGTATATTACGATCTATAATATAACCAGTTAATATTATTTAAAATTAAGACTAAAACTAATAATAAAATGTATACACGCAAGGCATATTAAATTGTCCCTGTCTAGTGTATATAAAAAACAAAGGAAAATAATGAGATATAGAAAACTAATTTTACGATTATACAATATTTAAAACAAAACAAATAAAAATATTTGTTATTCTTAATATTATTTTCATAAATAATTAAATATATTAATATTGCTAAAAGAATATTATCAGTGAGGTGTATAAGTTAGTTTGTTATTAAATAATTCTTTAGTTTGTTTTTGAAGGATGTTATAGTTTGACAGTCTCTGACATAGGACGGAAGGGAATTCATCCTTGTGAGAAAAAAAAAGTTCATTTTTGTAAACTAGTGTAATAGGTAATTCAAAATGATAACAATCATTATTTAATTACTCATAAGGTCATAACGCTTACACTTATATATATTTTCCACTAACTAAAATTAAGCTTCAAGAATGTAATTACGAACCAAACTTGGTTTCTGTGAAAAAATTAATTATACCCCTTTGCTTTTAACCGTATCAATTGTCATTTTTTGCACGATAGTGCATTCTGTCGTGCTTACAGGAATGGCGGCCATGATTGAATGTTCAATTTCCTAATAGGTTGCCAATCTATAAATAACTAAACAACTATACTGTAACATTACACGTTATCTTCCTAGGGCGGGAAGTAAAACCACTGCCATTTATGTATAGGCCCTACTACGTATAACGCATGTACAAAAATATATCCAGAAGGTAGTGTTAATATACGTTATAGTAAACAAATCAACATTAAAACACCTCTTTTTGCTCTTTTATGTCTATCCACGCCACTGTAAAGATACTTCTTCTTCTTCTTCCTTTCAAGTATTAGGCCAAGGCCTGTTACGATCCTATACAAAATTTTCCCTTATGGGAAATTCTCATATAAGACTTGAAAGCATAATAATAGTCCCTTCGATTGGTTGCTGGCCAAAGGAAGGCAAGACCAGTGATGGGGCTGCCATCTTATAGCCTCTGGTCAGGCTTTCTGGAGAAGAAAAGAAAATAAAGGAAAGAAGAAATGGAAGAAAAGAAGGACTCCCTAGCCCTCGGATGCCCTAATAGCGTCGGGGTCGAAAAAACAAGAGTTAACCAAGAGAGGTTAGATAGTAAAGTTAAAAGAGTGCAAAACACAAGTAAGTGGAAGAAAAGTTTTGCACAGCTTGGGCACCTTGTGGTCGCCATCCACATATCCCCTAGATGAGGACCCCTGAGGGCTGTAAAGTTACTTATAATCGCCTAATGTTTAGTTTCCTGTGCCTTTCTTCTTTCTTTCTGTTAAAATATCCAAATCTATTTTCATTGCATCTACTTCTTTAATTACTTCCTCCGTTTTACTTCTGCAGCCTTGAATATTCCAAGTGTCATTTTTAAATGTCCTTTTCCTTAGCTTTAATCGTCCTAGAGTGTTTTCCGAGGCATGCTGTTTGGTTTTTTAGCGTTTTTTTTTTTCTTTTTATGATGAACGAGGAGCTGGTCCGATGCATCAACCCCCAACCTGGGGGACGGGTAATTTTTGTTCAAGGTTTTCTTCCTCTAGCCTTTAATAGTCCAGTATCTTACTGCAAGGCAGCAGCGCTAGTTTTGGTCCGCCCTGGGTATTTTATTTCCCCAGTACCCGCCATATCTGGTTGAGCATTACCCTATCCGCCACCTGGGGAGGCGCCCGATGGGAGACTGGCAACTCTATACGGGTGGAGAATTTTAAGTACAGAAATGGATGTTTAAGAAGATCAGCTGGAAAATCTAGAATGGATAGATTACGAAATAAAGAAATAAGGGAAATTATGGATGTACAAGAGGAGCTGGACATCATAAACATTATATAAAAGAAAAGATTACAGTGGTATGGCCATGTCAAAAGAACGCCAGAGCAAAGATTGCCTAAAATTGTTATGGAATGAATTCCAATAGTAAGGAGGAAGAGAGGAAGACCGAAGAAAACTTGGATAGAAGGAGTAGAAGCAGCTATGGATATCAGAGGATTGGAGGAAGATCAATGGATGGACAGAGAGGAATGGCGTTTGGTTTCCGGAAGACGGCGGCAGCTGTCATGATACCTGATGATGATGACTAAACAAATCACTGCATTTTAAATGAACTGAATATTATTTTAAACAAAATTGAAAGTTGATTTAAAAAAAAAATACAGTAGATCTACCGGTTTCACATTACAAATACCTGAATAATTTTCAGTCCTTCGTGTTGAAGTTAACGGTGAATTTTATATAATTATTGAATGTAACTGGATTCATATTATTTCACAAACTTATGCTATCGTTCTTTCTGAATGAAATGTATGTTTTTCATATCTTGATTTACATTTCGCTGGCACTAAAAAAGCACACCCAACTTCCCGCGCTTCTTCAATTCCATCATTTTGATTACCCTACTTGCCGCCATTTATGCTTGATTAGTGTCACGGCCTGCTGCAGTCTCAACTAATTTTTTCGACATTTAGCATATATATAAGGAATTTCATTCCTTGATAATGGCATGTGGGATCATGCCGAAACGTCGGAGTCAGTGGCCAGGGGCCGAACTTGAATCCAAGATGCGGAAAACCCAAGAAAACTTTCTTATTCATACTTATATCCGCGAAAATCTGCAATATATATATATATATATATATATATATATATATGCTAAGTTGTTTATAATGAACGCAAATATTTCCAACAAAGATGTTATTATTTTTCTATTAGTTATTATTTTCAAAACGCCATCGTGCAAAAAATAATTTACAACACACGTTTGTGAAGTGTTTTACTGAATCTCGGAAATTAAAAACCTCGCTATCGCTCGAGTTTTAATAATTTTCTCGCTTCTGTAAAAACCACTTCTCAATCTCGCATTATTATATAGGCCCCTACAACTTTCCTCATTAGAGGATTGCCTCAAGGACAAAATGATACAGACAATTTTTTTTTTAAATTTTAAATTTTAAATTGATGAAATACATTTTGTAAATAGGCTTTTAAAACGAATTATGATTTTTGAATTTATTTATAATTTATATAACTTATATTGTTTTGGACTTGATGCATTACTGTTCTCAACTAGCGAAGATTTATGTCATATTTTGCGGTATTATGATTTATTGAAGACTAACAGAAACAGATACTTGATATTACATTAAATAAAAAGAATTGGCGGAGTTACTTCACGTAGTCATTTTACGGTGAATGAATTCATATGTAACTGGTATAAGATGTTTAGCTCAGTTGTCAGTTGTCGCTTTTTTGTGTCATAAGGAAGTGCTGTAAAATAGTTGTTTATAAAAATGCGGTGCTTTATTTTGTTCTTAGCGCATTTTCCATAGAGTAGTTTAAAACCTCTTTCAATGTCTTATTTATTATTAATTTATGACCATTATCCTCTTGGAATATCAATTTACCTTTTGATATATCATTCATAACTGAGGAAATTTGGAAAAATAAGTAAATGTTAGCTAAATGATATGGATATCATTAGTTGATATCAAAACTAAAAACATATAAAACTCAAATATATAAACTATTATTAAGCCATATGCAATTTATATTGTACAGAAGAGAGAAGGATTTTAACGAAGGGATACAGTATCAGAATAAGCTAGCAGAATGGATAAGGTAGGTGTTATGCAAAATATTTTGTCCCGAGCCTCAAGTCCCGGTGGGGTCAGGATTTTTAAACTGACCAAAACATTCTGGCGGCACTATGGCCCTGGGGTCGACTCAGCCTCTAACTCAGCCTCTAACGGAAATGAGTACCAGACGCTTGTTCTGGGGTAAAGGCGGCCGTCACGCAGGGCTGACAACCCGGCTGACATCAAGTGCCGATTGTCCAGAAAAAGTGGGAGCCTTAACCTCCCACCAAGGGCCTCCTGAGGCCTGTAGTGGGAATACTTTACTTTTACTTAGGAATATTTATGCAAATTCAAAAAATATATATATATAACCTAATTATTCAATTTTCCAAATTTAATATGTATTGTTCTATTTCTCTATTTCCCTTAGTTTAACCTCTTCCTTTGAAAATAATTTTACGTATCCCATGCTAGCCGGAAAATAATGGCTAGGCCATATAGGCCTACATAGAATAGAGAAACATTAAGAAACTCCATAGTCCATAGTAATTCTGCCCGAAGGCAGGTCCTTCACCGCAATCAAAGCATTTTCATGCTATGCTTGCAGCTTTACTAGGGTATTGTGTAAGTGTGGTAGCTTCCCGTTGCTTTCCACACCGGTGAAGGATGATGGTGATGATCATAATGATAAGGATGATGATGATGATGATGGCCATATGATTTCGGGGACCGTTTGGGCCTTAAAGTTTCCCTGACATTTGTCTTACAGGTGAGGAAAAACCCCGATAAAAACCTCACCCAGAAAAACTGCCCCGACCGGGGATCGAACCCGGGCCCGCTGCGTGACAAGGCAGCACTCTACCTCGAGACCACAGCGGTATTAGAAGAAAACCCAGAAGGAATATAAATAAGAAGAACAAGGTTTACTTGGTTGAACCTTAACGGAGAAGGATTTGAGGTAATTGAATGTCAGTTTAGAAGAATGGCTAAGGATAGACAGGAATATAAGGGAGATCAAGGAACTCAAAGGACTGTATTGTCATATATGATATTTTTAATACGTACATTTTCTAGACAAGTTCATATTTTTAATTTAAGAACAATGATAAATGTATTATCTAATTGATCATCATAGCAACTCCGTCCGTGAAAGTCTACGTGAATACATTAGTCACCTCTACGGGGAGGAAATATACAGATATATGCGACGATTTGAGATGAGTCTCAAGACAACCCTTGAGGATGCCAGACGCAGTATCTGGCGAAACGTCAGGGAACTACAAGCCTCACGACCACGGCCTACAGCCCGAAAATCTTCTTCAAGATCATCATATCCCCTAATCTGTGTATCAGTAGACAGGGATGGGTCCTTACTCAACGCCAAGAGGAGGACATCCGCAGACAAAGAAGAAGGGATTAGATGTAATCTAGCAATAAGTTAGTTGTAAGTTAGTAAATTAAGTATTAGTTTTAACACAACACCATGTAAATATTACTAGATTAGGTGGTAGATTTAAGACTTATGACTTAGGCTAAGGATTAATATGTAAAAATAACTGTATATAAGTAGTATTAAGAACAAACACCCGAAACTTGTATCCTGAAAATGAACATAATAAAAAACAGCAGAGAGTAATTAGGGACAAGAGCAGACCTGGGGATACGGACATTAAGCCCGAGGAAACCCAGGAGGATGGCGGTGGGGCTCTTAATAAAAAATAATAAATATCAGTAGACAGGGTGCAGTTCATTGACCGGCTGTAAACAAAACTCTTCATTTAATTAAAAGAAGATCTTAGTACGTGTGCATCATGCCTAAAAGTTCCAGCTTCCAGGTCGTCTTTAATTAAATATTGGATACACGAGCTTCCACATTTCATATCGGATGGACAAAATTATATACTTTGGTTAAGTTCGTCCGAGTTTCTCTTGTGCTATGCAAAGTAGACCATTGTTGGGGCTGTCACCTCAAAGCTTTAGGTCCAGATAAGAAATGAGGATATCCGAGAACTGCAGATCTACTCCATAAAAGAAAATATATTTGACAACAAGAATCAGTAGAGAGACCATGTAGAAAGAATGGAGGAAAGTAGATTACCAAATAAAATCTTACATTATTTTCCGACATGAAGAAGAGATGTCAAACGTCCTCGGAAGAGATGGTCTTAGATCTATTAGTAAATATGGAACAAGCAATTAATAGCTAAAGCAGGAAGTGAAGAATTCGTATTACCATAAAGAAAATTATGATAAAGGCGTGGGCAGTAACAATAACATTATAAATTTGATCATCTCCAATAAGAGATCCCGGTTGGTTTAATTCTGCCCGGATATAGAACTTTAGTAGAAGAGTTTACCTCCTTAAAAGATTTGCAATCTTTCACCTGATCTCAGCCATTCTACTACTTGAAACGATGATTATTTTCAACTAATCATAAGGATATTGGAACCCTATATTAGAAGGAGAAGAAAATTATATTCTATAACGTTTGCATTAAACAAGTGAGTTAATTTTGTTTCGCGTTTCCTTTTAAAGTACGTACTCAGCTCTGCGGATTTAATGTGACACAGACGTACGTAGACGTACTATTTTTCTGTGTTTACAATTTTAAATGCGCGGCTCAGTGGTGCAAGCGATTAGACGCTCACATCTCATCGCTGGGGTCCCGATATCGAGTTTCGATCACCCTATGTGGGTTTCCTGGTGGACGAAGCAGAGCTTGAGCAGATTTTTCTCGCGTTTTCTCTCATTTTCCTCTGCCACAAATTTCATTCCACCATTTCTCCATATTTCTCTCATCCATTTCGTTTCATTTCGTTATCCGCCCCTGTGACGGTGCGTCAGGGATGGTCGACCGGCACTCCTGTAGTTCACAGACCTCTATAATATACAGGCTTCATCTCATCTCACTGCTCGACCCGATCCTGAGTTGGGCACGAGTTGAGGATATTTATATTTACAATTTTAAATGTACTAAATCAAGAATAACAGTCAATATTTAATAATTAATCTGAAATATATTATATATAATATCCATCCATATTAATTCTGTCCTAGGGCAGTTCTTTCACTGCAATCATAGCATTTTCATGCTACGCTTGCAGCTTTACTAGGGAATTATAGGTGTGGTAGCTTCCCGTTACTTTCCACACCGGTGAAGGATGATGATGATGATGATGGCCGGATGATTTTCGGGTACCGTTGGACCCTAAGCTTCCTGACATTTGTCTTACAGGTGAGGAAAAACCCCGAAAAAACCTCACCCAGGAGCCTGCCCCGACTGAGAATCGAACCCGGGCTCGCTGCGTGACAAGGCAGCACTCTACCTCGAGACCACAGAGGTGTACGTATGTATAATATAAATGTAATAAATTTCGAACTTCTATCAGTTAATAAAAATAATAATTAATAAGTATTTTTTTCTTGTAAGCCCTTGTTTCTCTCAAAGAGATTTAGGCGCTCCCCCCTACAGGGGAGAAAATGAACCATACTAATTTAGTTATACTTGTTTTCGGAAAGATGTCAGAGTGGCCAGGGGTCAGCGTTCCGCCTCATAGTGACATCTAGGAAACCAAGGTAGTACAAAGGATCGCAATATTGTAAGTATGCACCCTAGTAGAGAAATTTGTAACCAATATTATAGATATTAATTAATTTCTGATGTCCTATGATGTAAATATGTCAATTATATTTTTCTGCAACATTATTTCCTGGGAAATAATTCGTTTAAGAAAGTACAAATAGTATTTTTTTGTGGTATAACCAATTGCTATAATTGTTTTTATATTATCTCCCGCAAGCACTATGTGTTTACATTCGTGAACTATATATACAATCTGGTAGCCACATACAGTCGCTGCAAAATAATGATATGGCCTATTCAGAATGTTAAAAGAGGAGGAGCTTGATTTTAAAGTGATAAAATTAAACTGATAAAATCGAGGTGAAAAAAACTGTGATTGGCTGTAAATAAAAAATCATTGAACTGTGATTGGTCATTGATTCCCATTTGGGACATGAGTTAAATAGTCTTATCAATTTTTTTAATTGATAAACGCATGCTAAAATTAGTAAACCTGAATCTGCGTAAAATACATTTTTATAAAATACTCGTATTTTGCATGTGATCAGAACTTGTTTTAGGCACCTAAATAAGGTTTTTGAACCTAAAAATCCGAGGTCTAGTTATGATGAATGTAAATGTAAATTAGACTACAACAGTAAACGAAAGGAATACGTAATATTAGAGAAAATGTTCCCAGCAGCGCTTCTGTTTTGAACCAGTAGAATAACAGGTTCCTCTTGACACGTGATGGTCAGGTGGACTGACAGTTGTATTGCTCACTTTATAAGACTCTCAGAAATTATTTAAATTAAAAATGAAACAGGACAATTGTGGAATGAAGGGATTTGTAAACATGAAGTCGGACAATGAATATACTAAAGACAGGAATATTTAAAGAAATTCAAAATATTTTCACATAAAAATGCATCTTACCAACAAAGGGTCATATGTTGCTCATATTTCTATGTCAAAGAAGAAAGAGTAAATGACCACACTAAGATATACTGTAGACGTATTGCATAAATTATCCTGAAGAATGGCGCAGTATTTCGCAAAATAGTACAGTTCTTTCTCAACCTAACTTCAATCCCTAGATTTTCACAATGGAAGCGAATCTTAAACATCAACTGCATCGATTGAATAATGTTTCTTTTTTTACACGCTTTATATTAGCTTGACCTGTATCTATCTATCTAAGTAACGGAATCTTTCAAAGCGATGTTCATCCACTTAAAATCATTGGATCGCCTTGAAACTTTGTATACTTGTAAAGGGCCCGTGACAATACAATAATTTCATATTTATTTTCTAAAATCCTGGCCAGACTCATCAGAAAATCAAAAAAAGTGTCATTTTATCTATGTTACGGAATCTTTGAACACGATTTTCACCCACTTAGAAACATTGGATCGACTTAAAACTTTGTATACTTGTAAAGGACCCGTGACAATACTATATTTTCATATTTGTTTCTAAAATCCTGGCCAGAATCATCAGAAAATCTAAAAAATGAAAACTAATATAATATATTGCGGACTTGTCGACTTTTTAGTCAATCGTTTTAAGAGCTCAGTTGGTAGAGCGGTCAACTCTAGTGGTATATAATTTCAGTAATCCATAGGTTGCTGGTTCAAATCTGGCTGGGAGGATTTATTTTAGCTCATACTACAATCGTATCGAATTTAAAGATATTTACATTTGTATCTTATTCTGTAAACTATTAAAACTAAAAAATAAAAAATAGTTTTAAAAAACTAAAACAACACGCTTTATTAGAAAACCGAACTAAAAAATGAAAAATAATTATAATTTCTAACACGTTCTTGATAAAATTAAAGTGCTCAACAAGAAAAATCATCTCCAACACATATAGAATAAAACTAGAGTTATCAACAAACAGAAAATAATTTTACCATCTAAAGCGTGGGGTGCTTTTTATGATTTTTACATTTTCGTCTTAGAGACTTTACTTCTACCAATATATGTTTATTATCAACTATATTAATTGATATAGAGCACCCCACGCATTGATGGTAAAATTATTTTCTTTTGTTGATAACTCTAGTTTTATTCTATATGTGTTGGAGATAATTTTTTTGTTGACCACTTTAAATTTATCCCAAGCGTGTTGGAAATTAAAATTATTTTTATTTTTGAGTTCGGTTTTCTAATAAAGCGTGCTGTTTTAGTTTTTTAAAATACTATGTTTATTATTTACATAAACATGCCGATGCAAAAGAAGTTTAATAAAAACATTAAATCTACGCACTTTAATAAGATATTTTATACTGCTGCTGTCATAAAAAAATAATCAGGATGAAAAGGGCGCCTATAAAAAATTGAACTATGCCCGAGTAAGAACCCATGTTTCATTACCAATTTACAAATATATTTTTAGCATGTAGGCTTATATATAGTAGAATAAGTAATTAAAGAGAAATACATTTTTGCCAATTTCTTCCGCATCAGTTGATACATTTTTTACTCCGGTTGTATAAACGATTGCACCTAATATGATTTGAAAAAAAAGATACTTATAAATTAATAGAAATAAATTATATTACCAATCGATAGAATGGAAATAAAAATTACAACAGCTCTACAAAAAAAAATATTTTTTGTTGCCCTGAATATCTCTGCGGATTTCTATGTTTTCAAGTGCACAGTTTACGAATATATTCATGAAAGTGCTGAATGTACTCTAAAAAAATTATAGAAGAAAATCTTATAAAAGGCGTTTCACTGAAGTATAACATGGGTTTTCGACATTTTTTTCTTTCTATTTACGTCGGTGTATACTAATTTTTCAAAAAAAATCTTCTTCTTCTTCTGCTTCATGAAATTAGGCCTTTTGACCTGTTTTCACATCAAGTGGGATTTAATGAATCCTCCCATCTAGTAAATGGGCGTCCAACATTTCTATGTCCTATTGGTTTGTACTTTAGTAACAGCTGAGGGATTCTATCTGTAGGCATTCTCTTGACATGTTCATACCAGTTCGTTTTCTCATGTTGTCAATTCTAATTTGTTTTAAATTGAAAATATTTAAGTCAGTCCTAATATCTCTCACTTCTTTTCTTGTCCAAATTGTGACCAACATCAAACACAACACGACACCTGCTCTGAACGTAGGAACTTCATTTCTGAAGAACAATTTGACATCATAAATATAGGCCTATCTGTTATTTTTTCATATTTTCTGATTTTTATAGTGTAAAATGAAAAATAAAGATTAAAAAAAACAGAGCAAATCTTCCAAAATCATTGATAGTTTCATGAATTGTGAGCATAAATATATCCGAAATTAATCTTATATCAAGGGCAACAAAACCACTGTTGACCAGTGTTATTATTACTGTCATAAGGGCATTTCATTCTTTTCAACTTCTTACAAAATTCTAACATATACAAATATTCAGGCTTATTCTTTAAATTAGTGAGGTAATAGACGATCACCAATGTTGAATTATAGGAAATATATCTACAATAACTAACAAGATCACTGGCATTATCGAACCCGTAGGTTCATGGGCCAGCGGACATAAGCTCTTCACACATCTCTATCCTCAGCTAACGTTTTCCAATCATCCCCAGTATAATCTACTTCTCTCAAATCATAGTTAATGTTATTCTCCCATCTGATTTTTGGTCTACCTTCTAGGCGTTTTCCTCTGGTTGTCCTACAAGTAGCTTCCATTCCTTAGCTGTTAGTTTATGAAGATAATGTAGTATTATTAGGCAACAGCGAGAAGATAACTAAGGGCCAACATGCACACTCTGTTGAGTAACACTAAAAATTGGAACTGGAAGTAAACATCAATAATAGATTTACAATAGATAACAGGCCTAAAATTTTCTCCCTATGACCTAGAGATGGCTTGTCATATTAAATTGTAATAGTTCATATTAATTTTTAATTATGTTACTATGTTATACTGATGCCAAATGGTTAAGTCAAGATGTCTTGGCACAGAGCTACGGTGTCTTGCGCCGGTTCGGGTCTCCATGAGGGAAGAATTTTTCTCCTTGTAATTTCCGCCAGTATGGGATTGGTGCCACCCAGCACCGTGAGGAACTAGGGTAGCTGCAATAAGAGCGGCTCCAGGTTGAGAAAACCAGCTATAACAGCTGGGGGACCCGACATGCTGACTACATGTCACCATACACTGGCAGGATGAGCGTCTACCTCTGTGATTAACACATATAAATGTGAGGTCAGCAGCCGACTGGTAACCCAAGGGTCTTCTAGGCCTGTCGCGCCATGGAATTTAGTTCAGTTTTATGTTATACTGAATAAATAGTTTGAATTAATTCAATATTGAACGTCTAGTTTGTAACACTCTGTATACGAGAAGGTGAGAAGGTACTCTGTATAAATAGCTTCAGAGAACGTGATATACAGAAAGATTATTCATGTGAGATCATATATATAATTATACGTATGATGTCAGATTTGCACAAGAAACTCGTTCAGTATGCAAGCCCCGTGTTTATGATTTAAAATTCTAATTTGTATTCTTATTCTTCTTTATGCGCATATACTGTACTTTTGTACCAGCGACACAACTTCTCGAATGATAAGCAACATTTCTTAAGATCAACTTGTAATCCTCCTCTATGAATACTTGAATACATTTTCTAAGTATAATAAATGCCATGCTGTATGTCATTAGCAATTTAAGAATTTAAATTATTGGGCAGTCAAAATTGACTTTTCTTTATCTTACTAATCTCTAGCATTCCATAAATGTCGTATTTATAAATTATATTCTTCATCATTAGTTCACAGTATACACCATCTGAAATTCAAAGATAACTCAAAATTGGCCTTCATTGAAATTGGATTTTAAGAAGAGCAGCAAGATATTCAAGGTTAGACGAAGGGATAAATAAAATATGGGATATCAGTCAAAAATTAAAAAATAACTGCATTTTAAAAAAATCGAAGCGAAAATGGTAATCGAGCAGAATTTTTAGGGTCAAATCCACACTCAAAGTGAGAAGACTTTTCTCGATCTTCAAACTATTTTTATAACACATGTAGGACGTGTTATTGAAATGTCAGAAGGATAGAATTTAGATTGGATACCAGCACAAAATAGAAGGAATGAAGAAGAAATGCATAAATAAAAAAATTGCATTGGAATGAAAATGAAGTAGGAGAATGTTGGAATGAAAATGAAATAAGAAATCCAGAAGAAGGAGTATGGGTACATCCATCTCTCCATCCATAGTAATTCTGTCCGAGGGCAGGTCTTCCACTATAATCATAGCATTTCCATGCTATGCTTTGCAGCTTTACTAGGGAATTATAAGTGTGGTAGTTTCCCGTTGCTTTCCACACCGGTGAAGAATGTTGAGGATAATGATAAGGATGATGATGATGGCCGGAAGATTTTCGAGGACTGTTGGGTCCTAAACTTACTTACATTTGTCTTACAGGTGAGGAAAACCCCCGAAAAAAAACTCACCCGGAGCCTGCTCCGACCGGGAATCGAACCCGGGCCCGCTGCGTCTTTCACTGCAATCATAGCATTTTTATGCTATGCTTTGCAGCTTTACTAGGACATTATGGGTGTGGTAGCTTCCCGTTGCTTTCCACAACGGTGAAGGATGATGAGAATAATGATAAGGATGATGATGATGATGATGATGATGATGGCCGGTTGATTTTCGGGGACTGTTAGGTCCTAAACTTACTGACATTTGTCTTACAGGTGAGGAAAACCCCCGAAAAAAAACACCCAGGAGCCTGCCCCGACCGGGAATCGAACCCGGGCCCGCTGAGTGACAAGAACGCTACCTTGGAATATGGAAACATAAGGAAGAATATATCGTACATGTTTTTGCCAGAGGTCCCGTCCCATAGTCGAGTGTTTAAGGCAAGATGCCTTGGCCGCAGAGCTATGGGACCTCCTCTAAATTTAAGACCCATAATGTGGCCATCGTAATCATCATTATCATATTCGTCATGTTTAGTATGAATATGTGCGTGCGTGCGTGTGTGTGTGTGTGTGTGTGTGTGTGTGCGCGCGCGTGGGTATGCGTGTGTGTGTATGTGTGTGCGTGCGTGCGTGCGCGCGTGTGTGTGAATGGTATGTCTTGTCTTATGTTATGTTGTCTCGGAGGAGGCCCTGACATCACTTATTCGGCGAGGCCTCCATTTCCTTATGCGGTAAAAAAAAAAGTAAGTGTGTGATTCAACGTTTAAGATCCCTCTTCCTACAGGTCGCCCCACTGCAAGGCCTGGGTGGCGTGTGGCATGTAAAAAGTACCTCTAAGGCGAGAGTTAAACTGAGGTAGAACAAGAAATAAATAAGCAAGTTCTATTCACGAATAAAATAAAACAAACACCCAACAATCCGCATTAAAGTGTACAGAGTGTCCACAAAGTCGTGCTACTAAAACAATGTAACTTAGCTCGTAAACTATTTGAGATAGAGACATGCTGTTTCTTGCAACGTATTCTACATCTCTCAGAGTTTTGTTTACATTTGTTGCAGATTGTGATTTAAACAACAATGATGACACCACAGGAAAAAACCCAATGTGTATGGTGGTATTCTGAGGCTGGTAAATCACCAGTACCTCCATATCCGAACGTTATGGCGGTTAACATGTCCAGACACAAAGAAAGTCACTTCAACAGAGAACATCACCCTCAGCAGGCACTCATTGTCTTCGTCAATTGCGTTCAGTATGGAATATGCAAATCCCGCACGAGGAGGGAAGTTAGTTGGCAGCTACGCTTGCGTAATTTGCACTTTATAGGGCTGAAGATGTAGCCGCTTGTGGAGAACTTTATGAATGGTTGATTTTGGTAAATGCAGTTCCCGTGAAGCATGTCGAACCGATATTTGAGGTCTGAGTTGAAATGCAAGTTGCACATTGTCGATCGTTTCTTGGCTCACACCAAGTCATCCACTCCGTGGCAAGTGCATTACACTGCCAGTCGCTAGAAATGTCTCGGCCCATCTAATTATAGATGATTTGGATGAAGAATCTCTTCCATATTGCCGGCGGAAATTTGACTTAGCAGTTACTGGTGATTTACCAGCTCCAGCATACCACATACACATTGGTCCTTTTCCTGAGGTGTCGTCATTGTCTTTTAAATCACAATCTGCAATAAATGAAAATAAAACTTTGAGAGATGTAGAATACGTTGCAAAAAAAACACATGTCTTTATCTCAAATAGTTTACGAGCTAATTTACATTTTTTTTTGATAGCTAGACTTTGTGGGGACATTGCATATAAATTCAATTAACCCTTATCACAATATTACGATCTATTTCACAGATATGAGACACAAAATATTTCATTGAACCTCACTTTGTTGAGAAACCATTTATCTCATTAGGTGCTGACAGCTAATGACAAATGAGGGAAATTTTGAGGAAGTGGTTGAATTCAAATACCTAGGAACAATAATCACAAATAAGAATGAGATGCACAAAGAAATTAAACATAGGCTCAATTCTGGAAATGCGTGCTATTATGCATTGCAGAGACTCTTGATGTCCCAACTCCTTTCAAAAAACGTTAAACTGAAAATATATAAAACTATTATTCTACCAGTTATATTATATGGGAGCGAAACATGGACTGTTACATTAAGGGAGGAAATGAGAGTACGAGGTTTTGAGAATAAAGTTCTTAGGAAAATTTTTGGACCAAAGAGAGATGAACAGACAGGTGAATGGAGAAGACTTCGTAACAATTAACTACATGGTCCTTATAGGAAGCCAGATATAATAAGAACAGTTAAGTCTCGTAGACTGCGATGGGCAGGACATGTACATATGGGGAATGAAAGACTTGCATGGAAGCTTCTTGTAGGAAAGCCAGAGGGAAAACGCCCAGTTGGTAGACCAAGAATGAGTGGGAGAACAACATTAACTATGATTTGAGGGAAGTAGATTATACAGGGAATGATTGGAAGGCATTAGCTCAGGTTAGGCATATATGGAGATCTTATGTCCGCGCGGCCATGAACCTTCGGGTTCGATAGTGCCAGTAAGTAAGTAAGTAAGGTGCTGTGAATCTGTACGTAAATTAGTTACATGTGTGAGTCATAGTCTTCTATACCGAGGATAAAGCATGGTGAATAAGTTTATGCTAGTTTTAACATCCATGAAATAAACAATCTCTTTAAAAGAATTTTCATTACAATAAAGACCTCAATCACTTTCAAAATGCAAATGTAAACATAACAATTCAAAACTGCTACGCGTGACAAGGTAAATAAAGATTCAACATGCGTAATTTATCAAAGTTTTTTTTTTAAGCAAGCTAGTAAATTCTGCAATTGTGTAATTTTCACGTCTCAATTCTATTTCCCAACAACTTGTTTCAAAAATTACTGAGACATGTTTCAACTTGCAGAAAAAAAAGTTAATTTGATATTTCTTCCAGATTTCTAAGATTCATCACCATCGCCATTACCTTACTCTTTTGTATCACTAAAGTATAGTGTTCCCACTACAGGCCTCGGGGGGCTCTTTGGGTAGTGGGAGGTTAAGGCTCCCACTTTTTCTAGACACTCAGCACTTGATATCAGCCTGGTTGTCAGCCCTGCGTGACGACCGCATTTACCCCCAGAACAAGAGTCTGGTACTCATTTCCAATAGAGGCTGAGTCGACCCCAGGGTCATAGCGCCGCCAGAGGGTTTGGGTCAGATTAAAAATCCTGACCCCCACGGGACTCGAACCCTGGACCTTCCGGCTTGTAGCGCAGTGCCTTAACCACTACGCCTAACCACTACGCTACGGCGCGCCCCCTCTTTTCTCTCACTTTTTTCCATTTTCTTTTTCATCGACATTTTCTTAGTTTCTTTCTCTTCCTTTCTTCTTATTGTCTCTTCTTCTCCATTTCTCCTCTTCTCTATTCCTCTTATGAATTTTCTTTTTTCTTCTCTTTTTTTCCCCTTTTTCCTCTTCATACTCCTATTCCTCCTCTTCTACCCCTTGTTCCTCTTAATCACCTTTCTCTTCTCACCTCTTCCTCTTCTTGTTCTTCTAGCTCTTGTCCTTTTTTTTTTTTTTTTTGGAACGTCGAGTTTTTTATAGCATATTTTCTTTAAATTCTTTCCAATCCATACATCTGCAATATTTTTATTTTACAATATAAAATAAAACGAAGTATCTCTATTAGATTTTTTAGCATTGCATTTTTTTTTCTGATGGGAGGGAGCTGGCCTACCGCATCAACCCTCAACCTGTAGGACCAGGGATTTTTTCAGGTGTCCATGCTTAGATCAGTTACTTTCACTACAGCTAAGAGCCGGATCTGTCCTTAATAAGGAAGAATTTGACAGAAAAGATAAGATGAAATGATCCCTGTTTTGGAATGGAAACCTGAGGGAAGACGAGGCAGAGGAAGACCTAAAACCTCCTGGAGTCAGGGAATATATTTATACATGAAGGAGAAACATCTACAACCAGGAGATTGGATGGACCGACAAAATTGGTTATTGGGAATCGGACGATGTCAAAGACATTAATCAACCGATGATCTATCAATATTGCATATTTTTGTAATCTGTTTAAAATTCTGTCTTAGATATTTGATTGCAAAAGTTTGCGATGTACCATAAACATATTTTCCAATGTGAGTAAACACTTATAAATATTTCATGTCTCTGAACTTCTCCATAACAAGCGTAAAATTCAGTAAGCTTTTAAAAAACCTTGTAGTATATATTACGAACATTCTAGTAAATTTACAGCTTTACGGGTATGTGACTCACTGGAATTTTTTTAAAAGATAAATACTGGATAACTTCTCTTCATATTTGCAGAAAACATAAAGCATTTCTTTAAAACATATTAGTACTCATATTTATCTAGATATCCCGTCTTCAATTTGTTATACATTAAGTAAAGAAATAGCAAATGAGAGCGAAATGAAGACATATTACTTATCTTTAAGTATTTAATTACATACCAACTAAATGGCTCCTTCGAAACTGTAGGTACATGGCGGCACGAACATAAGCCCTCCATATATCCCTATCCTGAGCTAATATTTTCAAATAATTCCCTCGCAACTGGAATTCCCTACCACAAGAAATAAGGGACTGCCGGACACTGGCATCTTTTAAAAGAAATCTAAATTTATATTTGCTCTAACCTCGACTTCATCATTACCCAGTGTAAGGTACATATACTAATTGTTGTTTCTCGTATAATTTTTCATATTTATACTATTGTTATTATTATAATTATTATTATATTATTATTAGTATTATTATTATTATTATTATCATCATCATCACTATCGTAAGTATTAGTATTGTTATTATCGTATAAAATTAATATAAAATTATGGAATATTCACCTGAATGTTGTTTATACATGAAATTTACATTACTACATTTAATATATCTTTAATTCCTCATAATTTAACTCTGCCAGAATAAATAAAACATTATTATTTATTATTATTATTATTATTATTATTATTATTATTATTATTATTATTACAATCTACTTCCTCGAATCATGTTTAATGTTATCCTCCCGCCTCATTCTTGATCTAATAACTGGGCGTATTCCCTCTAGTTTTCCTACAAGACGTTTCTATGCGCCTCTTCCATCCCCCACATTTCCTCCCCATCGCAGTCTATAAGACCTTTATTTTACCTGGTTTTCTATAAAGACCCAGTTGCTCACTGTTATGAAGTCTTCTCCATTAGCTTGCCTGTTCATCTCTCTTTGGTACAAAATTGTTCATAAAAACTTTATTCTCAAATACTCATAACCGTTTCTTCTCCCTTAAAGCAAGAGTCCATGTTTCGCATCCATATAATATAACTGGGAGAATAACAATTTAATATATATATATCCAGTTTAATGATTTTGAGAGAATTTGGGACAAGAGTCCCTGTAATGCATAATTACATTAATCTAATTACATATTATTGATTTCGTACATCTCAATGATGGATAAATCATATTTGAAGAGAAAAATTATACGCTCAGACCGGGACTTGAACCCGGGACCCTTGGTTCTCTAGACCAAGTGCTCTACCAACTGAGCTACCTGAGCAAGTACCGATCTAAACGCAAATCTTTCTCTATATACATTGTAATTCCCATCCACCAAATGCTGTGAAGCCATGCTTCTATCTTGCAAATGGCGGCTCCTTTATTAAGAAGACATATTTGGGAATTATACATTACAGCCAGTACGGCTTTTTTCCAAATATGTCTTCTTAATAAAGGAGCCGCCATTTGCAAGATAGAAGCATGGCTTCACAGCATTTGGTGGATGGGAATTACAATGTATATAGAGAAAGATTTGCGTTTAGATCGGTACTTGCTCAGGTAGCTCAGTTGGTAGAGCACTTGGTCTAGAGAACCAAGGGTCCCGGGTTCAAGTCCCGGTCTGAGCGTATAATTTTTCTCTTCAAATATGATTTATCCATCATTGAGATGTACGAAATCAATAATAAAAACTTGGAAAAAAGCCGTACTGGCTGTAATGTATAATTCCCAAATATGTCTTCTTAATAAAGGAGCCGCCATTTGCAAAATAGAAGCATGGCTTCACAGCATTTGGTGGATGGGAATTACAATGTATATAGAGAAAGATTTGCGTTTAGATCGGTACTTGCTCAGGTAGCTCAGTTGGTAGAGCACTTGGTCTAGAGAACCAAGGGTCCCGGGTTCAAGTCCCGGTCTGAGCGTATAATTTTTCTCTTCAAATATAATTACATATGGTACAGGAAATTTCAAAATTGATATTAGTAACAAAGTACTTTTTTCTTATTATTCGGATGTATATTTAAAACAAATACGTATAAGAAAACGAAATAGTTTGCGTACTCTTCTAATAAAAAATATAAATATTATTTCTTTCATAAAAATTATTGTACAGCAAATTAATCATTGCCCAGATATACAAAACATGTACTTCAAAATGGAATTAAAAGAGGGTCGAACTCGAATTGCATACGGGATCAGTGCTGTCAGAAAAAGTAAACACTGAATCGCATGCAGGAATTTCTGAATTGCATGCTGTCGTGTCCAATAGTTGAGTATCAACGAGATTTAAGAAGCACGTACATGAACAAGTCTACTACCTAACCTAACCTAACTGCTATTCACTGATGGAATTACATACCATTAAATAAATAAATTCGATTCGTTAAAAAAAGTATGTTACCACTATCTGGCCAAAGTTTGGCGAAGTGTTACTCTCCCAAAAAAGACTTAGAAAGTTGTCAACCATTGCATGTTAAAACCTATCTTGAAATTTCTCCTAGAGATGCGTTGTGATGTACCAAGACAGTGTCTAAAAATTACCTGGCACTGTAGTGAACGAATTATGTTGTGTTAAATTAACTGCAGAATATAGGCCTACTGGTGTGTAGGAGAGTAGTATTGTACATGTTCGCAAGGAATTAAAAGAAACTGGTAATATCAAAACGCCCAAGAAAAAGAGGAAAAGCCTAAACCACTTTTAAAAGTGGTGGACAATTTTGTGAAGTGTAAAGTTCATTACAAGGTGCACAGGTTTTTTTTTATTTTATTACTGTATTATTATTTTAATTTAAATGTTTGATTTGAATTAATTTGTTTAATATTAACAATTATAATTTATTTAGTTTTCGACATACGATTGTAAATGCTAATACAACCTGCAACATTAAAAATTAAAACGATTCTGTGCATAAATTTATCGGCTTGTAACAAACAGCTGACAAGAGTTCGTCTGCACTCTTACACGTGCTACGCGGAGTAATATATTCGGAATTTAAATGTCAAAGTGTGCTTCTTACGTTAGACAGAGAATACTACGTAGCTCCACACAGTGTGTTGAATTTGCTGGATTCTAGCTTCGATTTCTTTGCCTTCCAATAAAAAACGGCAGACAATATTTTTTTGGTTACAGCCTTGACACATCACAAAGCTTCTCTGGAAGACATTTCAAGGTAGGTTTCGGTGTGCAATGGTTGATAGTTCCCTTGTTACCTTCTTGAATCTTAAGTCTGACAAATGGGAAAGAAAATTTGACATGTTTTGTGGATGCAACTCGAATACCTTCCAGAAAATCTTGCTATGCAACTCGGATACATTCTACAAAACCGTGACACAGAACTTTTTTATGTTTTTACCTACTCCGCATGTTATACGTAAACACTAAGAAACAGATGGATCTGGGCAGTTCAACTGTAACGCATTACTCAAAGATATCCGAAGTCGTGAAATTCAAAGATTTTAAATCTCTAGAGAGTTTCAAAAACAAACAAGCGAATGGAGAAGACTTCGTAACAGTGAGCTACATGATATTTTAGGAAACCAGATGTAACAAGTATAGTTAAGTATCGTAGGACATGTGGCACGAATGGGCAATGAAAGAAGGGCATGGAAACTTCTTATAGGAAAATCAGAAAGAAAACGCCCAGTTGCTGGTCAAGAATGAGTTGATAGAATAGCATTAGTCATCATTGGAGAAAAGTAGATTATACAGGAGATGATAAGAGAACATTATCTCAGGATAGGGATGTATGGAAAGCTTATGCCCTCGAGACTATGAACCTACAGGTTCGATAGAGAGAGTGAATTAATTAATTACTTAGAGAGTTTCTCGTAAATATGTAGGACAACATAATAATTCATTTAAAAGTGACTGTAGATAACAACAAATTTTAAAAATACAACTAACTCACTGGCACTATCGAACCCGTAGATTCATGGCCGCGCGGTTCATTAATAATTAAAAAGGTTTGGTTAATAAAAGGGATCTGTAGAGAATATAATAATTAGAATAATTGCAAGGGTTAAAAGTGAACATAAGCTCTCCATATATCCTTATCCTGAACCAATGTTTTCCAATCATCCCCTGTATAATCTACTTCCTTCAAATCAGAGTTAATGTTATTCTCCCACCTCATTCTTGGTCTACCAACTGGGCGTTTTGCCTACAAGAAGCTTCAATGTACGTCTTTCATTCCCCATTCGTCCCACATGTCCTGCCCATCGCAGCCTACGAGACTTAACATAATTTCTAAAAACCTAGGTGGAAGGTCTATTTTATGAAATCACTGTGTTTCATATGAAACTGCTTAAAATGAAAGTCAGATGGTTAAAATGAAGTTTTGAATTATGCAAATGGCAGTGTGATAATTTTTTTCTGGGGTCGGTAGAGAGAAATATTTATGACGTTAGTTTCACACAAGATGTCTGGATTTGTTGGAAGACAAGAGGCATTTCTAAATAATAAAAATCCAAGGTGGCATTCTTTAAAATGCTCTTTTATAGCCTTCTACAGAGTTAAGCGTTTGACATTCTAGGAATCTGGAAACGTTAACGGGTTTTTTGCAAGAAGTTGCTCTGTAAATGATAAATTTAATGAATGTGATAACATTCGGTGCGAAGCTAAATTAGCGAAATTCAACCAAAAGAATTACAAATCTCACTTTGTACTCTATTAAAGCAAGTACATACCTAGTCAAAAGTTAACGCACGATATACATACTCGGCTATAAAGAAGATTGCTATTAATCTGATTAAATAAATAAATGTCTTTATTGATTTTTTTCAAACACGAATATATTTAATTACTGCTTCCATTATGACTGCAATAAAACTTGTCATATGGAAAGCACATGTATGACCTATCCCAAAGTAAACGCACTGTCTTCCTCTCAATAAACCATGGACGTCCAAACTACGGCCCATGGGACGGATAAGACCCTGCATCACTTTCTATCTGGCTCCTGTAGCATTCTAATAAATTAAAACATGCTAAGGGTAGGCCTATCTATAATGGAACAAGAACTTGTTAAATATATTATAACGATGTGACAAGAAAAGTAGCAAATTAACACATGCTTTTAATAATAATAATAATAATAATAATAATAATAATAATAATAATAATAATAATAATAATTTATATACAGATTTTTAATGTTTGCATATATTTCTGTGCCTGAAGCTTTATTTTTCTTCCCCACTGGTCTTTATCCATCCAGTCTATGTCCTCCAGTCCTCCTGTTCTCATTACAGTTCTTATTTCTTGCATCCTCGAGTTTCGAGGTCTTCATTTCCTTTTTCTTCCAGGTGGACACCATTCCAATGTTTTCCTGGGTAAACTGTTTTTTGCATTCTTACTTACTTACTCACTGGCACTATCGAACCCGCAGGTTCATGGTCGCGCGGACATAAGCTCTCCATACATCCCTATCCTGAGCCAATACTTTCCAATCATTCCCTGTATATTCTACTTCCCTCAAATCATAGTTAATGTTGTTCTCCCACCTCATTCTTGGTCTACCAACTGGGCGTTTTCCTTCTGGCTTTCCTACAAGAAGTTTCCATGCACGTCTTTCATTCCCCATACGCGCAACATGTCCTGCCCATCGCAGTCTACGGGACTTAACTGTTCTTATTATATCTGGCTTCCTATAAAGACCATGTAGTTCATTGTTATGTAGTCTTCTCCATTCACCTGTCTGTTCATCTCTCTTTGGTCCAAAAATTTTCCTAAGAACTTTATTCTCAAATATTCGTAATCTCCTTTCCTCCCTTAAAGTAAGAGTCCATGTTTCGCACCCATATAATATAACTGGTAGAATAATAGTTTTATATATTTTCAGCTTAACGTTTTTTGAAAGGAGTTGGGACATCAAGAGTCTCTGCAATGCATAATAGCACGCATTTCCAGAATTGAGCCTATGTTTAATTTCTTTGTGCATCTCATTCCTATTTGCGATTATTGTTCCTAGGTATTTGAATTCAGCCACTTCCTCAAAATTTCCCTCATTTGTCATTAGCTGTCCATTTCCATTATATACTGAATTTCTACCTGTGACCATATATTTAGTTTTACTGATATTTACTTCCAGTCCTAATTTCTTAGTGGTACTCAATAGTGTGTGCGTGTTGGCCTTCAGTATCTCCTCGCTATCGGCCAGTAGTACTACATCATCAGCATAAACTAACAGCTTATTAATACCATTCAGTTGTAAGCCTTCCTCATTCTCTAAAGATTTAATGGCATGCTCTAGTACAAAATTAAATAGTAGAGGAGATAGTGCATCTCCTTGCTTCAACCCATTCTGGATTTCAAAAGTGTCTGAAAACTGTTTGCCTACACGCACCCTACTCTTTGAGCCATTTAGACACATTCGTATAAGTCTAACATTTTAGGAATTCCGAACTCCAGCAGGATACTATATAACTTCTCCCTCTTAATTGAAGCATATGCTTTTTTGAAGTCTACATATAGTTGATGTACAGTACCATTATATTCCCATTTATTTTCTAAAATCTGTCTTATACTAAAAATCTGATCTGTTGTAGACCTGTTTCTTCTAAATGCACATTGATGATCTCCTAGAATGTCATCAATATAGGGAGTAAGTCTGCTGACTAATATATTTGTTAGAATTTGTACGAAGTTGAAAGTAATGAGATGCCCCTGTAGTTGTTGCAATCAGTTTTATCTCCTTTCTTATAAATTGGTACGATAATTGATTCCTTCCATTCATCTGGAAGAGCTTCTTTTTCCCAAATCATACTAAGCAACCAGCGTATCTTGCCCATCAATTTTTCTCCCCCTGATTTTATCAGTTCTGCTGGGATCTCATCTGAACCTGATGCTTTATACATCTTCAATTTTTCAATCGCCATTTCAACCTCTAATGCACTTGGCTCTGCGACTAGCATTTCTGCTGTCTGTAACTTATCCTCCTCAATGTCCTGTTCTGTGTGTACATTTAATAGCTGATTAAAGTAACATTTCCATCTATTTAATATACTCCTAGAATCTGCAATCATATCCCCATTTTCATTCCGAATTATATTTGTTCTAGCCTGAAACCCTTTCTTCTCTATACTAATTCCCTGATATAATTCTCTAATGTTCCTATTTTTTGCATTCATTTCAAGATCATGAATCTTCTCTCTCAAATATTCCCTCTTTTTACTCTTTAGTAACTTGGTGGTTTCCCGTCTAATACTACCCAATTGCTCTAAATTCACCTCATTTGGCTCGTATAACCATTTCATTTTTGCTAGCTTTCTTTTCTTTACAATGTCGGCACATTCCTCATCAAACCATTTCTTGTTTTGCCTCTTTTTTAAACAACCAATGCTTTCTGATGCTGACAATTTAACAGTATCTCTTATAGCCTCCCATTCTTTATTTATATCAGTTTCTTCTTCCTTTGCCACATCGTCACCTGAAGATTCCAGTACTTCAAATCTATTAGCAATTTTGATTTGGTATTCTTGCCGCATTTCATCATTTTTCAAGTTTTTTAATTCATATTTTACAGAATCATCTTTAGCGTTTGTTTCTCTCATAAGCGATAGCCGTTGTCTGATTTTCACTCTGACCAGATGATGATCCGAATTGCAGTCTGTCCCTCTAACTGATCTAACATCAATGATGCTACTGTGCCAGCGTTTATCCACTAATACATGATCTATCTGGTTCCGAGTTTCTCCATCTGGAGACGTCCAGGTGTATTTATAAATATCCTTATGCTGAAACGTAGTGCTCTTAAAAATGAGATTCTTTGATGTGGCAAATGTGACTAATCTAACCCCGTTGTCGTTACTATCTTCATGAAGACTGAATTTGCGTATTGTTGGTTTGAATATATCTTCCCGTCCCACTTTTGCATTAAAATCTCCTAAGACAATTTTCATATGATATCGTGAAAGGCTATCAAATAAGCATTCTAATTCTTCATAGAACTCATCCTTGATCTTGTCATCTTTGTCTTCTGTGGGGGCATGTACATTTACAATTATAAAATCATGTCGTTTACCCTTTAGAATTATGTATGATATCCTATCACTAACAAACTTAATATCTCGGATAGCGGATAGGATCCTCCTTCTGACTAAAAATCCTGTTCCAAATGCAGGTCTTTCTGCACCCCCATTTGCATTCGTCGTATAATAATAATAATAATAATAATAATAATAATAATAATAATAATAATAATAATAATAATAATTAAAATGGTATGGTCATGTAAAAAGAATGACAGAAGATAGATTCCCAAGAAGAATACTAGAATGGATGCCACTTGCTGGAAGTAGAAGAAGAAGAAGAAAAACAGGAGGTCAAAAATAACGTCGACTGATCATTTTTAGCACCATGCGAGAAAAAGGATTGGACGGTGGCGATTGGAATGACAGATGTGGAGAAGAAAGACAGTAGATTAACTGGGCGCAGGAAGATGTGAAACATTGTGAAACCTGGTAAATAATAATAATAATAATAATAATAATAATAATAATAATAATCCACAACAGCTATAATATGAAATAAGAGGCTGCGGGACATTGCGATCTTTTAAAGAAATCTAAATTTATATTTGCTATAATCTCGACTTCATTATTACCCAGTGTAAGGTATGCATATTAATTGGTGTTTCTCGTATAATTTATCATATTATTATTATTATATTATTATTATTATTATTATTATTATTATTATATTATCATTATTATATTATTATTATCGTAAGTATTATTATTGTTATTATGGCATAAAAATGTTGTTTGTATATGAAATTTACATTGCTACATTTAATGTATCTTTAACTGTTTATAATTAGTATAGTGTATATCTATATTTGTCAAATATTTATTTGTATTTGTGCTGGTTGAGTGGAAGAGAAGGCCTTATGGCCTTAACTCTGCCAGAATAAATAAAATATTATTATTATTATTATTATTATTATTATTATTATTATTATTATTATTATTATTATTATTATTATTATTATTATTATTCCATCCATAGTAATTCTGCCCGAAGGCAGGTCCTTCACTGCAATCATATCATTTTCATGCTATGCTTGCAGCTTTACTAGGGAATTGTAGGTGTGGTAGCTTCCCGTTGCTTTCCACACCGGTGAAGAATGATGATGATGATGATGATAATGATGATGATGGCCATATGATTTCGGGGACCGTTTGGGCCTTAAAGTTTTCCTGACATTTTCTTACAGGTGAGGAAAAACCCCGATAAAAACCTCACCCAGAAAAACTGCCCCGACCGGGGATCGAACCCGGGCCTGCTGCGTGACAAGGCAGCACGCTACCTCGAGACCACAGCGGTGGACATTATTATTATTATTATTATTATTATTATTATTATTATTATTATTATTATTATTATTATTATTATTATTAATATGGCTTATGACCGCAACACCTTGAAGTTTCTTCATTTGGCCCGCGATACAAGTTGTTATACTCTCTGTGTAGTACTGACATGGTATTATCGATTTTATTGAATTGATGTGTTTGGCAAAACTTGATTTTTCTTCGTTATTAATAATTTTTTTAGTGTTCAGACTATCTTGTGTTGACATTTCTTGTTGTTTTGCCTATGTAGAACTTTTCCACTTTCGAACAGTTCTATATAGGCAAAACAGCAAGAAATTTCAACACAAAATACTTTGAATATTTCTAAAATTTTGTTAATAATAAAACAAAATCAAGTTTTGCCAAATACATACTAGAAACAGGTCATCCGTTCGATAAAATCGATAATACGTATTATGTCAGTATCACACAGAGAGTATAACAAGAACAAGATCAGCATCCTTGAATATATAAGTATTCTAAAAGAAGCAAAGAGTACAGACCTAAATTCGTTGTACAACCTATACAACAACATCAGTACCAGTTAAAATGCAGAAGATGAAACATTATTTTTGAAAGGTCTCCATATTGGAACCGCTTGATGAAGTTTAATAATTTAGATAAGGAAGACTGACTCACCAGGTACCAATTTTACAGTTAACATCTTAAAAGAACCTCAAGCATAAAGCAGTGCCTATAAGTAAAATCAACAGGTCTTTCCCATCCAATTCTACCTTGTTACCTAATAGAGGTCTCAGCCACATGCCACTCATCAATATTGTAATTGTAATTGTAAGCCCATGTTTCCCTTAACAGAGATTTAGGCGCTCTCCCCCTACAGGAAAGAATTTGAACCATACTAATTTAGTTACACTTGTTTTCGTATAGATGTCATTTGAGTGGTCCGTGGTCAGCGTTCCGCTTCATACTGACATCTAGGAAACCAAGGTAGTACTAGGACGGGAAAATTCGATAAATTTTGCTTAGAGGCATTTTCATTCAGGCTTAAGAATCTTTTACGAGCCCGAAAATCTTCAGACTCGGGACCCACTGCTTAAAGTCCCTCCCGGAGGACTTGCTCCTTGGATTTTTTCTAATCCTTAAAATTTCATCGACCCCGGCCAGGTTTGAACCCGCGACCCTTGGGACCAGAGGCAAGGAGCATAACCACTAGTCCACCGCGGCCGATACTCATCAATATCTATAGGTAAATAAGCTTAACAAAATTAGTATGGTCTAGAAACTCTCGAAAGAGGAGCACCATATCTCCATGACGGACATATGAGGTACATACATACATACATACATACATACATACATACATACATACATACATACATACATACATACATACATACATACATACATACATACATACATACATACATACATACATACATACACACACACACACACACACACACACACACACACACACACACACACACACACATACTTAAGCAATCTCCGTAAATCAAATCACATTACTCCAGTAATTGAAATATTGACTTGGCTCCGATTAGAAGACAAGAGAAAGATACATTGTCTCTGCTTCTCATACCACACTTCGTCATCCTCATCGCCCATTTACCTTTCTACTCGCTTCCATTCACCATCTTTCCACACACGATCGAGAGACAACTTAACTTTAGCTGTACCTCCACATCGTACATCTCACTACTCCTCATCATTCCTTGTTTCAGTTACCCGTTTCTAAAATGTCCACCCCTCTTATATCAAGGGCTCTCCGACTCATAAAGAGTTAAAAATAAAGCTTAATAAATATTTCCTCCTCGTCATCATCATCAACAACAAGGATTAAGCCCAATGGCCTGTTCCGATCTCATTATAGGTCGAATTGGTCCTTCCATCTCTTCAATGGTCTTCCCAACATTCTTCTCCCTTTTGGTTTATAATTATACATTCTTCTTGGTATTTGCTGTTCATTCATTCGTAATACGTGCTGAAGGTAAGCATTTTGATAATATTTTATTCTTTCGCAGAGATAAAATATATTAAGTTCTGTTCTTATATCTTCGCTTTTCTTTTTATCGGTCCTTTGGTATCCTGCTATTGCTCTCAGCATCTTAATTTCAGCAGCCTCTATTTGTTTACAATCTGCCTTTGTTAATGTCCAGGTTTCCTTAGACAATATAATGTATAAAATATTCTATAAATATTTTTATTATTCTTTTACATTGTGTACTTTTATCGTTAAGTTAATAATTTAATCAAATTTTAGGTTTTGTTATTATTATTATTGGGGCACGCCGTAGCGTAGTGGTTAAGGCACTGAGCTACAAGCCGGAGGATCGAGGGTTCAAGTCCCGTTGGGGTCAGGATTTTTAAACTGACCCAAACCCTCTGGCGGCACTATGGCCCTGGGGTCGACTCAGCCTCTAATGAAAATGAGTACCAGACGCTTGTTCTGGGGGTAAAGGCGGCCGTCACGCAGGGCTGACAACCCGGCTGACATAAAGTGCTGATTGTCTAGAAAAAGTGGGAGCCTTAACCTCCTACTACCCCAAGGGCCTCCGGGCCTGTTGTGGGATCACTTTACTTTACTTCTTTATTATTATTATTATTATTATTATTATTATTATTATTATTATTATTATTATTTATCCATGTAGCTTCTAAAACCTATATAATATATATATTGTGATATTTTGAAATAATATAGGTTTCCTATTATAAATAAGAAATTAAATAACTTTAAATTATTTTTGTTGGAAATTTTATTCTCATCCGTTGAGTATAATTAATACAATAACAATGTCTTAATTCTTGTGAAAATTTTCGAACCTTTGTTTACTTAAATTCAACTGTTGATTTTTTCCAAAAAAATTTTGGAACATAAAAATAATATGACTTAAATAATTTCTTCCAGATAATTATCTTAAATTTCATCCTTCCTAAATTTTCCTTTGAAATTAAAGGCCTCCTCGAATAAGGAATACATTATTATTTATTATTCAAGCTCAATCGAATGTAAAATGATATCACGTACAGTATTTAAGTGAAATAAGATTACATAAATAACGCAGCCCCATACAACATTAATTTTAACTCTTTATAATCACTTTCCCAGCAATAATTAAATACCCGCCCAGAACAAGGTTGTAAACCTCATTCTTTTCGAAAGTTGATTTTTACATAAGAAACTTTAGCCATGTAAAACTCAACTTAGGATAAAATCAGGATTACAAACTTGTTCTATTGGCTATTGGCGATTCAATCGATGGATATATTTTTATTCCAGAGAATTCTTCAATTTCCTCCCAAAATAATAGCATTTTTATGTATTAAAAGGTAAGATGCAACATAGTATAATGAGAACTTAGACTTATGACTATCTTTTGTTTTTGTTTCACACACAAACAGTTGAATAATACATATTCTATGGACTGCAATCTTATATTTTATTACATAAAAATCCTGACTAAAAATAACGAAGGTAAGAAAATATATAAATTTAGCTAATAATAATGTGTACTTTTTTCAAGGCCTACTGTTAATGGAATGGGCCTATCTGTACCTGTACTAACTTTTTAAACATGACGTAATTCCTTGTATCAATTTTTGTAGGTAGAGTTTAACAAACAAAGGAAATCAAATTTTAGTCATGTCGCCATATTATGTTTCTAGTTTCCGTTTGAACACACATGTTAAATTGGAACTATTTGCATATTAATAACAAATCCCTTTGCTTATAATGTATTTATTTCAGTTATTTATTACTTATTATATGTTTTCTAATTAAATCAAATGCAAGGGATTTAGAATTGTATAATAGTGATAACCGGACGCGGCGGACTAGTGGTCGTGCTCCTTGCCTCTGGTCCCGAGAGTCGCGGGTTCAAACCCGGCCGGGGTTGATGGATTTTTTAGGATGGAAAAATCCAAGGAGAAAGTCCTCCTGGAGGGACTTTAAGCCGTGGGTCCCGAGTCTGAAGATTTTTAGGCTCGTTAAAAATCCTTAAGCCTGAATGAAAAGGCCTCTAAGCAAAATTTACCGATTTTTCCCGTCCTAGTACTTCGGTTTCCTAGATGTCAGTATGAGGCGGAATGCTGACCACGGACCACTCAAATGGCATCTATACGAAAACAAGTGTAACTAAATTAGTATGGTTCAAATTCTTCCCTGTAGGGGGAGAGCGCCTAAATCTCTGTAAAAGGAAAACATGGCCTTACAATACAATAATAGTGAGAACTGAACGGAAATATTGTAATCTGACTGAAAAACTAGGACCTATAATATAACGATGGCAGCGACTATTTAGTTCAGCACTGCACCATAAAGCACCTCTTTATGCATGTGAGTTTTAATGGTAATATAAAAGTTTTGAACCATTATAGGGCCTACTATGATATGTAAATGGTATAAAATTAATTGCCCTCTATTATATGGAAAGTAGCAGTGTATTTAAGATCTTGATAGCCATTTCATCCAGAGGCATGACTGGTTTAACCCAGAGCATAAAAATTATAAACTGCACCTAATAAAGAAGAATCTCATAATAAAGTAGTACGAGAACAAGGCAACGAAAATGTAATGAAAGCAAAAAGTATATTATTCCGTGATGCTAAAATTAAGATATAAGTTTCATGACTGTTTATTTCTTTACCATGTAATTATAATAAAATGTAAACGCTAAATGCGAGGTGTATAGAACTAGAGAAATCGATTTATCATAAACATGCGAGCGATCTCTTAACTACTGTTACGATCCTCTAACGTTTCCCACAGAACAAACATGATCCTAACATATAAGATAATATACTAAACCAGTCCTGACATTAATCAAAGGTTCCTTCTTCTTCTCCTCATCCATGGCGCGACAGCAGGCCTAGAGGATGACCTCCATCCTCTTCTTCTTCTTCATAATTTGTAGGATTTTCATCCTGTTTATTTCAAAAATCACTCCTCGGAGGAAGACGTATTGGATGTGCATTCGTTGTCTATCCATCTCTTGGCTGGTCTTACTCTTGTTCTTTTCCCGTCCATTGGTCTAACTTCTTTAGCTCTTTTTGCAAGTCGGTTGTCTTCCAATTCTGTCTATATGACCTTTCCAATATTTTCGTCTATCTATAATAAATTTGGTTATGTTTTTAATATGGCATTTGTTCCTTATTTATCACAAGTAATGCCACGAGTGATTTCCAAATTATCGATGAATTCACGACTCACGAAGTGAGGAGTGAATTTATCTAGAGATTTTGTAAATCAAGAGTGGCATTTATTAGGACTACTGAACTAATAAAATTAAGCTGTTTACTCACAAATCATTATTTAAATATCCATCCATAGTAATTCTGTCCGAGGGCAGGTCATTCACTGCAATCATAGCATTTTCATGCTATGCTTGCAGCTTTACTAGTAGGGAATTGTAGGTGTGGTAGCTTTCCGTTGCTTTCCACACAGGTGAAGGATGATGATGATGATGACCATATGATTTCGGGGGCCGTTTGGGCCTTAAAGTTTTCCTGACATTTGTCTTACAGGTGAGGAAAAACCCTGATAAAAACCTCACCCAGAAAAACTGCTCCGACCGGGGATCAAACCCGGGCCCGCTGCGTGACAAGGCAGCACGCTTCTTCGAGTACACAGCGGTGGACGAAATTTATTTAATGTTTTAAAAAAGTATTGTTGATTATAACATTCACACGTCATTCATCTGCAGACAGCAACGGTCTTTGCGTTTAGTAAAATTACAAGGATATTAAATAAAATTAAGTGCATGGTTTTTACAGATACCATCCTCATTGATAAAATATTCGTATTCGTGTAAAGTGGAGCCAGGTCCACTTTAATCGCCTCGTGGAGGGTCCATATTAACTAAATTCCTTTATTATGTTTAATTATTTTATACAACAGCCATGTCACATAATATAAAACCAAACCCATCAGTATATTAAAACAGCATCTACATGATATATATTTAGGATATTTTTACCTCTGCCATGAGAAATGATATGAGAAATTATTCCAAACCCAGGTAGAATTAAAATGTAAACTTCGGGTGGCTAAAGAATCAAAATAAATGTTGCAATATTTTTTAATATTCAATAGCAGAAATTAATAATTAATTCTTAGCTTGAAAACATTTTAAATAGTCGTTTTCATAAATATCACAAATAAACCGTTCTTCGCACAAAGAATAAAATAAACTGGTCTTGAACACGTTAAAGTTGATATGGGGAATATGTTAAAATACTTTCTGTTCCAGGGTAGCACCATTTAAAGAAGATATTAACGGGGTCCATTCAACCAGAAGCGTTCACATTGTCCGTACTTCCTGTATATATTCATAAATTGTTACTACTGTATACAGACTAATTATAAATATCCAATACAAATGGGTGCAAAGGTCCATCTGATTACCTGTTCACGATATGGTAGCCCTTGTGTTCAGAGGAAATAACAGTAATAATAATGACAGAGAGTGCAGCTTCATCAGCATCAAATTCACACAACAGTGGAACAAGACAAATGCCAGATTTCTAAAACAAAATATTATAAATTAACACCTCATGTTAATATTTCGTTGATATGACTGAAATGTGATCAATGTCTGACAAACATGCCTATCAATTACCTGCCAATCCCACAGTTAAAACTAAACTAAACTCTACGCGTCAAGCCTAGAAGGTCATTTGGACTACCAGCTGGCCTCACATCCATAAGAGATTATTGACAGCAGGAATAGGGATGGCATGTGGACAGCATTACGGATTTTCCCAGCCGTTATAGTTGATTTTCTCAATCTGGAGCCGCTACTTTTTTTGCTACCCAAATTCTTCACGATGATGGTTGGGTACCGGTCTCATTACACTACCCGAAATTTATTGATAAAATGTCTTCCTCCTTTGGGATCCTCGTCCTTTAACTGGGCTCCAATGGATGATTCCATAGACCGCTAGGCCACCTCTGAATTTTTATGACTTCGCATACAGTACTCATGTTCCCGGTACACCTTTATACAGTGTAAATCAACAATAGAAATTCTTGAAAATGTTATTGAAAATGTTGGCTGACAAATTATTTATTTAAATACTTAAGTACGTTCTATCACTGAAACATATAACTTGTTAAACGTTTTAGAAATATGTTCTGAACCGTGAATTGGATATTATAAACAGCAATAGAAAGAACATGTAGAAAGAATACTAACTACAAGATTGACCAATACTAATGCAATTCATATCAACTTCCATTGAGGTAAAAAGTCATAAGATAAAAATTAAAAGCGTATCTGTTGGCAGGTGCCGTCGTCCTCAACTTTGTTAAAATAATGTCACAATAATAATCCATCCATATTAATTCTGCCCGAGGGCAGGTCTTTCACTGCAATCATAGCATTTTCATGCTATGCTTGCAGCTTTACTAGGCAATTGTAGGTGTGGTAGTTTCCCGTTGCTTTCCACACCGGTGAAGGATGATGATGATGGCCATATGATTTCGGGGACCGTTTGGGCCTTAAAGTTTTCCTGTCATTTGTCTTACAGGTGAGGAAAAACCCCGATAAAAATCTCACCCAGAAAAACTGCCCCGACCGGGAATCGAACCCGGGCCCGCTGCGTGACGAGGCAGCACGCTACCCCGAGACCACAGCGGTGGACTCACAATAATAAATGTTTCTAATAGAATTACAAAATAGTCACCTTGCAGGTCCGTCTCCTCATCTTTTGTATTGTATTGTAAGCCTATGTTTTCCCTTTACAGAGATTTAGGCGTTTCCCCCTACAGGGAAGAATTTGAACCATACTCATTTAGTTACAATTTTTTGCTTAGAGGCCTTTTCATTCAGGCTTAAGGATCTTTTACGAGCCTGAAAATCTTCAGACTCGGGACCCACGGCTTAAAGTCCCTCCCGGAGGACTTGCTCCTTGGATTTTTCCGTCCTAAAAAATCCATCGACCCCGGCCGGGTTTGAACCCGCGACCCTTGGGACCAGAGGCAAGGAGCATAACCACTAGTCCACCGCGGCCGATCCTTAAGATGTTTTAATGTTCTGCAGGCCTTTCGGCACTAGTCCCATCATCAGCAGAAAGAAGTAGGTCTGTATTTGTTGACCCTCGTTGAAGGACTGACTTAGTTGCGTTTATTCTGTATAGAAGATTGTGTATACTGGGTATATTCTCATTCAGAAATAAGTCGTTATCGATATCTCTCAAAATCGCAATTTTTTCCAATATATTTATCTTCGTCGGTATGCTTTCTCATAAGTAATGTTTACTCACAAATCATTATTTAACTGTAGTTATTTTAAAATATTTATATATTTAATGTAAACGGCGATGTTTGAAAACAAATGAGAAACGATAGATACGCTTCATCTGCTTCTTTTGTTTATCACTGCAACCAGATCATACTATGTATTACCAAAGGAACGCAATATTGTAAGAATGCTCTCTAGTGGAGAAGAAATGAAACACATCAAACTGTATATTAATTCATTTCTGATGTCGTATGATGTAAATATGACAATTATATTTTTCTGGATTGTTACCTGGGAAAAATACATTTAAAAAAGTGCAAACAGTGTTTTCTTTTTTTGGTGGTATAATCAATTACTACAAATGCTTTTATATTAACTCCCGCATGCGGCATGTGTTGACATTCATGCACTATATATACAATCTGGTAGACGTATTTCTCATAGGCTCTGTCACTGCAAAATAATGGTCAGACCTGTTCAGAATATTAAAAAGGAGGAACTTTCTTTAATAACATTGATAAAGCCCTTACCATATTACACAGACTATTTAATTATAACACTGATAAATATTTTGTGAAACACGACTCTGATTGGTGGTAAAACAGAAATCATTGAAACGTGATTGGTCATTGACTCCCATTTGGGGCATGAGTTAAATAGTCTGTGTAATATGGTAAGGGCTTTATCGATGTTGTGCATATGATGTCCTGCTTGAATTACGTGTGTTGCGTAACTCCAGCATAGATAAAATCTCCAGCAGGATGAATATTTGCTGCTAGTTGTTGTAAAGTAAAATAAAGTAATCCTACTACAGGCCTCAGGAGGTTAAGGCTTCCACTTTTTCTGAACAATCGGCACTTGATGTCAGCCGGATTATCAGCCCTGCGTGACGGCCGCCTTTACCCCCAGAATAAGCGTCTGGTACTCATTTCCGTTAGAGGCTGAGTCTACCCCAGGGTCATAGTACCACCAGAGGGTTTGGGTCCCACCGGGAGTTGAACCCTCGACCTCCCGGCTTGTAGCGCAGTGCATTAACCATTACGCTACGGCAAACCCCACTAGTTGTTGTATCTAAGACATTGTAGACGTTGATGGTCTTGATGTCTCGTTAGTAGCAACTGACTGGTTTTTAATTATCTCGTATAATGGATTGTAAGTTTTGGGTGTGTTCTCATTTAGTAGTAAGGTGTTGTTGATTTCTTTTATGATTTCAAGTACGTCTACAACGTCTTAGATACAAAAACTAATAGCAAATACTCATCCTGTTGATGATGGAAGTTAACTTCCGAAAGGCCTCCAAACAAAATTTTAAATACATTATTTTAAGAAAGTTGAGGACGACGGCACCTCACAATAGGTATATTTTTAAGTTTTAGCTTAAGATTCACTAAACAAATATTTAACTATAAAGTCAGTGAAACAGATCAGTGGGTAGGCGTAAAAGAACATAGCTGGAATATACTTGAAGACGGTACAGGCAATTCAATGCCTTCACCATGAAGTGAAGAAGATGATGATAACCATGAATTGGAGATTTTTAATAATTGCTTGTTATTAATTTGTCTACCTTTGGTTGCTAAAAATATAACTCTTTAGATTTCTAGTAAGTGAAGTGATCACACTACAGGCCTCAGGAAGCCCTTGGACAATCAGCAGGGTTGTCAGCTCTGCGTGACGGCCGACTTTACCCCCAGAACAAGCGTTCGTTACTCATTTCCGTTAGAGGCTAAGTCGACCCCAGTGGCATGGTTCCGCCCGAATGTTTGGGTCAGTTTAAAAATCCTGACCCCACCGGGACTTGAACCCTCGACCTTCCGGCTTGTAACACAGTGCCTTAAGCACTACACTACGGCGAAGCGTGCCTCTAATATTTCTAGTAATAGAATATTACTAGGCCCATGTAACTAAAAACAAAGAAGGAACATCCTATTGCACTAGAAGTAAAGTCTTACGAAATTATATATTACCTCTAGTAAGATGGAGAAGTAGAATTTTATTTAACAATGTTCTCGAATAACTAATTCATTAGCGTCGGAATTCAAAGCTTGGTGTGAAGGTTTTGCACTTCTTTCGAAGAATTTTAATGTCCTGACAAAGTCCAATAACCTCGGCCGGGTTTGGATTCGCGAACTTTGGAACTTGAGTCGAGTGTCGTAACTGCTAGTCCACTGGGACCGAGAATAACGTAATACACTTTGTACAAATTCCACTCTTGCTCTAATAGTTATATTTCTTTGATCTATTTTAATTCAGTAAGACTGTAATATCTATGGAGCATGCATCCTGTCATTTAATAATAATAAACATTATATTTAAGGTTTGTATTACGTAATATATAATACGTGAGTCAATCACATTACTACGTTGGAATACTGGGTTTAATTTATATATAAAAAATCGAAGTCGAATAAAAACATCTTCATTTCCGGCAAACGGAGTTTTGTGTGATTAAAGGGTTCAAAAAATAAGTATTACCTGCATTGAACCCTAGTTTCATAGCAGTTTATTAATCTATACTTCCAATGAATTGAACATATTTAAACAATCCAACCATAGTAATTCTGCCCGAAGGTAGGTCTTTCACTGCAATCATAGCATTTTCATGCTTCGCTTTGTAGCGTTAGTAGGGAATTATAGGTGTGGTAGCTTCCCGTTGCTTTCCACACCGCGGTGCAATGTGGATTTAAAATTGTATGTTTTATTTGATTATTAATTATAATTTGATTTTTTAAATTAAGAATTTTTCAATAATACAGTAGTTTTCCTATTACCCACTGTAAATTTTACTCCTCCTCTGCATCACTCTCTGTTAATCCTCTCGACCGCTCTCGACATCATACTCCTAGGCACTCCTTGAATCTACTGTTCTTTTGGTCTCCACTTTCTTCCGTTGTCCTCTGCTTCAAAATTTAATATCATCTTAGGCATCCTGTCATCTCACATCCTCTTTAACTGACCAAAATATTTCTGTTTTCTTTCTTCTATATCAGCATTTCATAAATCATTAAAATTGACATCCATCCATAGTAATTCTGCCCGAAGGCAGGTCCTTCACTGCAATCATAGCATTTTCATGCTATGCTTGCAGCTTTAGTAGGGAATTGTGTAGGTGTGGTAGCTTCCCGTTGCTTTTCACACCGGTGAAGGATGATGATGATAATGATAATGGTAAGGATGATAATGATAAGGATGATGGCCATATGATTTCGGGGACCCTTTGGGCCATAAAGTTTTCCTGACATTTGTCTTACAGTTCTGTTTTCTTTCTTCTATATCAGCATTTCATAAATAACTAAAATTGACATAATTTTTTTATTTAATTAATATGATTAATTTTTCAAAAGACACGTGAATACATACAATCTAGCAATATAAATATACAGTTAACTGATATAGGGCTATAAAGAAATATCCTAGACACGAGACAAATATTAAAAATTAAATTGTACCTGTTGGCTGGTGCCGTCGTCCTCAACTTTGTTAAAATTATGTATGTAAAATGTTATTAAGATATGTCTTAACTGCTAGTAGCGAATACTCATCCTACTGATGGAAGTTAACTTCCGAAAGCCCTCCAGTTAATAATATTTTACATACATCACTTTAACAAAGTTGAGGACGACGGCACCTGCCAACAGGTACATTTTAATTTTTATCTTATGACTATTCACCTCAACGGAATTTGATATGAATTTTATTAGTATTGATCCTAGACTTAAAATGTTCTAGTGTCTCAAATAGAATTGGGGTAATAAATAATTATAGTCCACCGCTGTGATATCGAGGTAATGAAGAAGATGATGATGATAATAATCATCATCTGCATTCATGGATTAGGTCTGTTGACCCGTTCCTCCTTCAGCCCATCTCTTTCTAGGTCTGCCCACATCTCGGGTGCCTTTAGGTTTGTATTTTGTTATTTGTTTTGGATATCTATCTTCATTCATTCTGTCTATGTGTTGCTTCCATTTTTGTCTATATGTATCTATTTTATCAGTTATTGCAAATATTTCAAGTTCCTGTTTTATTTCTGTGTTCTTGATTCTGTCCTCCTTGGTGCACCCTTCAACAGATCTCAAAAATTTCATTTCTGCCGCCGTTATCCTACTTAGATCTTGTTTTTTATGTATCCAGGCTTCTGATCCATAGAGCAGTACCGGTACTGCCAACGATTTATAAAATTTCAATTGGTCTCTCTTGTTGTTTTGTTATTTAGTGATCGTTTTATCGTACCACATATTCCCTGGAATTTTGCTATTTTATTAGTTATATCATTATCATAGTGAAATGAAATGTCACATCCTATATAATTGAGATGGTTCACCTGTTCTATGATTTTGTTTCCTATTATTATTTTGGATCTGATTTGATTCTTCCCTTGGAATGCCATTACCTTAGTTTTTTCTATGGATATATGGAGATTATATTGTTCACATGTATTATGTAGTTTAAAAATATTCCTTTGAAGTTCGTCTTCCGTATTTGCTATTATGATCTGGTCATCAGCGTATAATAATGTTTTCAAGTAGTGTGTTTTATCTAATTTTATTCCTTTATTTGTTTCTTCGTTCCATTTTTTTTATTATATGATTGATGTATAGGTTAAACAAAACTGGCGAGATACTGCATCCTTGTTTAACTCCTTGATTAGTATGAATTTTATTTTTACTTACTTCATTTCTAGTTTTTATAACAAAATTTGTGTTCCAGTACAAACTCTTTATAGCTGCTATTAAGTGTTTCGGAATTCCTTTTTCTTTTAAAATTGTCCAAAGTTTTCCTCTGTCTACTTTATCAAATGCCTTGACAAAATCAATAAAAGCTATGTGTGTTTCCTTGTTATATTCTCTTCTTTTGTTTATACATTCTTTTATCGTAAATATATTATCCATACATGAACGCCCTGGTCTGAATCCACTTTGTTCTTCTGTTAACATTACCTCATTGTTTCTCCTCAATTACATTGATCTGTATTGTATATTTTTCTTGTTTATTTAGATAATAATAATAATAATAATAATAATAATAATAATAATAATAATAATAATAATAATAATAGCTTTATTTTACCTGGCAGAGTTAACCCTCAAGGGCTTGTCTACGAGTCAATCAGGTTAGAAGGAAAATTACGATAATAAAATTAGCTTTATATTTAAATTACACTAAACATAAATTCTCCACCACTGTGGTCTCGAGGTAGCGTCCTGCCTTGTCACGCAGCGGGCCCGGGTTGGATCCCCGGTCGGGGCAGTTTTTCTGGGAGAGGCTTTTGTCGGGGGTTTTCCTCACCTATAAGACAAATATCAGGAAAAATTTAAGGCCCAAACGGCCCCCGAAATCATATGGCCATCATTATCATCAACATCCTTCACCGGTGTGGAAAGCAACAGGAAGCTACCACACCTACAATTCCCTAGTAAAGTTGCAAAGCATAGCATGAAAATGATATGATTGCAGTGAAAGACGTGTCCTTGGGCAGAATTACTATGGATGGAAATAATTATAAATAATGAGTTTGAAAAATATGATTAGATATTCCGTCCTAAATCATTTTTCTTCGTTTAGTTTTAAAAAATAAAGAAATAAATATAATATATGAAGGACAAATTCACCTCGGACCTAATAAATTAATCAGTAATATTGTGATAAATGGTTTATATTTATATATTTTATGACACTGACGTAAATACAGATGTGGCGAAGTAGAATCATGATTCACGAGATGAAAAATATTAAAGACATAACTGAGTCACCATCCAAGTGCGCAATATTCATAAAATGTTTTTACGTTCAATAAAATCGGCATGAAGGAATGTTTTGCATTAATTCAGTTAATTATTACATACAATGCAGAATTCCTTCCAATACGCAGTTCAACAACAGCTTGATTATGCAGAAATCCGTTTTAATTGTGAGGCAACCTCGCCTTATATGCATCTAAATGTAATGCATTGACTAACTCACTGGCACTATCGAAACAGTAGATTAATGGCCGCGTCGACATAAGCTCTCCATACATCCCCATACTCAGTTAATGTTTTCCAATCATTCCCTGTTTAATCTACTTACCTCAAATCATAGTTAATGTTATTCCCTACCTCATTCTTGGTCTACCAAATGAGCGTTTTCCTTTTGGTTTTCCTACAAGAAGCTTCCATGCACTTCTTTCATTCCCCATTCATGCCACATGTCCTGCCCATCGCAGTCTAAGAGTCATAACTGTTCTTATTATGTCTGACTTCCTATAAAGACCATGTAGTTCACTGTTATGTAGTCTTCTCCATTCATCTGTTTGTTCATCTCTTTTGGTCCAAAAATGTTAGTAAGAACTTCATTCTCAAATACTCGTAATCTCTTTTCCTCCCTTAAAATAAGAGTCTATGTTTCGCATCCATACAATATAACTGGTAGAATAATAGTTATATCCTGTACATATTTTCAGTTTAACGTTTTTTTGACAGTAGTTAATAGCTTGTAACAACGCAAATTCCTTGTCCTGTATACTCCTCTCTTTTAGCATAGGTCCACATCCGGTTGATTACTGTCTTTGACATCGTCCGATTCCTACTAGCCCATTCACTGTCGCGTCCATCTCATCTCCTGGTTCTAGATGTTTCCCCTTCATGTACAAACATATTCCCTGACTGCAGGAAGTTTTAGGTCTTCCTCTGCCACGTCGTCATATTTATTTTACAAAATGGAATTCGTACTAGTAGTCTACTTTAAGTAGAATTAAATTTGATAAAATTGGACATTCATTTCATAATTTTGCAACATTTTTTGATACAAGTTTTACTCCTCGCTTTTACAATTTTTAATCCAAACAATGTATTCGTGTTGTTCAACGTCATCTACTGTACATTTCGTCCTTCGGGTTCCGCGCTAGGCTCATAGATGCGGTAATGTGGTCTATTTTAATTTACACACCACTTCGGCAGACCAGATGTTTGTCTAAAGTGTGTTATGTGAAGAGAAGGCAGGTGGTGGAACTCCTGGTGAAATATCAAGGAGATCGCCAGGTTTCATGTCCCCATCCGAGACAGATGAATCCCTAGCAACAATACTTTTTTTTTAACATATGTATTGAACTGCGAAGGAGTTAGAAATTTAATCCAGGCATCTGATGCACAATCCCTTCTGACGTCGAAATTGATAACACTGGTCAACAGTGGTTTTGTTGCCCTTGATATAAGATTAATTTCAGATATATTTATGCCCACAATTCATGAAATTATCAATGATTTTGGAAGATTTGCTCTGTTTTTTTTTAAATCTTTATTTTCATTTTACACTACAAAAATCAGAAAATATGGAAAAATATAACATATATATTTATAATGCCAATTGTTTTTTGAAAAATTAGTATGCACTGATGTAAATAGAAAGAAAAATATCGAAAACCCATGTTGTACTTCAGTGAAACGCCTTTTATAAGATTTTCTTCTATCATTTTTTAGGGGACAATCTCTTTTTAAAGATTCTAGCAGTGTAATCTGCCATCATGTGACGGTCCCATCTACCCTGATACCTTTCCTCCATTACTTTTAGATCCTAGTGAAAGCGCACCTCCTGTTCATCGCTATAATTTCCTAAATTATCCGGAAATCTATCCAGGTGACTGTGGAGAAAGTGTAACTTTATACTCATATTTGCTCCTAGAATCTTGAAGCTTATCGACATGTTTTGCACAATTTCTTTATAATTTGGTGCTTCATAGATACCTAGGAAATTTTCTACTACTGATACAAAACCCTTCCAAGCTTCACTTTCCGGAAGAGTCATAACTTTGATAAAATTTGCATCTTTCATCAATTGCCGAATTTGAGGACCATCAAATATTCCGCCTTTTAACTTTTACATTCTGAGCTTAGGAAATTTTCTACAAATATATTTGAAACATTTTCCTTCCTTGTCCAACGCTTTGACAAATTGTTTTATCATATCCAGATGTACGTCATGAGTACTTTAATTTTGTCAAATAACTGAGATCATGGCCGATGTGCCAAGTGAGGGGTGTGAGAGTGGGGATTATGTGATGTTTGTATACGCGAAAAAATGCGCAGAAATCAAATCATGACTGGAAACATAAATGTTATTAATAACAAGTCGTTTACTGTTAAATATATAAGATACGCAAAAATCATAAAAACTAGAGCACATTCAGCACTTTCATGAATATATTCGTAAACTATGTAATTGAAAACATATAAATTCTCTGATATATCCAGGGCAACAATTTTTTTTGTAGAGCTGTGTAATTGAGCAAATGATGATGATGATGATATTGTTCACATTTAATATTTTTTGTTATCTACATATATAATTATAATAATAATAATAATAATAATAATAATACTTTATTTATTCTGGCAGAGTTAAGGCCATAAGGCCCTCTCTTCCACTCAACCAGCACAAATACAAATAAATATTCGACAAATATAGATATACACTATACTAATTATAAACAGTTAAAGATGCAATAAATGTAGCAATGTAAATGTCATGTACAAACAACATTTTATAGGGCAATAACAATAATGATACGATAATAATAATAATAATAATAATAATAATAATAATAATAATAATAATAATAATAATAATATGATATAATTCCTCACAAAGAAATTAAACATAGACTCAATACTGGAAATGCATGCTATTATGCATTATAGGTACTCTTGTCGTACCAACGTATCTCTAAAAACGTTAAATTGAAAAATATATAAAACTGTTATTCTCCATGTTATATTATATGGAAGCGAAACATGGTTCTTACTTTAAGGGAGGAGAAAAACATTACGAGTGTTTGAGAATAAAGTTCCGAGGAAACGTTTTGGACCAAAGAGAGATGAACAGACAGGGGGATGGATAAAGCTACATAACAGTGAACTGCATGATGTTTATAGGAAACCAAATATCATCATCAACAACAACAAGGATTAAGCCCAATGGCCAGTTCCGATGGGATGATGTGAGTTGCGTCCAATACGGTCTGTTTACCTTTTTAAGTACGTGAGTTGCGGCCCATCGTGCTTTTTTAAGTACGTGAGTTGCGGCCCGGCGTGCTTAATGGAGTATGTGAGTTGCGATCAGAATAAAATGTCCTATCGTTAGGGGTATACAAGACAAATTACTGTTTTGTCTCATCTGTTGATATGTATCGATATTTCAAATGACGTAGATGTTGTTTTGTCTTATCTGTCATAAGCATAACGGTTGGTGCGCGTACAGTAATAAGCTTTAGTCAATCATGGAACGAATGTTGAGTGAGAAAGGGCATAATATGCATGTGATAAAAGGTTTCAAATTCAGATTCCACAAAACATTGGCTAATGGATTGCAGCGATGGACCTTGCAGCATTAAAACGTGCAAGTGCTTTCTAAAACTTGATAGTGGCAAGAGTGTAGTAGAGAAGATGACAAATCATAACAATGAAAAAGTAAGTGAGAAAATGTTTCAGCGACAGAAGATTAGTAATGCAGTGAAACGAAAGGCAATGGAAAATGTGTGCACAAGACCAACAAAATTAAAAACTTAATACTGGGGATAGAGGACGAATTGACAAATGTGACATTGAACTGATCAGATGGAATATTCAATATGCTAGAACATCTGTGCGACTTAATTTGCCTCGTACATTGGAAGAGTCTCATAACGCCGTGGAAAATATTCACCTGAAGAGACAAACAAAGATGAAGACTTCTTACTTATTAATGACAAAAATTCAAATATAATAGGTTTTTTGATAAAAACAAACATCACTTTCCTGTGTGACATGGACTCTTTATATATGGATGGGACTTTCAAAAGTGTTGTAAGCTTTTTAATCAGCTATTTACCAAACATGGTGTAATAAACGATACATACGTACCACTGGTGTTTTTCCTACTTCCAAACAAATCATCGTCTATTTGTTGTGAAGCACTTAAAAATTTGAGTGAGTTATGCAGCAAGTTTGGTCTGATTTTAAATGTGACCCAAATATATATAGACTTTGAAATAGCAATCCACAGTGCAGTGAAATCAGTCTGGTCTAATGTAACAATTGAGGGTTGTAGATTTCATCTTGGGCAAAATTGGTACAAGAAAATTCAGCAACTTGGATTAGTTCAAACATGGCGCCAGAAAAATGAAGAAAGTGATTTCTTGAAATTGGTTTTCGGACTTCCATTTTTAGATCCGAATGACGTAGATGCTTGTTTTATTGCAGTTCTGATGCCTATTTTACCTAATGACGAAAAGGTAAGGGAATTCTTGGATTATGTTCTCGAAAATTACATTGCTGACGATGCTAATTTTCCGCCGAAAATATGGGCTGAATTTTCTTATTCAACAAGATGAACAACAAACAGGTGTGAATCATTTCACAAGAAACTGAATAGCCTTTTCTCAAACAGCCATCCCAACATATTTCTATTAGTTCACACCTTATTGAATATACAGTCTGAAATATATATATTTATTTAAGGATCAAAGGAAAACGAACGAAATCCATCCTGGAAAAAGAAATGTTTTTACAAGAACAAATGCTTGCTCTGGAAGAAAAAACTGTGACTAGACTTCAGTACATAAAGTCAGTTTCTTTTAAATTTTTGCCCGTTCCCAATTAATGAATGTAAAATAGCATGACGATATTTAATAAATGGCTGCTTTTAATAACATACAAACCAACATTTTAACCATGCCGCCAACAGTCCTAAGCCTGTAAATGGGAAGGGAATGTTGGCTTGTGTTTGAGATGGATTTGGTCACCTTTAAATTCTCTAAAAACAACCTACGTATCTATCTATCTATCTATCTAACACCACCCATGGGCCGCAACTTACGTACCCAGCGAACTCACCTGGGCCGCAACTAGCGAGATTTTCTGGTTCTGGGACGCAACTCACCGTCTCCGGTTCCGATCTCATTATAGGTCGAATTGGTCCTTCCATCTCTTCAATGGTCTTCCCAACATTCTTCTCCCTTTTGGTTTGTAATTATACATTCTTCTTGATAAGCGTTGTACATTCATTCGTAAAACGTGCTGAAGGTAAGCATTTTATAGAATTTTATTCTTTCACAGAGATGAAATATATTAAGTACTGTTCTTATATATTCGTTTTTCTTTTTATCGGTCCTTTGAAACCAAATATAATAACTTAATAAGAAAGTTAAGTGTCAAAGATTTCGATGGGTAGGACATGTGGTACGAATGAGGAATGAAAGAGGGGCATGGAAGCTTGTTGTAGGGAAAACATCCAGTTGGGAGACTAAGAATGAGGTGAGGGAATAATACTAACCATGATTTGAGGGGAGTATATTATACAAGGGATGACTGGAAAACTTTAGCTTTGGATAGGGATGTATGGAGAGCTTATATCCGCGCGGTCATGAACCATCGGGTTCAATAGCGCCAGTCAGTGTACATTTATATAATTCCGGCCGTGGTAATAATTATCTGGAGTCACTTCTTACGCTGAACACGTATTTTTTATACAACTTGATCAACATCAGTTAATTAGCGGTTGAAACAGGTCAAGATTCACAATTACTTAAGACAAGGAATCTCGAGATCGGATCACTGGCCTGCATTTTGTGGCTCGTTCTGCATATCGCTACCTGTTGGAAATAAATGACGTTTAACGGTAATTACTTACGTAACTCTGCAAAAATGTCACCCGTGAGCTAAATGTTTCACGCCCTTCTCAACATGGTCTTTATTACCGTTTACTGCACTTAAAACCATAAATTCGCCCGTTATTTTATCTACTTCCTTCAAGGCAACCATTAAACCAAGGAACTTTTCAAAGGATGTTCCGGACAGTAAGCAATACAGAGGTAAAGTAAGAGATTACAAATGCAAATTCTTTGAAATAAATATAACTAAAGATTCCAGATGTCTTTGAATCGCAAATGTGATAATAATAATAATAATAATAATAATAATAATAATAATAATAATAATAATAATAATAATAATAATAATAATAATAATAATAATAATAATAATAATGCTATTTATATTCATATTTTTCAATGTTTACACTATCTTTTTGTGCCTGAAGTTTTATTTTCCTTCTCCACTCGTCCCTACCTATCCACTCCATGTTCTCCAGGCCTCCTGTTTTCATTCCAGTTCTTATTTCTTGCATCCACAAGTTTCTAGATCTTCCTTTCTCTCTTCTTCCAGGTGGACACAATTGCAATAATAATAATAATAATAATAATAATAATAATAATAATAATAATAATATTTTTTTTATTATTCCGGCTTTTACAATGAATATACATTTTTCCGGTACCCATGTTCACAGTTAACTACACATTTGTTTCAACACATTTTTCCATTCTTGTCTGTTCATCCATATATCTTCTTCTATTTCCCATTCCCTCTTAGTTTCATTGATTCCCTGAATCCACGTAATATTTGGTCTACCCTCCTGGTCCTCCAAGTTGGGGGTTGATGCAACGGGCTAACTCCCCGTTCATCGGAAAAAAATAAATGTTAGAAAACCCAATGAAGCACAGCCGGACAGGATTAAACATATACGACACAAGCTACGGAAGAGGACAATGATAATTGGTACATGGAACACTCAAGGAATAAGGGATAAATAATAATAATAATAATAATAATAATAATAATAATAATAATAATAATAATAATAATAATAATAATAATAATGCTTAATTTAATCCGACAGAGTTGAGGTCATACGAGCGTAAAGCCTTGCCTTCCACTCAACCAGCTAATACAAAAACCATACAAAAATTACCCACTTATTACAATTTTAAATCTTGGGTACTTACAAAAAAATATATCTCACTTTTCAAGCCACTGGAATGAAATGTTTAAGGTCCGTAAAAGGATGTACACGCATGGATAGATTGCATAATGAGTCAATAAAAAATTAACTCGAAATATTTTCAATTCTCGATAAACTAGAAAAGCACAAATAACAATGGAAATAATATTTAGACAGAATGGACAATACAGGATTACTCAAAACGACCAACACCTATAAACCGCATCATCATCATCATCACTCCAGGGATTAGGCAATTGCCCGTTCCGACTTCATATTTCATCAGCCCAACGTCTTCTAGGTCTTCCAACATCACGCCTTCCTCTTGCTTGATAATTTCTGGCTAACAATGGATATCTCTCCTTACTCATTCCATCCATGTGATCAATCCATTTCTGTCTGTAATTCGTGACTTTATCCAATAAAGGCTGTACTTTCAATTCTTCTCTTATATCCTCATTTCTTATTCTATCAAGTCTTGTACATCCTTTTACTTGTCTTAGGAACCGCATCTCTGCCGTCTGTATTCTATCCTTCTGTCTTTTCACTGGAGCCCAAGTTTCACATCCATACAATATTGTGGGAACCGCCATAACATTATACATACTTATCTTGGTTTATTTTCTAATTTTATTTTTGAATGTTCTCTGTATTGTTCCACACACCGTCTGAAATTTATTTATTTTGGAGTCAATATCTCTTTCTACATTGTAGCCCAAATATTTGAAACTAGACACCTGTTCTATACTTTGATTTTCTAAAATAATTTTGGTTCTCACTGGATCTCTTCCTCTAAAAGCCATGGTCTTCGTTTTCCTTACAGAAATCTTTAGATCGTATAATTTACATATTTCATTTAATGCATGCATTGATTTCTGTAAGTCGTCTTCATTTTTCTGTATTATGATTACATCGTCAGCAAATAGAAGATTATTTATGCACATTTTATTATCCATTCTTATTCCTGGATTTACTAAAACTTTCCATTTATTTAAAATATCGTATATATATATATATATATATATATATATATATATATATATATATTAAACAAAGTGGGTGATAAACTACATCCTTGTCGTAATCCAGTATTTGTTTTGATTGCATCTGTTCTTTTGAATCCGGTATCTATAATTATATTTGTGTCTTCATATAATGTCTTTATTGTTTCAACAAGGCACAGCGGGTATCCTTTCATTCGTAATATTTCCCATAATTTTTGTCTGTTTTACTCGATCGAAGGCTTTATCCAAATCTATAAATCCTATGTGAGTTTCTAAGTTATGTTCTCTTCTCTTTTCTATGAGTTGTTTCAGTGTAAAGACATTGTCTATACATGACCTTCCCTTTCTGAATCCACTTTGATTTTTACTTATTATTACTTCTGTTATGTTTCTCAATCTATTATTTATTATTTTCGTATATATCTTGTAGCCAGTATTCATTAAGCTAATCCCTCTGTAATTCTCGCAATTTCTCCGGTCTCCTCTTTTGAATATATTCTTCACAATTGCTGTTTTCCAAGTGGTTGGAATCCCATAGGTCTGCCAACATATATTAATTAGATGAAGTATTCGTAGTTTACACAATATTCCACTATATTTGATTAATTCCATATTTATATTATCTAATCCTGTTGCTTTCCTATTCTTAGTGGTTTTCAAAGCCATTTCTAATTCATTTATGTCTATTACATCAATATTTTCCACGTTTATTTCTTCCTCATTGTTCTCTTTTCCTTCAATTTCCTCCTTTTTCCAAAGTTTTTCATAATGTTGGATCCATTCTTGTTCTGGGATTATATTCAATCTGGCAGAATCTTTCTCAGTCTGATTTAGATGTTTCACTAATTTATAACCTATTTCTTGTCTTCCATACATATCATGTTCTACTGAGCTTATAAATTTATCCCATGACTCCTGATGGGCTTTTCTTATAATGTTTTTAGCAATTCTCCTTTTCATTTTATATTCTTCATAAGATTCTTCTGTTTTCAGTCGTAAGTATGTATGATATGCTTTTTGTTTTTCATTCACTGCATTTTGTATATTCGCATTCCAAGTTCTCAAGCCCTTCCTATTTCTTATTCTATTTTTATTTCCTAATATCTCATTTGCTGTTTTATGTATTAAGAGTGATCCCACAACAGGCCCGGAGGCCCTTGGGGTAGTAGGAGGTTAAGGCTCCCACTTTTTCTAGACAATCGGCACTTAATGTCAGCCGGGTTGTCAGCCCTGCGTGACGGCCGCCTTTACCCCCAGAACAAGCGCCTGGTACCCATTTCAGTTAGAGGCTGAGTCGACCCCAGGGCCATAGTGCCGCCAGAGGGTTTGGGTCAGTTTAAAAATCCTGACCCCAACGGGACTTGAACCCTCGACCCTCCGGCTTGCAGCTCAGTGCCTTAACCACTACGCTACGGCGTGCCCCGTTTTATGTATTACATTTGATATATTTTCCCATTCAATATTTATATCTTCTGACGTCGCTATCTCTGATATATATTTATTCATTCTGCTTTCATAATGTTGTCTAATACTTTGATCTTGTAATAAATATACTTTATATACTTCTTCTTGGTTTCTTTTGTTCTTTATGTTATTTTTCCGCCATTTAGCTATTATGTTTATTTTTGTTTTTATGTTTATGTTTATTATCGAAAAAGATATTTGGGACGGCCAAGGAAACGATGGACTTTAGACCAGATCAGAGTCGACCCAATCCTGGAAAGGAATAAGAAGAAGAAGAAGAAGAAAATACTATTAAATGTAGACTAAACAAAGGACAATGCGGATGTGATATAATATTAGCTAACACTAATAAAACGTGGAATAAAATAAAATAAAACAACGTACGAAAAGCTTCCTAGATATATATTTATAGGTACGAGGAGAATGTCGGCTAATAAGATTTGTCACATCATCACAGGGGCAGATGGAATGAAATTATATGACATAGATAATAGGCCCTATGATATCGGGAAGTAGCCCAATGAAATTAATTTTTTTGGGAGGAAAAAACGGAAAAATAAAAAGCGAGAAAACCCTGTCCTGACTCCGGTTTGTCCACTCAAATTAGAATGAAGCAGAATATCCTTACTTTAATAATTAACAATAAATATGGAATAATCCTTCGCAAACACGATACCACCGTATGGTTGATGCGATCATTGTACATGACGTCAGAGGGAATGGGGTTAGAATAGTTTTTTATACCGTCTGATTACAGAAATAGTTTAGAATAACCACTTTTTTTTTACTCCAAGCGCGATAGGCCTAAAAGGACCTTGAATATACATTTTTTTTACCTTTAAATACTAATGGGATGATTTCTGGTATGTAAAAGGTCTAAGAAATACATTAAAATGGTTCTTTCCTGAAGAAATAACTTCAACATAGCCCGCCTTCACATGCCTTAAATCGTGCAACTCAATATAGACCATCGGGAAATATCTATAATGAAAAATTAGCTGTCATGTTTACATTTTTTACACATAAACTGAAGAAACATAACTAACTAACACTATCGAACCCGTGGATCCATGACCGCTCGAACATAAGCCCTCCATAGGCTACATCCCATCCTGAGCTAATGTTTTTCAATCATTCCCTGTATAATCTACTCCCTCAAATCATGGTTAATGTTATTCTCCCACCTCATTATTGGTTTACCAACTGGACGATTTTCCTCTGATTTTCCTACAAGAAGATTCCAAGCTCCTCTTTCATTCCCCATTCGTGCCACATCTCCTAACCATCGCAGTCAACGAGACTTAACTGTTCTTATTATATCTGATTTCAAATAAAGATCATGTATCTCACTGTTATGAGGTAATCTCCATTCACCTGTCTGTTCATCTCTCTTTGGTCCAAAAATGCTCATAAAAACTTTATTGTCAAATACTCGTAATCATTTCTCCTTCTTTAAGGTAAGTGTCCATGTTTCGCATTCATATAACATAACTGGGAGAATAACAGTTTTATATATTTTCAGCTTAACTTTTATTTTTTTTAGAAAAGTTGGGACGACAAGAGTCCCAGTAATGCATAATATCATGCATTTCCAGAATTGAATATATGTTTAATTTCTTTGTGTATCTCATTCCTAATTATTGTTCCTGGGTATTTGAATTCAGCCACTTCTTCAAAATTTCCCATTTTTGCTATTAACTGACTATTTTCATTATACTGTATAATGTATTTCTAGATGTGACCATATATTTAGTTTCATTGATGTTTATTTCCAGTCCCAATTTCTTAGTGTTACTCAATAGAGAGAGAGAGAGAGAGAGAGAGAGAGAGAGAGAGGAGAGAGAGAGAGAGAGTGTGTGTGTGTGTGTGTGTGTGTGTGTGTGTGTGTGTGTGTGTGTGTGTGTGTGTGTGTGTATTGGCCCTAAGTATCGCCTAATAATATTACATCATCAGCATAAACTAACAACTTGAACCGAAAGTGCGTTTTTCGGCTCATTACTGCAGCGTCGTTATCCTCCCTAGACTGTGATATTCATGAACTATGCCAATATTCCTTTCTCCTTGCATCTACCCCCACTCTCCCTCTTTACCTCTCCTGCTGCGCTGTGCCTACGGCGCATCTCCCCTCTACCTCGGAACCTTCATATACGTGGCGCACAGGCAGAACGTTATCATTCATCATTCATTCTATCATTCATCGATCCATTCCGAGATGGGATTGGAACTCTAAAATGGACAAGGTCGTCTGAAGCCGAGAAGCGGCGCAGTTTTAGTTGGTCCTGTAGACCAGGGAAGAAGCCACCCTGGCTTGGACGCTAGCATGAGTGTAGTATGAGGTATGGTGTGGTCTTTGTCTTGTAAAAGTATTATCATTTATTTATTTATATTATGTTCTTGAATGATTAAATGTTTATCTTGATTTTGTTTTTACTTCAGACAACTTGTTTGCATTAAATATCATTGTTTTATATAATTAATGTTCAATCTGATTTATGTGCACGTAGCTGTTTGGTATAATCCTATACGGAAACTCACTCACTTAGGATATTATTTCCAGCTCCCTTTATTTTGCTGTCTAGCTTTCCTGATTGATAATCATAGTGAAAACAATCATTTTCAGTCACTCTGTGGGTTTGAGAATCATTATTGATTTATGTTATTACGCCTTGGAAAGAAAGATGAATCAATCCTTGCCTTCTATGGGCCCGAGGGAAGTAATTTTGTGATTAATAACCTTGGAGTTAATCAGATCTTCGCTAATAGAAGCAACGAAAACAAAAGACGATCCTTAAGCGGCACAAACTTATTAATAAACTATCATTTAGTTGTAGGCCTTCTTCATCCTCTAAATAATTTGATGTCATGGGCAAGTACAAAATTGAATAGGTGAGGAGATAGTGCATCTCCTTGATTTAACGCATTGTGAATTTAAAAAGTATCCGAAAACTGTGTGCCTACACGCAGCCTACTCTTTGTGTCATTTAGACATATTCGAATAAGTTTAACTAATATTTTAGAAACTAAAGTAACATTATGTACATAAATGCAATGCTAAAAATAATAATTAATAGCAGGATATCAAAGAACAGACAAAAAAACATAACACACAGAAATAAGACAACAGCTAAAGTAGAGGAATTAAACACAAGAATAGAGAAATACAGAACAAACTGGAAAAAACACTTGGCAAGGATGGCTGAGAATAGAATACCAAAAGCAGCATACAACTATTCACCACGAGGAAGAAGAAGTTTGGGAAGATCAAGGAAAATATGGAAAGAATAGCAATTTGGAGCCGGAACAGGCTAGTAAAATAAGCCTAAACCGTGAAGAAGAAAAAAATAATAATAATTGCATTGTTCCAATAAAAACAGGTAGCCATACCGTACTTCCATCTCAGTGACAATATATTTATTTATGGGTCCTTGTATTCGGCTTATTTACTCTTTGTCAAAACTGGAATGACGTTAACATTAAGTCAATGTTATTTTAAAATGATCGAAACGTGCCGCCCAGGAAAATATGTTTACTTTGCTATGATGTTCAACTGCCGGTTAAATATTTGACTTAATGAAAACAAGTATGGGTAAAATAAACTAATGACAACATGGGTTGTGAGGCAGTAAATTAAAACAACAGTTGTTAAATAATCTGCCATGAATATATTCATTAAAAGACTTGTGTTCATGTCAGTAAACATAGGTGTATTTAATCGATTATCATACAGATTGCTTTATTGTCCAAATCACGCTCTTAATTGTGCATGATGGAATCAAATGCCGAGAGGTTATTATACCATGGCCACAACTCTGTCAACATAAAATATTTTTACAGCTTGGTGAGTAACTACCAGTTTGTATTTTCATCTGCTTTACTTCATTAGTTATGTGAATATCTTCACTTCAAAGTCTTGTCTTACGTGCTATTCACTTTATTTTGTACTATGCTAAGTTGTACAAGAAATAGGAGTATTAAGTTTATCTTGTCTTGTAAGTCCATGTTTCCCTTAACAGAGATTTAGGCGCTCTCCCCCTACAGGGAAGAATTTGAACCATACTAATTTAGTTACACTTGTTTTCGTATAGATATCATTTGAGTGGTCCGTGGTCAGCGTTCCGCCTCATACTGACCATCTAGGAAAGGTAGTACTAGGACGGGAAAGTTCGGTAAATTTTGCTTAGAGGCCTTTTCATTCAGGCTTAAGGATCGTTTACGAGCCTGAAAATCTTCAGACTCGGGACCCACGGCTTAAAGTCCCTCCCGGAGGACTTGCTCCTTGGATTTTTCCATCCTAAAAAATCCATCGAACCCGGCCGGGTTTGAACCCGCGACCCTGGGGACCAAAGGCAAGGAGCATAACCACTAGCCCACCGCGGCCGATTATTTATACAGATTTTTAATGTTTACACATCCTTCTATGCCTAAGTTTTATTTTTCTTCTCCACTCGTCTCTATCCATCCACTCCATGTCCTCCAGTCCTCTTGTTCTCATTCCCGTTATTTCTTGCATCCGCGAGTTTCGAGATCTTCCTTTCCTTCTACTTCCAGATGGATGTCATTCCAATGTTTTCCTCGGTAACCTTTATTTTGCATTCGTTGTACGTTGCCATAACAATTTAATTGCTTATATCTTATATTATCTACTATTGAATATCTAATAGGATATTGATTTTTTCTCGTATGACAGTATTTCTTCTTCTTTTTTTTTAATTTTGAACATCTTGCTGTTCTCGAGAAATCAATTTCCATCGACATAAGTTTTTGTTGAATTTCTAAACTTCAGTTCCAAATGTGATAGTACATCTCACTATTCTATTGTATATTCGTAACTTATTTTTCTGGTTATATGTCTGTTCCATAAAACTCCACAACCTAAATTAATTATTCAGGTTATAAAAACATTTCCAAGCTCAACAGGCCTAGAAGGCCCTTGGCCTACCAGCCGGCTACTGGCCTCACGTTCACATGTTTTAATCACAGAGGTAGACGATCATAAGCCAGTGTAGGGGTGACATGTGGTCAGCATGTCAGGTTCCCCAGCCGTTATACCTGGTCTTCTCAACCTGGAGTCGCTACTTATTGTAGCTAATCAAATGTCTCACGATGCTGGGTGGGCACTAGTCCCATACTGGCCGAAAATTAAATGAGAAAATGTCTTCCCTCATGGGGACTCGAACCAGCGCAAGTCCCGTAGATCTGTGCTAAGGCTTCTTGCCTTAACCAATCCGCTACGGCGCGGGACATTATTCAGATATACCTATATAAATGTGTGTGGTTTTTATCTGGCCAAATATTACGATAAAAATATATGAAAATATTCCCTACCCAGTGAACGAATCAAAAGTTAACACTGCAAAATCCCACTTCAGGATCTGAATGGCGTTTCCATGAACATGTTTACAAGACCATTTAACTCATGCTCCAAATGATAGTCAATGACCAATCACGTTTCAATTAATTTTGTTTTACAACCAATGACAGTCGTGTTTAACCTCGCTTTTTATCAGCTTTATCAGCTCCTGCTTTTGTGATAAAAGAAGCTCCTCCTTTTTTAATATTCTGAACAGGTCAGAGCATTATTTTTCTCCAACAAATCATTCAATATAGCAAATAATGAACAGATTCCGAGATTTTACTGAGTTGTTTACTAAAATGATAAATTAATAATCTATAATGTTGATCGCAATATACGGTTTGATGTGTTTCATTATTTCTCCGCTAGGGTGATTTTTACAATATTGAAATCATATTTGGCAATAAATAATATGATCAAGTTGCAGTGAATATACATAACCTCACATTTTTATTTGTTTTCAAACATCGCCGTTTGCATTAAATATATAAATATTTTAAAATACCGGTAACTATATTTAAATTGGATTGTTTAAGAAAACAGCTTAATTTTACTCGTTAAATGGTCCTAAAAAATGCCATTCTTGATTTCCAAATCCTCTAGATAAATTGGAAATCACTCGGTGACATTACTTATGATAACGCACCCGTAGAAAAAACTCTTGGCAATAGTAAAAATTGTCCCGCGCTGTAGCCGAGTGGTAAAGGCAGGAAGCCTTGGCGCAGAGCTACGGGACTTGCGCTGGTTCGAGTCCCCATGCCCAGCATCGTGAGGCATTTGGGTAGCTACAATTAGTAGCGGCTCCAGGTTGAGAAAACCAGCTATAACGGCTAGGGGGCTCGACATGCTGACCACGTGTCACCCCTACACTGGCTGGATGATCATCTACCTCTGTGATTGACAAATGTGGATGTGAGGCCAGCAGCCGGCCGATAGGCTACGAGTTTAATAGTAAAAATTCCTAATCGAAAGATAGATCCTATTGAGAAGAAGCTGATTGGTCTTCATTCAACTTATGACAAATTATTGCCTTTGAGTTCGATGACCAGGTCCAATATGACTGTAGAAAATATTGGAGGTGTGCTGAGAAAGAGCTTTCAAATAAGGCGAAAAAAATCATTTATCATCATGATCAATTGCTGGCATGGATTAGGCCAATGGCCTGTTCCGCTTCAGGATAGAAATTGATCCCTCCATCTCTTCTTAGGTCTTCCTGGGTCTCTTCGCCCTGTGGGTCTGTAGTTCAATAGCTGCAGAGGTAGTCTATTGTTTAGCATTCTAAGGTGTTCATGCCAATTATTTTGATATTTTTGAATGGTTTCAGTTATTGCTGGTGTGTTGAGAGCTTTGCGGGTATCTTCATTACGCATGTGGTCATAAAGCGTATAACCCGCTAAAGGTCTTAATAAATTCATTTCTGCAGCTACTATCCTATTTAATTTACCTGTAGTAAGAGTTCAGGTTTGAGAACCATAAAGTAGAGTTGGAAGAGCCATTATTTTATAAAATTTTAGAATTGTATCTGGGCGTATTTTTCGGAAAATAATGTTTTTTATTGTTCATATAAGTTTTTGAAATTTGACTAATTTTATGTCTATGTCTTTACATGTGTCGTAGGAAAGATTGCAGCCAAGATTAGTAAAGTTAATAACTTGTTCTATTATATTGTTGTTAATAACAATTTTAGTTCGTATCTGTTTTTTTCCCTTGGAACGCCATAGTATTTGTCTTACACGCCGAAATTTGTAAATTATAATCTTGGGTTATATTTATATACACTGCGAAACACACATCTTTTCACTACGAGCAGATTCCTGCAGAATGAAAACCAACAAAATTAAAAGTTTTTTTTCATATTTTGTAAAATATTTACAAGTTGTTTAGCAAGTCATGTAAAAAGTAAAATATTTTACAAGACATTCCAAAAGTAATCAATAACTCATCCTCAGAATTCCAGAATTCATTGAAGTGAGGTCTCACTGCCAGATTGTGAATTTTATCTTCAGAAGTATTAGGTCATTTTTGAAGGCTTGTGAGCATACGAGTATTTACAAGGAAGGAGGGCAGATCTTGGATCACTTGCAGAAGGCATTTTTTTATAAATTAGAAACAAGAATTTTCTCATCACCTGTCACGTAATTAATTAACCCCCGTGCGCACTGTATTATCTCTACAATTGCAACCGAAATCTATCTTGAAATTTCTTCTAGAGTAGCATTGTGAGTACCAAAGCTGTTTCCAAAAAAATGATCTGCCGATTTAAATTGCAAGGCACTAAAAATTCAGCCCCAACCTCTCATTTAAACTATAAGGAAGTAACACAACTCCTGAATTGATTGATTGGATAATGCTCACTACCTGCCATACGGCCCGCGTCCCGCCTCACTCCACTCCGCTGTTATACAAGCAGGGACATCCATCTGCTCCATCAGTTGGTTGCCATTGCTGGATTCTGACTTCGATTCTGCGCCTTGTAGTTAAAAACGGCTGTTTTTTACATGACCTTTGTTCATCACAACGCTTCTCTGGGAGAAATTTAAAGTTAGGTTTCGGCATGCAATGGTTAACAATACCATTGTCACTAATGATTTACAAGAGAATAACTTATTTATGCTTATAGTAATTCATATAATTTAAAACCGGATATTTATCCCCATATAAAAGTAATAAGGTTTTTTTATTTAATATTTAAATATAATTATTTTTAGTTCTATTAAGAATGGAAAGAAGATTGATTTAGAGAATTCAAATTTTTTATAAGTATTGGCACGCCGTAGCGTAGTGGCTAAGGCACTGAGCTACAAGCCGGAGGGTCGAGGGTTCAAGTCCCGTTGGAGTCAGGATTTTTAAACTGACCCAAACCCTCTGGCGGCACTATGGTCCTGGGGTCGACTCAGCCTCTAACGGAAATGAGTACCATACGCTTGTTCTGGGGGTAAAGGCGGCCGTCACGCAGGGCTGACAACCCGGCTGACAAAGTGCCGATTGTCTAGAAAAAGTGGGAGCCTTAACCTCCTACTACCCCAAGGGCCTCCGGGCCTGTTGTGGGATCACTTTACTATATAAAATAATTCAAACTGGTCAATATAAACTGTTAATACAGTTAGATGTATTTTTAACTTATTTAAAATATGTAAAAATACTTTAAATATTTGAATTTATATTTTTTATAAACAAATAAATGGGATTTGACGAATTGGATGGGAGTCAGCCAGTAGTACTCTTGGACGAATTGGATGGGAGTCAGCCAGTAGTACTCCTTCCTTTTCAGTTGGACCAATCAGAACTTCCGGATTATAACAGAAATGAAAATGGGACTTTTCTCAGAATAAGAAGATGGCTACAATACTTGAAAGAAGTCAGACATGTAAAACTACAGGTCATCAAGAAATAAGAGAATTATAGTTAATTTCTTGATATTAGTTGTCAAAATCGTGTCAAAGTTATGGAAAATAATATTGTATTATACACTTAATTCAACTGGAGTATACATAATCCACAAAGTGAAAATAAAGTGTTAGTGAGTGAAAAACTGACCGTTGGAAAAGTCATCTATTACATATATGAAGTAATAACTCCTGTAAGTGAAATTTAATAATTTAAGCCGGAATGTTTTAAATTATTGATCATTTATAACATTCATCTAAACGGAAGTGAAAACTTTAAATAAAATAACATTTATTTTAAGTGTTAAAGTGTCGTTATTTGTTTATGTAAGAAACTTTCCCTCATTCCCCTGACGGGAGTTATCAGTGCCGTGGCAAATAACAGTGATCTAAATTATTACAATCATATATCTACAATGTGGGACATCACATCCAACAACCCACTTTTAAATTACTAGAACCAAATTACACTTGCGGGATATTATAAGGCAGAGCGAAAACGTCAATTCTGACTTGTACAGAAATATTCGTGTTGAAATAAATGAGACATTTGGATCTGAAGTCCGACCTTTGCTGATGGAGATCCAACAAACACGTTCAAGTGTATAAAGTATTACTACGAATGTGTCAAAGAACTTGAAGAAACCGTTCAATCATAATAAAACTGTAAAACATCCAAGTCCGAAAATATTATAACAACTTTCCTATGATTAATGTGACAGGTGTTCTCGCCGACTTGAAATCCTTCACATTTTTTTGTCAAGTAGAAGATGGATAGCGGAACGTATAAACCAGTTGGAAAACCGTTTAGTAAATTGGAGTAGGTTATTTGAAATTGTAAAAATCGTGTAAAATTCTTCTGCCGGTCCTCATAACAACAGTCTCAGTGGAGGTATTTCAATAGTATAATAGTATATTATGATGCGAGGTTGGGAAGTCCCTCCATGGTATCTTTACCATGTCGTGGTGGAGTGCCTTGCGTGCTTAAATGATCCCGAGAGCTATGCCGGCGGTAGCATTGCTGCCGATAGGGTTACCCATGCCGGACTGGTCGAAGGTGATGAGCCAGACGAAAAAAGTACCTTGGTTAAAAGAGTGACGATCTTTCACCGTAAAAATACAACCGTAAGAAATGCAGACATGGGTTCCACTACGGTAAAATTTTCCTGAAGTCAAATAGTTCCCCATTCGGTTCTCCGGGCGGGGACTACTTCAGGGAACCCATGTCAAAGGCTCAAACACAGGGACATGTTCCTAGGAACATGGAATGTTACGACTTCATAATGGGAGAATAACATTAACTATATATAACTTATATATATATATATAGTAATTCTGCCCGAAGGCAGGTCCTTCACTGCAATCGTAGCATTTTCATGCTATGCTTGCAGTTTTACTAGGGAATTTTAGGTGTGGTAGCTTCCCGTTGCTTTCCACACCGGTGAAGGATGATGATGATGATGCCGATGATAATGATAAGGATGGTGATGATGGCCATATGATTTCGGGGACCGTTTGAGCCTTAAAGTTTTCCTGACATTTGTCTTACAGGTGAGGAAAAACCCCGATAAAAACCTCACCCCGAAAAACTGCCCCGACCGGGGATCGAACCCGGGCCCGCTGCGTGACAAGGCAGCACGCTACCTCGAGACCACAGCGGTGGACAACATTAACTATGATTGGAGGAAAGTAGATTATACAATGAATGAATGATTGGAAAACATTAGCTCAGGATAGGGATGTATGGAGAGCTTATATCCGCGCGGCAATGAACCTACGAGTTCGATTGTGCCAGTGAGTTAGTTTTTACAGAAGCGAGGAAAATGTTTTAAAAACCGAGCGATAGCAAGGTTTTTAATTTCCGAGATTCCTCTAAAAAAACCAAACATTTCCAGTTTTAAATTTAGCTTTTTTTGTGTGTATGCATTGTAAAAATAAATAATTCTCCACAATTGTTATTATATGCATGTAATAATAAAGTTCATAAAAACGTTATTTGGTCAATTGACAAAAGAGAGTATTTTATGTCATTTTATTTACACCGAGTCTCTGAAATGCCATCCCCCTCCCCCGGAAGAAAAACCAACCGAAAGAAACACTGTCCATAACTTGCCTTGAAGTATTGCCAAGATTCTCAAGAATAAAGTATGGCTTGTGAGATATACAAAACACGACAAAGTAAAAGTAAAATCCCTGAGCCGGGGGATTTGAACCCTAGACCTCTAATGCTATATGTTAGTGCTACACCACCTTCGTCAATCGGGCATTCCAGCACAAACATGCATTTTTTTTTTAACTCCTCTCTAGAATCTTTCTGCCCAGGCAGAGGTCTTTCACTGCAATCATAGATTTTTCATGCTATGCTGTGCAGCTTTACTAGGGAATTATAGGTGTGGTAGCATCCCATTACTTTCCCACCCCCAACTTTCCAACCCCGGCGAAGGATGATGATGAGAATGAATAGGTTGATGATGGATGGTCGGATGATTTTTCAGGGAACCGTGGGGGGCCCTAAGCTTCCTGACATTTGTCTTACAGGGTGAGGAAAAAACCCCGGAAGTAAACCTCAACCCAAGGAATCAAACCCAGGCCCCCTTCACTGCTTGACAAGGCAGTACGCTACCACCTCGATACCCCGCGGTGGACATACATCCATACACACACGCGCGCGCGCGCTCGCACACACACACACACACACACACACACACACACACACATATATATATATATATATATATATGTATATGATATCTATATATCTCTATATATGTATATGATTCTTGATTCTCTATCATGAGGGCAGCAGAACATTGACCGGCACTGCCATTCGCCTCGTGATCACTATAACGAATAAGCATATAAAGAGAATTTTGCTTTATAGCAGTTAAGCTTCATTATTTCGATGTTATAATTTATTTTTTTATTAATCATAAAATCGAGATATCATATATATATATTTATTTATTTATTACTCCACCGTTATAGTCTCGAGGTAGCGTGCTGACTTGTCACGCAGCGGGCCCGGATTCGATTCCCCGTTGGGACAGGCTCCTGGGTGAGGTCTTTTTTGGGGTTTTTCCTCACCTGTAAGACAAATGTCAGGAAGCTTAGGGCCCAACGGTCCCCGAAAATCATCCGGCCATCACAATCACCCTTATCATTATCATCATCATCATCCTTCTCCAGTATGAAAAGCAACGGGAAGCTACCACACCTACAATTCCTTAGTAAAGCTGCAAAGCAGAGCATGAAAATGTTATGATTGCTGTGAAAGACCTGTCCTCGGGCAGAATTACTATGGATGGATATATTATTATTATTATTATTACTATTAATTATTATTATTATTATTAGATTGAGGGAAGTAGATTATACAGGGAATGATTGGAAAGCATTAGCTCAGTATAGGGATGTATGGAGAGCTTATGTCCGTGCGGCCATGAACCTACGGGTTCGATAGTGCCAGTGAGTAAGTAAGTAAGGGTAAGTATTATTAGATTGGATGGACCGACAAAATTGGCTATTAGGAATCGGACGTAGTCAAAGGCATTAATCAACCGATGATCTATTATTATTATTGTTGTTGTTGTTGCTGCTGCTGCTGTTGCTGCTGTTCTTCTTGTTGTTGTTGTTCTTGTTCGTGTTGTTCTTGTTCGTGTTGTTGTTCTTGTTCTTGTTGTTGTATTGTTGTTGTTATTGTTGTTATTTTTGTTATTTTTGTTATTAGTGTTATTTTTGTTATTAGTGTTATTTTTGTTATTAGTGTTATTTTTGTTATTAGTGTTATTATTGTTGTTATTATTGTTGTTATTATTGTTGTTATTATTGTTATTATTATTATTATTATTATTATTATTATTATTATTATTATTATTCCTGAATTCTGGAGTAATTTGGATTACGAACATTGTAATATATTTTTTGTCGGTACATATTTAACACTCTAGTTTCTGCAAATAAAAGTGTACGCTAATCCTCCTACAGACGATAATTATCCATACAGTTGGAATGAGAAAATTAACCGAACATTAAAACAACTTTTTCTTATTCGCCAACAAGATTTTTTTTTATTTTCTAAATGTCGGTGATTTAGCATTCTCTTGATTTTCAGCATGCAAATGTACATATATATGTATCATTATATTTTTTACAAAAATAAATTTGCTTATTTCGCATTTGAATCGTACAAAACTCGTTTTAATGTAACTTTATTGATGCGTAATTACTCTGAAATAATAAAATAAGAATTAAAAGAAGAACTATGAAGAGGGGAATAATTATAAGTGTGCATATTTTAAGTAAAATTACCTGCGGTACATATAATCAAACTTTCAGTTGCAAATATGTAGAAAAAAATATGTTGATTTATTGTATTGTTATTTATAGTAACTTTAAATGGTCACATCGCAATTTTTTTTATTGTTGTGCCTGCAAATATCAACTTCCACCAGTTATAATATATGGATGCGAAACATGAATTCTTACTTTAAGGCAGGAAAGGAGATTATGAGTATTTCAGAATAAAGTTCATAGGAAAATTTCTGGACCAAAGAGAGATGAACAGACAGGTGAATGGAGAATATACATAACAGTGAACTACATTGTCTTTATAGGAAGCCAGATATAATAAGAACAGTTAAGTCTCACAGACTGCGATGGGCAGGACATGTGGCACGAATGGGGAATGAAAGACGTGCATGGATGCTTCTTGTAGGAAAACCAGAGGGAAAACGGCCAGTTGGTAGACCAAGAATGAAGTGGGAGAATAACATCAACTATGATTTGAGGGAAGTAGATTATACAGGGAATGATTGGAAAACATTAGCTCAGGGTAGGGATGTTCCCTTGTCGTAGACTCATTCACAGTCGCGTCTACGACAAGGGAACGCCACCTTGAAGCAATCGCCACTGAAGATGCCCTCCGCAATTGAAGGAGAAACGTCTGGAAGAAACACCACCTATAGACCACGGCCACATAGCCCGGAATCTACTAATATTATTCCTCACATTTGTCTTATAGGTCAGGAAAAACCCCGAATAAAATCTCACCCAGGAGCCTGTCCCAGCCGGGAATCGAACCCAGTCCCGCTGAGTGACAAGGCAGCACGCTACCTCGAGAGCACAGCGGTGGACGCTATGAATGTGAGAGCAGCTATTTTATTTTTAGAATCCTGAATAATGCTTTACAGATCATAATTATAAACAACGGGATTTCCCCGTGACAGTTCTAACTTATCCAGTATTTTTACCTGTCCCCAAATAAAGTAACAGTAATGGAACTTACTGACATTTCAAAAAGAAGGAAATATGTTTTCATTTATATTGCGCACGGGTGTGCTTGGCCGTACGTGCATTTCTTCTATGAATAGAATATAAAATATATTGTCTGTCCATCGAATCTGTGTCCCCGTAAGATATGCGAACTAAAACCAACTTCATTTTCTGCATCGGCAAATCATTTCCCTTCCTGCATTCCTATCTCTCTCTCTCTTTTCTATCTCTCTCTTGCACTTGCACTCCACTGTTGCCAACTGAACTCCAACCATACATTATTTAGTATTCAAGAGCCATGACACTACATAGAGGAAGTTTGGCAACATTCCTACTCGATAAGTTACCGAGTCTGCTGTAGTGGAAGGGGAATGTGGTGAAATGGTGTGAGTATAGACCTGTACTTTTCTAAGAATAATGTCAGCGCTATAGGGGCACAGATTCGTTGGTCCGAGTATACATTAGAATATATATAAAAAATGCATGCATGGCGATACGCCTATACTTATATATAAAGAAGGTACAAAAACAATACATATATATAGTCCACCGCTGTGGTCTCGAGGTAGCGTGCTACCTTGTCACGCAGCGGGCCCGGGTTCGATCCCCGGTCGGGGCAGTTTTTCTGGGTGAGGTTTTTATCGGGGTTTTTCCTCACCTGTAAGACAAATGTCAGGAAAACTTTAAGGCCCAAACGGTCCCCTAAATCATATGACCATCATCATCATAATCATCCTTATCATCATCATCATCTTTCACCGGTGTGGAAAGCAACGGGAAGCTACCACACCTACAATTCCCTAGTAAAGCTGCAAGCATAGCATGAAAATGCTATGAATGCAGTGAAGGACCTGCCTTCGGGCAGAATTACTATGGATGGATGTATATGTACTAGAAGTCCCGGCCACGCGTTGCTGTGGCTAAGGTATAGGCCTACGTTAAAAATTTTAATTAAGTTGCTGTCTTTCAGCCACATTACTTAAAACTAATACTTACATACGAAATTAATAATATTGAAAATAAATTAAACACTGAACACACTTAAATTATGAAATAACCAATATTTGTAATTCAATTGAAATTCACGGTTGCAACAAAAAGCACAGCCATCTGGATCTCTCTTTGTTAAATAATAAACCAATTACCTTACCAAATTATAGCTCCGTGTGTCTGAAAGGAATTTGCTGGACTCAGCTCTTAGCACTATACGAAGCAGAGAAGTGTACCTCCCCCACACTTCCCCCGCAAACACACAGAGCTTGGACCCGAGCTGTACCTTACACCGCCATCTGTTAGAATCGTATGGAACTGACAGATCATTATAACTCTTTGTTAAATAATAAACAAATAATTTGCAATAAAATAATTTGCAATAAAAAAAAATAATGCGACTATAAATTTAGTTATAAACTACCCTAGGTCTCAAGTTGGATCAAACTGCACACAGTGTGCAAAATTTTATTAAAATCGGTTCAGTTTCATTAGCCAGTGCAACAGATGGCATCAAAATCGCATTTTTTTTAATTGCGCTTGGCCGGTTGACATAACATTGTCCAACTATATTTTAAACTTTTAAATGTTTTGTCCATTTTTATCGTAAAATCTAGGAGTGGGCGTAAAAATCCCATCATATCGTAATATTAAACAGTTCACATTGATTCTCTCGCCAATGACCAATTAAAAATATGAAATAGATTACAACAGAATAGACTTTTTCAGACCATATTGTATTAGTTAGTAAAATTTGACCCTTAGGTACAAGTAAATGAAGTGGAAGATTTGGTTAAAATAAATCATAATTATGTGAGGCACTCAGAACTATAAGGGTCTAATATGCACATTTATTAAATTTGAGATTATAGGTATTTTATGTTGTTTAAAAAAAATCTTATTCATTGTCCAATTATTTAATTAAAATGGCCGCGGTATATTGACCGAGCAAAGGTAGCATAATCATTAGTATTTTAATTGGAGGTGGAACGAAATAAATACTGTCCTATTTTAATAAAATTTAATTTAACTATTAAGTAAGAAGGGCATATTTTAGAAAGAAGCCTCCAAAAAACAAGACAAGATAAAATAAGAGAGAATTTGGAGAGAAATGAATGTCACCACATCTGTTGTTAAGAGGATTGAAAATCAAACGCTTAAATGGTATGGCCATGCACAAAGAATGGAAAATGAAAGATGGCCAAAAAATATATACCAGTGGTCACCCCCTTGAAGAAATAAACGTGGCAGACCAAGATGGAAATGGAAAACCTACGTCAGAACTATAATGGATGATAGGAGATTGGAATGATAGAGATAAATGGAAACTGAAGACGGCAAACCTATAAGTGGGGGAAAGCCGAAGAAGAAGTAAGAAGGAAAGTCACTGAGAGAGAAAATTCGCAGCTCTGTTATTAGAGAAGAATGTGAAATTGAACCTATAAACCTCTGGATAAATGATAGAAGACTAAACTGGAACGATCACATAGATAGAATGGAGAACAGTAGATTAGTGAAGAAAGTACGTGACTGGATACTTCAGCAGAAAAGGCCTTTAGGAAGACCACAACTGCGATGGAAGGATGTCACCATACCCCAGACTTCTAGTGAATGAACACGCAACAAGCTGCCAGCTTCCATGCGTAGATGAAGAAGAAGAAGAAGAAGAATTAAGTAAGAAAGCTTAAATAATTTTATGGGATGTGAAGGGGCTTTAGGGCTATCAATTTTGGTATCTATAATTCGAAGATATGGGAATGATTTTTTTAACTCTTATACATACAACGATTTTTTTTAATGCCCCAAGTTTTGTCTTTTCGACATTCCTGGTTTCTCTCCTGGCATGGCGTACTTGTAACCCACTTCTGAGGTTGGGGCGTCTGGAAGGCGGGGTTACGTTGCCCCGATGATATGATGGGTGATGATGATGATAATGGTGCGCAGGAGAGTCCTTAATCCTAAGCTTAACCTAAGATGAATATGAATGATGATGATTGCGATGACCATATTATTTCAGGGACCGTTTCGGCCTTAAAATTTTCCTGACATTTGTCTTACAGGTGAGGAAAAACCCCGATAAAAAACCTCACCCAGAAAAACTGTCCCGACCGTGGATCGAACCCAGGCCCGCTGCGTGACCCCGAGACCACAGCGGTGGACACATACAAAGAATATGGAGGCCCCATTTGCATATAAGGTCCGTACAAGTCATCCGGGGGGGATCAGTTAAATAGCATAGATTGAATTACCATTAATTTTGGAAGGAAGCCTAAAAAGGGAGGTAAGCCCCCCCCCTAGAGAGAGAAGAGATAAAAATAGCAGGATTTTTATCATTTTTTTCTCATTATTAATTTAAAAAGGTTCGGTTAATAAATGAGACTTCGAGGGAGTGTTAAAAATGTAACTTCTTTTATTTTTTAAATTGTACTACAAAATTTGGATATGCCCTTTGTAACAGAAAATATGTCCTTTTTTATAAACAATCACATAATTTAGAAAAATAACTAATTACTATGAAATGAAGTAATGATGAGTATCTTTTTAATTCGAAAGAAGTCGGCGCAGACTACAAAAGAATACAATATTATCACGTGTTAGAATCTTGTACATGTGAAATATATCTCATTGAGGTAGACCAGTATTGCGACAAAAACTAAACTCTTTCTTTCGTGTAGTGGGTATTCATTTCACGTATGTTAAGACTGTAGACATAATTTATCATTCTACGTGCAAGAAGACAAGCTCCAGTTATAATTTATGAGAATAAATCCAGGATCGTCCCTCCTCCATCTTAAATTCTACCTGAATTTTTTACGATAATTACCACACCATATTCTTTTTTTCATCTTGCATTTGTTTTTTTAATATATCTACAGATATTCTTGTTAAATGAAGCGTATGCTTTCAAGCTGTGAGAATAAAAAAAATGAATGAATTGCACTAGTATAAACTTAATTATTAGCAGATGGGATTTCAGTCTAATTTATTCTGCATATTGAAAGCTTTGAAAACTGGTGTGATGTAATAATTACTTCTGTCAGTGATTGTGTGAATGTAATAAAGAGTTGCTATACTTTCTTGGAAGATAGTCAGACAATATAAAGAATTCTTTTCGATTTTTTTTTCCAATATAAAATATGTTGATTGTATCGAATGCTTTAAAAATTATCTAACAGTAGCAATGTGCCACGCTGCAGAATCTCATTTATTCCGTACACCTATGGGAATTTATTACTAAATAAAGAATCTTCGCCATATTAGGAAAAATTAATAATACTGAATCAAAGTTAGATGATATATCCTGGAGTTTTTTTCGTTTGCAATTTGTTGAAATGAAGACATAAAAAAACTAATAAATAAATGCAGATGTACGATATGTGTTGGTATTCTTCAATCCCACAAAACAAATTACTGTACTTTCTTGAAATATTCTTCTTTAATAGGCGACTACAACCTCATTCAAGTTTTGGCCTCCTCAACAAATTTTCTCCACCTGGATCTATCCTGGATACAGACTGGCCAATTTCCAATTTTTATCTCCAATATATATTTTATAACATCATCCTGAAAAATAGAGGAATTAAACTCAACAATAGAGAAATACAGAACAAACTGGAAAGAACACTTGGCAAGGATGACTGAGAATAGAATACCAAAAGCAGCATACAACTATTTACCACGAGGAAGAAGAAGTTTGGGAAGACCAAAGAAAAGATGGAAAGAGCAGCAATTTGGAGCAGGAACAGGTTAGTAAATATAAGCCTAAACCGTGAAGAAGAAGAAGAAGATAACATAATCCTGTCATCTGTTTGTTGGGCGTCCAGCTGTTCTGGTGCATATTGGCTTCCATTTGTATATTCTTCTTACAAGCTTGTCTTCCTGCATTCTATTTATATGTCCAAACCAGCGCAGTCTTTGAGCTTTAATGTGGTTTATTATATTTTTATTTCGTATTAGATATTTTAATTCAGAGTTCATTCTTATATGTCATGTGCCATCGCTTTCTCTAATTGGTCCAAAAATTCTCCGTAAGATCTTCCTTTCAAAGATTAATAGTTTTTGTTTATCAGACACCTTCAGTACCCATGTTTCACAGCCATAAGTTACAATCGGTCTTATTACTGTATTATATACAGTTTAACTTTAGTTAATCTGAAGACAAGTTTACTTTTGAATTCTTGAAATATTACATTCCCAATATATATTGTTGGTTTTATGTCGCTTTGAGTCTAGCCATAGCCTCTCCTTTGTTAGGAGTTTCTAGACCAAGCTAATTTAGTTACGCTTATTCCCCTATAGATGTCATGAAGGTATGTGGTCAGCATACCGACCCAATGAAACATCTACTAGCCAACAAATTATAATGCTTGTGCACGTTATATACAACCTCCGTAAATCTTACCACATAACTCCAGTATTTGAAATGTTGCCATGGCTCCGATTGGAAGACAGACGAAAGATACATTGCCTCTGCTTCTTATACAAAACTTTGTCCACCTCATCACTCCGTTATTTTTCTACTTGCTTCCATTCGCTATCTTCCCACCCATAACTTAAACACACGATCGAGAGAAAATGCAACTCTAGCTGTTTCTCTGCATCAAACAGCTCACTATTCCCCATCCTTCTTTGTTTAAGACACACGACTCTGGAATTCCCTCCCCTCGTGCATCAAGGACTGCCCGACTCAAATACAGTTTAAAAACTCACTACATATTTTCTTAGACTATTTAACTCATGCCCCAAATGGGAGTCAATGACCAATCACGTTTCAATGATTTCTGTTTTACAACCAATCAGAGTCGTGTTTCACCAAATATTTATCAGTGTTATAATTACCATATTAAAGAAAGCTCCTCCTTACAATATTGCGTTCCTTTGGCAATAAATAGTATGATCTGGTTGCAGTGATAAACAAATGAAGCAGTAGAAGCGTACCTATCGTTTCTCATTTGTTTTCAAACATCGCCGTTTACATTAAATGTATAAATATTTTAAAATAACTATAGTTAAATAATGATTTGTGAGTAAACAGCTTAATTTTATTCGTTAAATAGTCCTAACAAATGCCACTCTTGATTTCCAAATTCTCTAGATAAATTCACTCCTCACTTCGTGAGTCGTGAATTTATCGATAATTTGGAAATCACTCGTGGCATTACTTATGACAATATAATATATAACCGTGTTCCATGTGTACTTTTATTAGTCCTTTATAGGTTGATTAAACTTTCTTTACCAAGCCAATTACTTAATCAAATTATAGGTTATTGTTATTGCTATTTTATTATTACTATTTCTTCCTTTCCCTTGTCAACTCTATATTGTGTAGCTTATACCATATTATGTATCATTAATCAACTTGTAGATAATTCAAAGTGTTATTATATGTATAATCGAACTCTGGTGAAGTGGAAGAGAAGGCCTTACGGTCTTAACTCCATCATGTAAAATAAATAAATAAAAACTAAGGTATTACTTACAGAAACTAAGATGGTTAGATAAGGTTGAGGAAGATTGAAGACAACTGAAGGTGAAAAGATGGGAGACAGAAAGCTAGCAATAAAGAAGAATGGGCAGTTGTTATGAAGGAGGGTCTTAGAGAATCGTAGAACCAAAGGAAGAATAAGAAGAAGAGGAAAGCATTACTTGAATGAAGATCGGTAAATTTTGCTTAGAGGCCTCTTTTTTCAGAATTAAAGTTCATTCACGAGCCTGAAAATCTTCAGACTTGGGATCCACGGCTTAAAGTCCTTCCCGGAGGATTTTTCCTTGATTTTTCCATCATAAAAATCCATCGACCCCGGTTGGGTTTGAACTGCGACCTCAGGATTAGAGGCAAAGAACATAATCACTTGAACTACCTCGGTAGACTTTTTAGGATTAGCTAAACTAATTTTAAATTTAATTCTAATTTATTTATTTATGTAGGACCTAGGTACATAGGGGAAACGTCCAGTTGGAAGACCAAGAAATAGGTGGGAGAATAACAATTACTATGATTTGAGGGAAATAGATTATACAGGGAATGATTGGAAAATGTTAGCTCAGGATAGGGATGTATAGAGAGTTTATGTCCGCGCGGCCATGAACCTATGGGTTCGAGAGTGCCAGTGAGTTACTTAGTTATTTATATTCTCAAGAGTGAGCCTCTTAACTTAGGGTAATAGTTAAGTATAACATTTGATTTGCATTCAAAAAGTATTGTTTAAACAATTAAAAAAACTTCATTTCTTTTGTAAATAGTGTTTATTTCACGTCTGTATTTTAATTTTACTCTGTTCATCTTTGTTATAATATTCTTATGTAAGTGTATTTTGTTCTACTGTTTTTATGTTAATTTACTTCATAAATATATTAAGAACAGAACTTAATATATTTAATCTCTGTGAAAGAATAAAATACTCTCAAAATGCTTACCTTCAACACGTATTACGAATGAATGAACAGCGCATACCAAGAAGAATGTATAATTATAAACCAAAAGGGAGAAGATTGTTGGAAAAAACATTGAAGAGATGAAAGGACCAATTCGACCTATAATGAGATGGGAACAGGCCATTGGGCTTAATCCTTGTTGTTGATGATGATGATGATGTTACAGAATTATACCCCTTATATACCGTAAGGTAAAAAAGGGCTTTTTAAATGTATTGGATATAATAAAAATCTCATTTGGGATTAAGCAAGGCCGAGACTGTTTAGAAATTTCATGGATTGTCGATAATTTTTAGTACTAATAGCTAAAACTAATGTGATTCAGATTGTATTATAAAATTCTACAGAGTCATTATTGTCCGTCTGGCTTAACTTTGTAAGAAATTTGTAGAAAGAGACAGCTGTGCTCGCCTTTCTCACTTGCACCAGTGTTCTCGGTGTTTCTTAACCAGATGTTAATAGAGTAGGGGAGAAGAAGAAAACTGACAACAGGGTGGGTTCTTCCTTTTGTAACTGAGGGAAAGCAGCCAAGGATCTATCCTTATATCTCCAACTCTCTCTTTGCCAAGTTAAGCCAGATATACAATAAAATCATATAGTAGTATTAAAAATCACAGAAAATTATGATCTATTCTGCACGAGTTTCTAGATATCATACCAAGGATGAAGTCAAACTGCTCATAGAACTGGCTCTTGGCCTTAATATACTATTACCATTTTCATTTTCATGTATTTTATATAGTACTAGCTAATACCCGGCGTGCGCTGCTACTCCTAAATAAATGTTAAAGTATTTTAACATCAGATGTGCGCTGTTACGCTTGCCCGGGAATCTGCTTATCCCGATCTTCTTGGCATCAATGAAAAACAAAAATAGTTATTGTGAGTTAACCATAGAAGATAAACATATGCAATCCCGGACTTTTTTGTAGAGTTTTTTTTTTCTTTTTAGATATTCAATTCTGTGTATATTAATTTGGTGTATTAATTATGGTTTAGGCAGCTTAAGCCATTTAAACATCAAAATAGGGACTTTATTTCACTTTTTAAATACAAGGGGTGATTTTTAGGGGTGAAGGGGTTGAGTATTACAACTCTCTTATATCCTTTGTTCATCCCCGGAATCTCCTGAATGTTTTTTTTTCCAAAAAGCCCCATCTCAATCGGCAGAACGGTACTATGGCAGAGCATGCTTGCCTGGGAATCTACTTATCCTGATCTTCTTGGCATCAATGAAAGACAAAAATGGTTATTGTGAGTTATCCGTAAAAGATAAGCATATGCTGTACGAACTTTTTTGTAGAGTTTTTTTTTCTTTTTTTGAGATATTCAATTCTGTATACATTAATTTGGTGTATCTGTTATACACTGCTCAAAAAAAATTAGGGGATATTGTAGAATAACCTATTAAGACTATGTTTTTTGGAATAGTATTAGATGCAATCACTTTCTATTATTCCAAGATAATGTAAAGAAGAGTTTGAAGTTGTTACGTAACCTCGGTACCACACCAGAGGGCAGTGTCTGTACTGTTGATGTGAAAGGGTGGGGTGGGGGTGAATGTTCTGTTGCTGTTTTTAAATCCAGTCCAGTTTTCAGTTAGTGAATGACTTGCCTTAGGGACAGTGATGCCTCGACAACGTGATTTACCTGAACCAATGGCTTGGAGGGCCATAGGAAGGATGGAAGCTGGACAGACACAACAAGAGGTGGCACAAGCCATTGGGGTGTCTCAAAGCGTGACTTCCAGTCATTGGAATCATTTTCAAAGAACATACTGTTCACAGAAGAGCCGGACAAGGTCGACCAAGGGGAACAACAGCAAGGGATGACCGTTACCTCTTGTTAACAGCCCGTCGGAATAGACAGCAGAATGCAACTCAACTGCGAAATACACTTCAAACAGCAACAGGACGCAGGGTGTCAACTCAAACTGTCCCTAATCGACTGCATGGAAGTGGTCTCTATGCCCGTAGGCCCATGGTGTGTACCAGGTTAACTCCACAACACCGTAGAGATCGCAGAAACTGGGCGGAGGAACATTGTGGGTGGAGGCATGCTGAATGGAGATCGCTTCTTTTTTCTGATGAGTCGCGATTCAACATGGAATGTGATAGTCGGCGTGTATTCATCTGGAGAGAAAAAGGGACACGAAACAATCCAGCTTTTGTACGTGAAAGATCCCCATATGGTGGCGGTGGATTGATGGTGTAGGCAGGAGTCAGTAGTGGTGGACGTACGGACCTCTACGTTATCCAAGGTGGTACTTTGACTGCGGTAAAGTATAGAGATGAGATTCTCCGACCTTTTGTCGTCCCTTATGCTGATGTCATAGGTGATTCTTTTCTTTTTATGGACGATAATGCACGACCCCACAGAGCTGGCTTGGTGGACGACATGCTGGAAGTGGAGGGATCGAGCGTATGCAATGGTCAGCTTCCTCCCCGGACTTAAATCCGATTGAGCATGTGTGGGATGCATTAGGCAGGTGTATTGCAGGCAGACCAGCACCTCCCACAACTGTTCCAGAGCTGCACATTGCTCTTATGGAAGAGTGGCCACGTATCCCCCAAGAACTCATTGCTAACTTCATTGCATCAATGCCATACAGGTGTGAGGCAGTGCTGGCCGTTCGAGGAGACCATACACCATACTAAAGAAACATTTTCACCCATGTTAATGTTGCTTTGTTTGTTTGCCATATTCCTAATCAGGATCTCTTTGACAACTGGTGTGGTACAGAGGTTACGTAATGACTTCAAACTCTTGTTGACATTCTTTTGGAGTAATAGAAAGTGATTGCATCTAATACTGTTCCTAAAAACATAGTCTTAATAGGTTATTCTACAATATCCCCTAATTTTTTTGAGCAGTGTAGTTTAAGCAGCGTAAGCCATTTAAGCGTCAAAATGGGGACTTTATTTCACATTTTCACTAAAAAGGATAATTTTTACACAACTCTCTTATAGCATTATTCATCCCGGGAATCTCCTGAACATTTTGCAAAAACCCCCATCACAAACCGATTAACGGTATGGCCACGCATGAAGTACGAACAAACAAGCATACATACATACAAACAAACATTCATTTTTATATATTAGATGGAAAAAGTTTACTTTAACTTACCTGATATATTTTCAGTTCTATAAAATCAACAGTGCGCATGCGCCAGAGTTTATAGAGTTAGCGATAACCCACCATCAAACAACATATAGATTATCATCGTTGTTTCGATTATTATTTTTTAATATATTTAGGCACTTTAAAAATGTAATGAACCTAAAGGCTAACTAACTAACTCTTACTTAACCTAATTAAATTACTCTAACCTAGAGTGGGTCCCATGAAACGCCCTTTTTTTTTCTCCTTAATAATCGCAATCATCGATAACCCACTGGTTCCAACTATGTAATATACTCTCTGGAGAAAATAACAAGTCACCATCACAATATGTGTATTTGAATAAAAAAGTTCTAAAACACAGTTATAAAAATTGTTTTAAATATTTTAAAATATTTTAAAATGTTACTAAATACAGAAGAAGAGTTCTAATTCACAACAATAAACAGAAAAATCAAGGATAAGTATTTGTAAACTTGAGCCAATCAAATTATTAACATATTAAGGTTACTAAGAACTATCTTTAAAAGTCAAATATATCTTTCTCATTTCCTTGGCACTGAAAATCATTGTTGTATAAAAACTATCCGTACAACCTAATATTATTTTCTCATTACGTCAAAGAGAGGTATAATTTCGTATACTTCCTTCGCATAAAATGATTGCTGTTTAATATTTTCTCTATTAGTTCCGCCTTCATTTGTCTCTATTAAGCTGGGGAGTTGTGTTTGTTGCTATTGGCTATATGCGTTCTATAAGATTTAAAGTTTCAAACATGGCTTTTATAACTCTCATCTTTCATGACGATAATAATAAATCACTCTTAGCAAATAAAATTTTAAAATATTAATTAACTAACTTACTTGTACTATCGAACCCATATGTTCATGGCCGCATAGACATAAGCTCTCCATACATCCATATTCTCTGCTACAGCTTTCCAATCATCTTCTGTATAATCTTGTCTTTAAGCCCATGTTTTCCCTTAACAGAGATTTAGGCGCTCTCCCCCTTAAGGGAAGAATTTGAACCATACTAATTTAGTTACACTTGTTTTCGTATAGATATCATTTGAGTGGTCCGTGGTCAGCGTTCCGCCTCATACTGACCATCTAGGAAAGGTAGTACTAGGACGGGAAAGTTCGGTAAATTTTGCTTAGAGGCCTTTTCATTCGGGCTTAAGGATATTTTGCGAGCCTGAAAATCTTCAGCCCTCCATGGTATCTTTACCTTGTCGTGGTGGAGTGGCTTGTGTGCTTAAATGATCCTGAGAGCTATGCCGGCGGTAGCATTGCTGCCGATAGGGTTACCCATGCCGGACTGGTCGAAGGTGATAAGCCAGACGAAATAAGTACCTTGGTCGAAAGAGTGACGATCTTTCACCGTAAAAATACAACCGTCAAGAAATGCGGACATGGGTTCAACTGGGGTAAAATTTTCCGGAGGTCAAATAGTCCCCCATTCGGTTCTCCGGGCGGGGACTACTTCAGGGAACCCATGCCAAAGGCTCAAACACAGGGACAATGCTTAAGTCTCGTAGACTGCGATGGGCAGGACATGTTGCACCGTATGGGGAATGAAAGACTTGCATGGAAGCTTCTTGTAGGAAAGCCAGAGGGAAAACGCCCAGTTGGTAGGCCAAGCATGAGGTGGGAGAATAACATTAACTATGACTTGAGGGAAGTAGATTATACAGGGAATGATTGGAAAGCATTTGCACAGGATAGGGATGTATGGAGAGCTTATGTCCGTGCGGCCATGAACCTACGGGTTCGATAGTGCCAGTGAGTAAGTAAGTAAGTAAGAAAATCTTCAGACTCGGGACCCACGGCTTAAAGTCCCTCCCGGAGGACTTGCTCCTTGGATTTTTCCATCCTAAAAAATCAATCGATCCCGGTCGGGTTTAAACCCGCGAGCCTCGGGACCAGAGCAAGGAGCATAACCACTAGTCCACCGTGGTCGATTCTGTATAATCTACTTTCTTAAGTCATCGTTAATGTTATTGTACCACCTCATTACTGGCATACTAAAAGGACACTTTCACTCTGGTTTTCCTACAAGATAATTCCATGCCCCTCTTTCATTCCCCACTCGTGCCAAATGTCCTGTCCATTGCAGTCTTCTAGAATAAACCGTTCTTATTATAATCATCCTATAAAGATTGTCTGACTCACCTGTTAAGTAGTCTTTTCCATTTGACTGTCGGTTCATCTCTCTTTGGTCCAAAAATGTTCCTAAGAACTTTATTCTCAAATACTCGTAATCATTTTTCCTCCCTTAAAGTAACAGTCCATGTTTCGCATCCATATAATATAACTGGGAAATAACAGTTTCATATATTTTCAGTTTCTTGTGCATCCATTTCTTGTCTAATATATGTATTTCTAATATGTTGTAGCCTGAATATTCTCATACTTCTCCATAATCCACCCATTTCTGTCGCCAAAACTCTTTTCTGCATCCTTTCATTTATTGTCCAGCTTTCTGATCCATATGTAAGTATACTTTCTATTATTGTTTGTAAGATTCATGATGTGTTCCGTTGAGGTTTATTCAAAATTAATATAAAATTATGGAATATTCACCTGAAAGGTCCGTCTCCTCAACTTAATTAATCATTTAACTGTAGCGCTTTCGGGACTTGTCCCATTATCGGCAGGATTCAAAACTTGTGTTTCACTGAAGATCTGGTAGAGGGGTTGCGTGTATTGGGTTCGTTTTCGTTTATCAGGCTGTCGTTGTTGTGAGCTGCTTTAATGATTTCCATGTCTTCAAGTACGTTTATCTTCGCTGGATTATTTTCTCTGTGCATTACTGTTAGGGTGTTTTCAATATTTAACATGCGATGTCCTTCATGGATAACGTGTTTTGCATAACTATGCAAATATGCTTAATATGTACCAGTAAGCCTACTCTATCAGACAAGAATAGTTACTGATATATGTCGTTAGTTGATTAATAATTTCACATATATTCATCTTATGCTAATTACAGTATATGCATACAACTAATGAACAAATTAATTATTAAATAAATAATTTAACCTAAGAGAGCAATTGATTTTCCAGACAGAAACAGGAAATTAAAATTATAGTGAGATCTAAACGAACGGTATCAACATCCTGTGTGTAATGTGGACTGAAGCAGTTTCTTTTTTGCTTAGTGACAATTCATTAGTCCATTACTCGGTGAAAACTCGATCTTATTTAAGTACGTGGATCGATTAAGAAGCCGGATATATAAATATTAACTAGCCGTTGGACTACTTAAGCATTCCACATACAGCCTCCCTCGCACTTGCTGACCTATCACAGACAGGAATTGAAAACCTTACGTACGATCCGTTATGCTTCAGATGTTGCGTTTTTATACTTTTTAACCACGTCGTTCATTTTTAAAAGCGTGCCAAATTTCATTCACAAGAACCTAACATTTGAACAAGTCCTGAATAAGAAAAACATAATTAACTTTGTAACGGATTTACCGACCGAAGTGACTTTCTGCGCTAAAGTAAGCATTCAAATTCCAGGACCGGACATCCTTATTGAAAATGTTTCATCATCATTATCACCATCATCATCATGTCCACCGCTGTGGTCTCGAGGTAGTGTGCTGCCTTGTCACGCAACGGGCCCGGGTTCGATTCCCGGTCTGGGTAGGCTCCTGGGTGAGGTTTTTTCGAGTTTTTCCTCGCGTATAAGACAAATGTCAGGAAGCTTAGGGCCCAACGGTCCCCGAAAATCATCCGGCCATCTTCATCATCCTTCACTGGTGTGGAAAGCAACGTGAAGCTACCACACCTATAATTCCCTAGTAAAGCTGCAAAGCATAGCATGAAAATGCTATGATTACAGTGAAAGACCTGCCTTCGGGCAGAATTACTATGGATGGATGGATCATCATCATAGCCACAATCACGAATGTAGGCTGTTTGATGACCTGTTTCGGCATCAATAGAAACACCATCCAAAAGTATTTTGAGTGGATGTCCTGGTCTTCTTCTTCCTGCAAGTTGATAGCCAACATTTGCTTGGTTATCCTGAGTCCCACGCCGTAGCCGAGTGGTTAAGGCAGGAAACCTTGGTACAGAGCTACGTGACCTGCGCTGGTTCGAGTCTCCATGGGGGAAGAAATTTTTCTCGTGGTATTTCGGCCAGTATGGTGCCTATCCAGCATCGTGAGGCATTTGGGTCGCTACAGTAAGTAGCGGTTCCATGTTGAGAAAACCAGCTATAACGGCTGGGGGACCTCGTCATGCTGACCACATGTCACCCCTACACTGGCTAGATGATCGACCTACCTCTGTGATTGACACATGTAGATGAGAGCCAGCAGCCGGATGGTAGGCTAAGGGCCTTCTAGACCTGTCGCGCCATGGAATGGAATCCTGTGATCCTCCGTCCGATGAACATGTTGCATCCATTTTCACTTATAATCAGAAATGTTGTTCTCTAAAAGTTCCATGTTCATTTTCTATGATCTAGTATGTAGTGTGTATCCTGCAGTCCTTCGAAGATTCTCATTTCAGCAGATCTAAGATGTTTCACGTAAGTAAATACCGAATTTCGAACAGTTTAAGGCATCATATCTTGGTGCAGAGATATAGGACGTGCGCTGGTTCGAGTCCCCATGGGGAAGAACTTTTGTCGTGCAATTTCGGCCAATATGGGATCGGTGCCACCCAGCATCGTGAGCAATTTTGGGTGACTTGCAATAAGTAGCGGCTCCAGCTATAACGACTGGGGGACCCGACATACTGACCAAGTGTCACACCTATACTGGCTGGATGATCGTCCATCTCTGTGATCGACACATGTAGATGTGAAGCCAGCAGCTGGCTGGTAGGATAAACACATTTTATGCCTGTCGTGCCATGAAGTGCAATACCAAATTTCATTTATTCCAAAATGCATGTCTTATTAAATTTAATTTCCATAAAACTTATCCATTTCCATATGGTTCAAAGTACGGTTTAGTTTCCGCCAAGGGACTAATAACACTGAGCAACAAAAGAGAAACTTTTTTTTTGTCTCAGAAAGAAAAAAATATGTGATTCTGATAGTATTTTTTCTCCTGAATTCAAATATGATATCGGTTTTTCTCCATCACGCAAGGTTTCCGAGAGACAGGAATTTACAATTTCAAACACTTTAATATTTTCTACATTCGTAACTACACATTATTCGAACATTTGGACACACCTAGAAAGTAAGAAATGACGATTTTCTGCTATGTTTCGCCTGTGTAGCATCCCTCTCGATTGTCCAACAATAATCGGCCAGCATATTAGGATTCCATTTGCCTTGATATCTCTTTTCCATAGCTGAAATCTCCTGATGAAAGTGTTCCCCGTGCTCATCGCTCACTGCGTCAAGATAATAAATGGACGAAAAAACGTTTATTAAAAAAATAATTATTTAAATGCATTAATTGAAATTGAAATAAAAAAACTGTGGGATATGGAGAAATTCCGAATACATATTTGAAAACATGATAAAAAACTGCATTAAGTACAACTATTGGTACTCATGAGACAAAAATCATGTTGACTAGTGTAATTAAGCGCCAGATCCCGGCAAGGTTCGTATAGGCCTATGTACTGTAGCATTTAAATCGTAATTGTATTTTTGGTGAACTATTATACGCTATATTAACTCACTGACACTATCGAAACTGAAAATTCATGCTATAAATTATCTTTATGGCAACTCCGACGTGATAAGAAGAGTTAAGTCACAAAGACTGGGAAGGCCAAAGCATGTGGCATGAATTGGGAATGAAACAGGAGCATGTAAGCTTCTTGCAGGAAAACTAGAGGCAAGTGTCCAGTTATTATACCAAGAATGAAGTGGAAGAATAATATTAACCATGATGTAAGGGATGTAAAAATATAGGGAATGATTGGAAAACAGTAGCTCAGGATAGGGATGTACGGAAAACTTATGTCCACGCGACCATTAATCTCTGGGTTCGATAGTGCCAGTGAATTACTTAGTAAGTTATCATATTGCTTTAAGATTTATTTGATTTCACGTGTGTCATCTACATAGGACCCATCTAGATACTTTCATTTAGCAATGGTTAATAGGCCTATATAAATATACTTAATAGTAGAATTTAATTTTAATTTTATATTTTATACCAGCTAATATCCGGCGTGCGTTACTTACTCACTTACTCACTGGCACTATCGAACCCGTAGGTTCATGGCCGCGCGGACATAAGCTCTCCATGCATCCCTATCCTGAGCTGATGTTTTCCAATCATTCCCTGTATAATCTACTTCCCTCAAATCATAGTTAATGTTATTCTCCCACCTCATTCTTGGTCTACCAACTGAACGTTTTCCCTCTGGCTTTCCTACAAGAAGCTTTCATTGTTATGTAGTCTTCTCCATTCACCTGTCTGTTCATCTCTCTTTGGTCCAAACATTTTCTTAAGTACTTTATTCTCAAATACTCATAATCTCCTTTCCTCCCTTAATCTAACTGTCCGTATCCGGCGTGCGTTTCTACGCCTAAATACATTAAATATGTTTTTATGTTTAGTTGAATAAGTAAATAGAAAAAATATTATAAATTTATATCGTAATTATTTTTAGATACCCCGTGCTAATTAACCGGCGTTACTCGGTAATCTACTTATCATGATCTTCTTGGCATCAACGAGCTTAAAGACAAAAATGGTTTTTGCTAGCTATCCGTAAAAGATAGACATATGCTGTCGCGAACATTTTTGTATATATATTTTTTTTTTTTTGTATATTTAATTCTGTGTACATTAATTTTGTGTATTTATGATTTAGAGAGCATAAGTAATTCAAGGGTCCTAAAAGCGACGTTTTTAGTGCACTGGTGCATATTTTAGCTCCGGCCCTATAATTCGTACGGAAATGTTAATTGTCTCAGAAAATTTCTCTGATTGATGGTGAAAATCTCATTCAAATCGGTAAAGTACAGTATTTTAGACCCCATAAAGGATAGACAGACAGACTCACAGACACTTAATCTTAATATATAAAAATTTCGTGTCACGTTGTTTGTCCGCGATGGAATCCTAAACTACTGTACCGATTTTAATAAAATTTTGCACACTGTGTGCAGTTTGATCCAACTTGAGACTTAGGGTAGTTTATAACTAAATTTATAGTCGCATTATTTTTTTATTGCAAATTATTTGTTTATGATTTAACAAAGAGTTATAATTATCTGTGAGTTCCATACGATTCTAACAGATGGCGGTGTAATTATCTGTGAGTTCCATACGATTCTAACAGATGGCGGTGTAAGGTAATTTGGTAAGGTAATTGGTTTATTATTTACGTAACAAAGAGAGATCCAGATGGTTGTGCTTTTTGTTGCAACCGCCAATTTCAATTGAATTACAGATATTGATTATTTCATAATTTAAGTGTGTTCAGTGTTTATTTTATTTTCAATATTATTAATTTCGTGTGTAAGTATTAGTTTTAAGTAATCTGGCTGAAAGACAGCAACTTAATTTAAATTTTAGCGTATACCTTAGCCACAGCAACGCGTGGCCGGGACTTCTAGTTTTATATATAAAGATAGGCTTATAATTATGTTAGACGAAACTTATGAGGAGAAAAGCAGGCCCGATGTTTAATAAATTTAAACATGAAATTAATGGAATGTTTTGGACGAGGAAAATTCGATTACCTCGGCTTCCTTCTGAGAATAAGATAAAAGCCGTCGATCCCATTTCACAGAGGTTTATGGATAAAAAAATAGTATGAAGGCATATCCCTGCTAATACTGAGGTTGTAATACCTCACTCCCTGATGCGATTATCCACATAATGTAGCTTAAACAATGTAACGTTAAATCCTCTGAAAATATTTTAAATATCACTAATATTTCTTTTTTTTAAATAACCGAAATAAAAGTACGCAGAAAACCTCCCATTTAAACCGAAGTACCGTATAATGTAAACGAACTGATGTTGTTAATTCTAGGATGCACGAAATTTACTGCTATGAAACCATACTGTTCCGCATTCAAGATCCTCGAAGACATTTTCCAGTTCAGTGATTATATTATACAGTGAATTGGTTAACCATTTTAGTCTACTTAGTTTATGAGGTGTAATCTTAGCTAAAATCATCAATAGTATCTCTATGTGACCTTGGAACATAAGTTTTTGTTTCATATTTTCATATTTTTAAAATAACGGGTTGATTAACACATAACATGATTTTTGTCTCTTGAGTACCAATAGTTGTACTTAATGCAATTTTTTATAGTGTTTTCAAATACTCGTATGTATTCGGAATTTCTCCATCACCCACAGTTTTTTTTATTTCAGTTTCAATTAATGGATTTAAATAATTATTTTTTTTAATAAACGTTTTTTCGGCCATTTATCCAATGTAAAATAAAACGGGGAACACTTTCATCAGGAGATTTCAGCTATGGAAACGAGATATCAAGGCAAATGGAATCCTAATATGCTGGCCGATTATTGTTGGACCATCAAGAGGGATGCTCCACAGGCTAAATATAGCAGAAAATCGTCATTTCTTACTTTCTAGGCGAGTTCAAATGTTCGAATATTGTGTAGTTACGAATGTAGAAAATATTAAAGTGTTTGAAATTATAAATTCTTGTCTCTCGGAAACCTTGCGTGATGGAGAAAAACCGATATCATATTTAAATTCAGGAGAAAAAATACTATCAGAATCACATTATTTTTTCTTTCTGATACAGAAAAAAAAAGTTTATCTTCTTTTGCTCAGTGTTATTAGCACTCGTCTGTGTAGGTTCTGGATGTAACTAACCAAATTAACAGATAGGCCTGCGTTCTTTGACAGTAGCCTCCAGTAGCCCGCTCCAGGAATTCCCTCCCTCAAGATATCAGGGATTGCCGTACACCGAACACTTTTTAATCACGCTTGTACAATTACTTGTTAAATAATTAAATTTTCTGGATAACTAAATTTATTCCATGTCATTATTACTCGTAGTATTTTTTTAATTTTTCTATCTTGTACATTTTATATTTCATTCGTTAAATCTAGAGTAAGTCAAAATAGCCTATAATGTAAATAATATTACGGATATACAATGTAATAATTTTGTTTATTGTAATTTAGATGTAAGAATGATTTTTATACATTTTTCTAACCTATTTCGTTATAGATAAGGCGTTAACACATTTATTCTGCCAGGCAAAATAAAAATATTATTCATTTATTTATTTATTTTAGACAAGGCCTTCTGGACTAAATTTTGGTAGATGAAATTCTGTCTATTATTTGGATTGTATGAGGAATAGAATGGAAATAGAATTAATTAGTTTATTGGTTGCCTGAACTCTGCCAGGTAAAGAAAAATAATTATACAATTTACATTTCCATCCATAGTAATTCTGCCAGAAGGCAGGTCCTTCACTGCAATCATAGCATTTTCATGCTATGCTTGCAGCTTTACTTGGGAATTGTAGGTGTGGTAGCTTCCCCTTGCTTTCCACACCGGTGAAGGATGATGATGATGATGGCCATATGATTTCGGGGACTGTTTGGGCCTTAAAGTTTTCCTGACATTTGTCTTACAGATGAGGAAAAAACCCCGATAAAAACCTCACCCAGAAAAACTGCCCCGACCGGGGATCGAACCCGGGCCCGCTGCGTGACAAGGCAGCACGCTACCTTGAGACCATAGCGGTGGACATTTTACATTTAATATATAGAAAATAATGTTCGTTTGTTCGTATTTCATACGACTGTGATGCGACTTTTGCAAAATGTTCCAGAGGTTTTGGGAAGGTTATAGGTTAAAAGAATTGTAATACTCAACCCCTTCACCCTAAAAATCAACCTTTGTACTGTAGTGAAAAACGTAAAAAAAAAAGTTGTTTTTGGGCGCTTAAATGGCTTACGCTGCCTGAACCAAAACAAATACTCAACATTAATGTACACAGAATTGAATATATCAAAAAACTCTACAAAAAAGTCCGCGACATCTTTTATGGACTATTTAACTCATGCCCCAAATGGGAGTCAATGACCAATCACGTTTCAATGATTTCTGTTTTACAACCAATCAGAGTCGTGTTTCACGAAATATTTATCAGTGTTAGGATTATCATATATTAAACAAAGCTCCTCCTTTTTAATATTCTGAACAGGTCTGACCGTTATTTTGCAGTGACTGAGCCTATAACAAATACGGCTACCAGATTGTATATAATAGTGCTTACATGTCAACATTTGTAGCAATTGATTATACCACCAAAAAAAGAAAACACTGTTTGCACTTTCTTAAATGTATTTTTTCCCAGGTAATAATCGAGAAAAATATAATTGTCATATTTACATCATACGACATCAGAAATGAATTAATATACAGATTGATGGTTTCATTTTTTCTCCACTAGAGAGCATTCTTACAATATTGCGTTCCTTTGGCAATAAATAGTATGATCTGGTTGCAGTGATAAACAAAAGAAGCAGTAGAAGCGTACCTATCGTTTCTCATTTGTTTTCAAACATCGCCGTTTACATTAAATATATAAATATTTTAAAATAACTATAGTTAAATAATGATTTGTGAGTAAACAGCTTAATTTTATTCGTTAAATAGTCCTAACAAATGCCACTCTTGATTTCCAAATTCTCTAGATAAATTCACTCCTCACTTCGTGAGTCGTGAATTTATCGATAATTTGGAAATCACTCGTGGCATTACTTATGATAACTCACAATAACAATTTTTGTCTTTCATTGATCCCAAGAAGATCGGGATAAGTAGATTCCCGGGCCAGCATAGCTGTGCACGGCGGATATTCTTTTACGGATAACTCACAATAACTAATTTAATCTTTCAGCTCATTTATGCCAAGAATATTGGGATAGGCTAAGCAGATTCCCAGGTAATACCGGGTAATCAGCATGCTGTATCTATAAATAATGACGATATAAATGTTTCCTTTTACTTGTTCAACTAAATATAAAAACACAAATTTTCGTCTTTCAGCTCATTTATCCCTAGAAGAACGAGTAAGTTGATTCCCGGGCAACGCCGGGTAATCAGCACGGAGTATCTAAGAATAATTACGATATAAATGTTTCCTTTTACTTATTCAACCAAACATACAAACACAATAATTTTCGTCTTTCAGTTCATTTATGCCAAGAATATCAGGATAAGTAGATTCCTGGGCAACGCCGGGTAATCAGCATGGGATATCTAAAGATAATTGCGATATAAATGTTTACATGAACTTACTCAACTAAACAAAAAAACACATTAATTTTCGTCTTTTAGCTCATTTATGCCAAGAAGATCGGAATAAGTAGATTCCCGAGCAACGCCGGGTAATCAGCAAGGGGTATCTAAAAATAATTACGATATAAATGTATAATTATTTTTCCTTTCACTTATTCAACTAAAAATAAAAAAAACACATTAATTTTCGTTTATTTAGGCATAGCAGCGCACGCCGGGTATTAGCTAGTATTTATAATATTTACATAAAAGTTTCTAGAATAATAATTTATTGAAAGGATATAAAATTTATTGTAAGCATAGAGATACATGCAGACAGCTACTGATACTGGATAATGGCGATGGCAATTGAATTGGTTATTTCTAAAATGAGACAACTTCAAATTGGCAAACTTTTCAGGAGAAAAAAAAAACATTTTACAACTCTGGGAATTGACTTTTATTAGCAGTGTATAGAAGATCGTACGTTTTAGAGAGCGTAAAATTTCCTATTTTATGGTATATAAATCAGTGCACTTTTCTCAAACATTCTGAAACAAAAAGAAACAGAACTTTCCATTTTCTTAATGCTGTCTTATTTTAGACCTAGTAATTAAACATTGGCTCAATTCTTGAAATGCAAGCTCGTATTATGGACTCTTGTCATCCCAACTTCTCTCAAAAAGTTAAGCTGGAAATATATAAAACTGTTATTCTTCCAGTTATGTGGATAGGGAACATGGACTCTTACTTTAAATCTCATGTATCTTGTAAGCCCATGTTTCCCTTAACAGAGATTTAGGCGCTCTCCCCTATAGGGAAGAATTTGAACCATGCTAATTTAGTTACACTTGTTTCGTATAGATATCGTTTGAGTGGTCCGTGGTCAGCGTTCCGCCTCATACTGACATCTAGGAAACCAAGGTAGTACTAGGATGGGAAAATTCGGTAAATTTTGCTTATAGGCCTTTTCATTCAGGCTTAAGGATATTTTACGAGCCTGAAATTTTTCAGACTCGGGATCCACGGCTTAAAGTCCCTCCCGGAGGACTTGCTCCTTGGATTTTTCCATCCTAAAAAAAAAGTATTTTAAATAAGGAGAAAAATGTTTTTTTTTTCAATGCACCTGTTTGTCATTCGACATTTCAAGGACTCTCTCCTGGCATTGACGTATTGTAACCCACTTCTGAGGTTGGGGAGCCTGGTAGGCGAGATTACGCTGCCCCAATAATATGATGGGTTATGACAATGGGTAATGATGCGCCAGGAGAGACCTTAAACCTAAACTTAATCTAATGAGGTGAATATGATATTGATGATAATGATGGCCAGATGATGTTCGGGGACCGTTTGGGCCTTAAAGTATCCTGACATTTGTCTTACAGGTGAGGAAAAACCCCGAAAAAAACTCACCCAAGAAACTTGTCCCGAGCGGGGATCGAACCCGGGCCCGCTGCGTGATAAGGCAGCACGCTACCTCGAGACCACAGCGGTGGACTGGGAAAAAAATGTAGAATATTTTAAAATAAAATTCTTATTCAATTTTTGGACTAAAGGGAGACACACAGTATGTGAATAGAGGAGACTACCTAACAATGAGCTACTAATCTTTATTGGAGGTAATAGAACACTCAAGTTTCGTAGACTGCGATGGGCAAGACATGTTCCAGGAATGGAGAATGAACGAGGGGTATGTGAATCGTTTGTAGAGGAAAAACGCCCACTAAGTATAGGTCAAGAATGAGGTGCGGAAAAAACGCATTAACCATGACACGAGGAAGGTAAATTATGCGGGGATATTGGAAAACAGCTCACAAGGGAAGTACTTATGTTGGACCAGATGGATTGTAACAAAAATTGGAGGATATGTTTAATGAAGGATACTGAACACCGTGATATTAGTCATTTCACTGCAAATTCAATAGTCTTCTTCTTCGTCACTTCCTGGTTTAGGCAAGAGTTGCCTGTTCCGTCTTCACTAATAGATCTAAGACCATCTCTTCCGAGGACATCTGACATCTCTTCTTCCTCTTGCAAAATAATGGAAGATTGTATTTGGTAATCTACTTTCTTCCATTCTTTCTACATGTTCCTTCCACTGTATCTTGTTGTTAAATATCTTTTCTTTTATGGAATAGATCTGCAGTTCTTCACGGATATCCTCGTTTCTTATCTGGTCCATTCTAGTGCAGCCTTTTGCTCTTCTTAAAAATTTCATCTCGGCTGCTTGGATTTTACTTTCTTGTTTGGTAGTGGTAATCCAAGATTCACTCCCATACAAAAGGACAGGGACAGCCATTGTTTTATAAAATTTTAATTTTGTTTGTTTATGGGCTTTATTATTCAATGTTCTATTTATTGTACCACAAATAGCTTGAAACTGATGTGTTTTGTGTTCAATATCTTTATCATACCCATAGGTGATGTCACATCCTAAATATTTAAAGTGGGATACTTGTTCAATAATTTCGTCTCTAATTACTATTTTTGCACGCAGAATATTTCTTCCACAAAATGCCATTACTTTTGTTTTACTTATTGAAATTTTAAAATTATAATCGCTACATATTGCATAATATTAATACGAAATAAGGAACAAGAAAAAATAAATGAAGGCTTAACAACGGTACAGAATATCCATTCATCCAATGGCTGATTGGCTTAAATTCGAGCTTTGGCCTCCTTTAACTTCTGCCTCCAACCATTTATATTTTGCGCAGCAAGCCTCCAGTTGCAACACTTAAGTAGATTTGCAGCATCTTCCTTAATACCATCCTCCCATCGTTTTTTTTTTTCGGTCTTCCAACCCGACTATTCTCCATAAAACTTGCTGTAAGCACCTTTTTTGGTGCTCGGTCTGTTGAGAGCCATTATACATGACCAGCCTATTCTAATTTCTTTAACTTAATAAAATTGGCAAAGTCAGGTCCATTGTATTTGTCATACAGTTCTTTGTTGTATCGAATTCTCCACTGACCATTAATCTTCATTGGTCCAAATATTTGCCTGAGTACTTTTTTTTTCAAAATTATTTAGGGCTACCTCTGATCTTTTAGTGAGGCTCCATGTCTCACTACCATAGGTCAAAACTGATCGTATTAAAACTTTATATAGCCTTATTTTAGTTGCCGAGTGTATGTTATTACTCTTCCGGTACAGAATATGTGCGTCTAAAATAAAATGGTGACGTGAAATTGTCCGATTGATTCTTTATTATAAAACTGCTTTCCCTTGTATATAATCAACCGTCAGCAGAAATTTACAACGATATGCGTATTTATGCTTGGAAAAAGTCCGGCTATAACGTGGACCAAAGTGTAACGCGATTCACAAATGTGATTGAAAATGCATTTGACATTGGTTTTAGTGAATGTGCCACATATAACTGCTCATGGTGTTGGCAAAAACTCTGTTGCAGCCATTTCATCGAAGACCCTCATTATCACCATTGATGTTATGATAAATGATAGTTTGTTTTTGTTACTCCAGTACACGAGATTATAACCGATTCTGAATTTCAAGTAACAAAAAGTATACAGTGCTCTGCTACCTGTATAAAGTAATCAAAAATAATTATTGATGTTAACAAGGAGGGAAACTAATATTTACGTTCTTCGCCCCGGTAGCTGCAATTGTTCTTGAAACCAGCTGCAATGAGCAACCGTGCCGTTACGAGCCGGTCAATGACGCGATTGAAATTTAATGACAAATAACACGAGTTTTATTAAATTCGCAGCAAAATGACTAACGTAATCACATTTAATGTCAGTCAATTAACATATCCTCCAATTTTTGTTACAATCCAACTGTTCCAACATAAGTACCTCCCTTGTCAGGATAGTAATATATGGAGAGCATATATCGTCGCAGCCATGAGCCTATGGGTTAAAAGTTCCAGTGAGTTAGGTAGTTATAGAATGAACAATAAAACAAGTTGTGGAACAACACAAAATGGATTAGACAAGATTTGACAAAAATTATTTTTTACGCGATAGTGCGTTTTGTCGTACTTACAGCAATGGCGACCATGATTGAAAGTTCAACTTCCTACATTTCGGGGTTACCAGCCTAAATAACTATACTGTAATAAAATAACTATACTGTAATAATACATATTACAAACCGCGTGTGGGAAGTAAAACCACTGCCCTCTATGTATACTAGATACAATATATATACAAAAAAATATCCAAAAGGTAGTGTTAATATACATTATACGAAACAAATCACTGCATTTTAAATGAATTGAACTTTATTTGAAACAATATAAAACAATAAATACGTGCTTGCCGCCATTTTATCACTAAAAGGTCTCAAGGCCTCCTGTAGTTTCAACTAATAAACATTGCACACACTGTTAACATTAGTCAATTGTTTATAATGAACGCAAATATGTCCAAAACAGATGTTATTATTTTACTATTATTTATTATTTTCAAAACATCATCGCGCAAAAAATAATGTACAACGCATGTTTGTGGAGTGTTTTACAGAATCTCGGAAATTAAAAACCTCGCTATCGCTCGGTTTTTAAACATTTTCCTCGTGTCTGTAAAAACCACTTCCCAACCTCGCATCGTAATATACTATTGTATTTCTGAATAAAAGTTTCAAAAATAGGAATGTATGCAGAGTTTTATATCTACGCGGCCTTGAACTTATGGTTTTGATATTGCCAGTGAGTTAGTAAGTCGGCCGCGGTGGACTAGTGATTAGTTTTTTGCCTCTGGTATCGAGGGTCACGGATTCAAACCCGGACGGGGTGGATGGATTATTTAGGATGGAAAAAACCAAGGAGCAAGTCCTCCGGAAGGGACTTTTAAGCCGTGGGTCCCCAGTCTGAAGATTTTGAGGCTCGTAAAAGAAACTTCAGCCTGAATAAAGAGGCCTCTAAGCAAAATTTACCAACCTTCATCATCCTAATAATTTAGTTGCCTACTAGATGTCTCATTGGGTCGATAAATTAACCGCATACCATTCATGGCATCTGTAGGGAAATTAAACGTAAGTAAAATTAACTTGTCTAGGAATTCCTAACAAAGGAGAGGCTAAGCCCCAAAAATAGTCTGTTACTCCACTGAGTAAGTTTAGCAAGTTACACAATTAAGTAGACTGCATTACACCATTAATTAAATGAAAATAAAACTGTTAAAGTTTTATACGATTTTCATATTTATTTAAATAAAAATTCATTACAGCTGTTTCTGTACTTTGTACCTTCTTCAGACGAATACAATGATTACAAATGAATTTTGTTATTATATATGCACTCCAGTAGTGTATATATAATAACAAAAATCATTTGCAATCATAATATTCATCTGAAGAAGGTACAAAGTCCTGTAGCGTATATACAATAACAAAATTAATTTGTAATCATGGCATTCACCTGAAGAAGGTACAAAGTACTGTAGTGTATACATAATAACAAAATTCATTTGTAATCATGGTATTCATCTGAAGAAGGTACAAAGTCCTGTAATGTATATATATATATATATATATATATATATATATATATATATATATATATATACAGGACAAGTCAAAATGTTGTGCAGGTTTTCAGAAATTTATTATGTGAAATGTAATGAACATATAATATCGTGAGACATATTGTATGAAAGGTAAACTCTCAAAGTTTAGTTGTCCACTTCTAAAGTTCCGCGTTCACCCGCAAGATGTCAACAGCAGAGCAGTAAAGGAAAATGGCGTTGACTGGGGATCAGAAGTCTTTCTGTGTGCTTGATTACCATGTAAACAACTCTGTGACTAGTGTTCAACGACATTTCCGTACCAGATACGATAAAGACCCGCCGGATGGGAGATCCATTCGTAAGTGGTACACACAATTTAGGGATTCAGGCTGTATCTGTAAACGAAAATCGACTGGCCGTCCGTCGACGAGTGAAGAGACAGTCGAACGCGTTCGCACATGCTTCGTGCGGAGTCCACAGAAATCCACCTACCGGGGAGCGACAGAACTTCAACTACCACAAAAAACTGTATGCGGATTCTCCGGAAACGTTTACAGATGAAACCCTACCAGGGATGGGATGCCACGGCTGGTACAGAGTCATCTACAATTGGTAACGTAACTACGTCATGTGGCGTCCGTAGCTCAATCCCGGTGGCGCCTTTGGTTGTTGTAGCAGAATTTAAAAGTAAAAAAACAAATGCAAATTGCGAGGCGCAAGGCACGCATCCCGGTCAGCCATCGGTTCTCTATGGTCAGCCATTACGTTATTAATGAATTTTATCTGTCCTTGAAACAACGAAAATGCTTTTGAAATGTTGTGCACCAAGGCTGCAAGAATTGTATTGGAAGAGGCAAACCACTTTTCTGCTTCACTCGAGAACTCAACAGGTATTTATTTGTATTATATGAATATTATATATATTAAAAATATTATATTTAAAAAATCTGTGTAACAGTTCAGACATTTTGAAACATTCATTTACAATATATGTATATTTCGAAAGTTGAAATATTTGAGTTAAAATTACTTGTTTTGGTATTTAAAAATAAGTTTTGTTTAATTCGTATATGCCATATTTAATATTAAATATAAAAATACGTTAATATTAAAGTTATTCATATTCATATATTAATCATTTTTTAAGATGAATCTATTTTCAACGATAATTTGCTGGGAAAAGATAACATTTTAAGATAATTGTAATGATATATTTTTAAATTAATTATATATATTGTAATGAAATATTTTAAAATTAATTATATATATTTTAATAATATATTTTTAAATAATTATATATTTAAAAATTGGTAATATATATAAAGCTTTCAATATGACAATTTGAGTACATGGATACATATATTTAATAATTGTAAAAAATATGTTATGAGTTCCATTGCAAAACTTCAATGCTAGTACGTTGTAACACAAATGATCTTTTAACAAATTTCAGGTGTTCGAAATTAATTATATATATTGTAATGATATATTTTAAAATTAATTATATATATTTTTAAATAATTATATATTTAAAAATTGGTAATATATATAAAGCTTTTAATGTGACAATTTGAGTACATGGATACATATATTTAATAATTGTAAAAAATATGTTATGAGTTTCATTGCAAAACTTCAATGCTAGTACGTTGTAACACAAATGATCTTTTCACAAATTTCAGGTGTTCGAAATGGCTAAGATTTTGCAGTCTGGAAGACAGATATAAGACTGCTGCAAGTGTCCCCAGAGAGAAAGGCTGTGTGTGGATCATTTCGTGGAGACTGCAATGAACAGGATATGTGGCACAAATAGGGAATGAAAGAGGGGCAATGAAGCTTCTTTGTAGGAAAACAAGTGGGAAAACTCCCAGTTGGTAGACCAAGAATGAGGTGGGAGAATAACATTAACCTAGATTTGAGGGAAGTAGATTATTCAGGAGATGATTGGAAAACATTAGTCCACGTGCCCATGAACCAATCAGTTCGATAGTGCTAGCGATGTAATTAACTTCTTGTTCAGTGTCCCATTCCATCTTTTTCTTTTCTAACTGGGACTGCGCATGGCCTCAATATAGTTCAATTGGCTGATGTTTCCATTAAGCACAGTGAGAATTTTTGGCTCAACTGCACTTCTACTAGCGCTTGATTTTTCAGTTATATTGTTGTAAACTATAGCTCTTCTTCTGTATTTACTAACATTATTTAATATTTGAAACTCTTTCAAAACAATTTTTATAATTTTGAAGTATTAATTTAAATATGCAAATCACAATATTATGAACTGTTAGTCAATATTGTGATGGTAACTACTATTTTCTCCACAGAGTACATTCCTTAGTCTATGATTTTTCTATTGCTGTTTTGGGTTATCACTGGTTGGATCAGCGTTAGGGAGTGATAAGTAAGTGTACACCCATTTTTAATAAATGTTTGGTAATTTTAATATTATTAATATATTTTTTAACATAGATTTGGGGATTTATTGCATATATTGGTCATTTAAATTTCATAGCGACTGATAGTAATCGAGGATGATAATCGATTGTGGGTTATTGCTGACTCTATAAATTCTGGCGCATGCGCACTGTTGTTCTATAGGACTTTGAAAATATTTCACGCTAGTTTAAGTGCAGTTTTTCCTAATTTTTTCTATGTCCCTGGTAGAAACCTACCATGCACATGCACCAACAGGTTATATTTTAAAATTGTTTCCCACTATTTACAATAAATTTGACAATTTTAAGTAACGATTATTTCAACATATTTTTCTATGATATTTAACTATATATGTAACATGAAGACGTGGCAGCCATATTGATTTGAATGAATATTCTATACAACAGTGCAGCCAATATAGAATATGAACTTTAGAATTTCAGAACTTACTATTTATTTTTGGGCATTGCATTCTTTCATAGGTTACAGTGCTTAAATTGCATTAGGTTAACTTTAAGGTTTGTTAAATAGCATGTATAATGTTGGCTGCATCGCATTATTCCATAGAGTAAACCGCTTTGCATTTGTTGGTGCATGTGCAAGGTGTCTGCCTGGGACTTAGAAAAAATTCTCACTGCGCTTAATGGAAACATTATCCATTCGATCTGCCTGCACATTCATTACACTAAATTACCATGTATAAATGTAAAGACATTGTAAGAAATAAATATTCTCGTAGTGTAACAAGTAAATTATATTTAAATTCCTTATTATATTAATGTGTCATATTTAGTAATTGTATAATCTTGATTAATGCAAGGACGCATTTTCTGAATAATTCAGTGCTAGAATGAAATACTTTTGTTACTTAAAGTTGTTGTTGTTACTTAAAGTTTATTTGATTAAACAGTTAGGTTTCACAAGTAACTAGCACTTATTTCTTCACTTCAATAACAGCGAAGGGACTAGCATCAAAAACTATGGTAAATTTAACCGAGAGTGGAATTATTTTTGTGTAAACAAAATGGTTGCAGATTGCCCATTGTGGACAATTTTATTTTGACATTTGATTATGAGCTAGGTTCACTGATCTTAATTTTCAATACTTTGTATTTAACATTTATTGTTAACACAATGAGGTTATGTATTAATTATTTTTAAATAATAATATAAGTTACCTTGTTTTTAATCCATCTTCCTGAATTTGAATTGATTTTTATTCAAGAAATGAAATCATGAAGACCTTTCAAAACATGTTTCATCTTCAAGCAGAAAACGAAATGTGTTTTGAAAGGCATTTGGTACCAAATTACGTGCCGAAGATGAAACATAAGTTCTGAAAGGCTTTATGATTTTAAAATTTAATGAAGTTTTTGGAATAAAAATAAATTTTCATTGAGGAAGACATAAAAAAGTACTTATTATTTTATCACAATTAATACAAAATCATAATTTCTGCTAAGATTTTTAAATAAATCCATGTCACTGAAAAGTAAAAAAAAAAAAATTGCATGTTGGACATAAAATGACATCCAAAATTTGCTTATAATGTAATCATTTTACATTGTTGAATTAATATTTTCAACTTGAAGCCTCGTATTATAAACTACGCTATTACTTATGATATAATTATTATTTGTAGAAATTGTGTAGGAAAGAAGTTAAAGTTAAGTGAGATAAAGCCATAGTTTACATCACATTCCATCTAGCTCATGTACACATCTGACTGCCTTCGTGGTCATATAAATGTCGTTGCTTTAACATTGCTGCTTTAGTGCTGCTCTTCCGATTAAGTTCCAGTTGTAATGTAAAAAAACAAGATGTAACTGTGTTTTCATTGGTCGAATAACTATTTTATCTTTGAGCATGTAAGAAAATATAGTTCCCTTTATAACACTTGAAATAAAGAAAATAAAAGTATTATCTAGCACATGTATATATAATTTATATTGGAAAATTTTAAAATTGTAATTAATCATATGAACATTGTTATATTGTTACGCATGCAGAATACGTTGGAATTTCAGTTGTTTAAAATGGCCGGTTCTATATAATAATAAAATTATTTACAAACAGTTCAGTGAAAATTGTGCTACATTAGTTCTTTGAGGTTGTGATAACAGAATTTACAGGTGAGTCAGCATAGGCCATATATTTTGCTCGTAATGAAATTTTAAATAAGATTTGTTGACATCATGGAAAAGGCATAAAGAACGGATTAGGTAAGCACTTAGACCAATATACTATCTGCTCTTAAAGTGATCCTCGTCAAAACAAAACCATGTGACCTGCTCGCTTTTCATTGGTTATTGACACCGACATACAATGTAGAAGCAATAAATATACGGAAAAGTAGTTACCTCCATTAAATTAAAAATACATCGTCTGAAAATACTTGTTATTCTTCTTAAATGACAATAATAATATTCAAAACACAGAAAATATTCTAAAATATATCTAGTCAATAATGACAACTTAAAATAGTTCAGTACATATGGATGACGTATTTGAGTCATGCTTTAGTCAACAACATGGCTGAAAGTGTTGAGTCTTCTGTTGCCATCTAAAATTGTAAAACAAAGTCTGGCAAACCTTCGACTACTGGTAAAAAAAACTTATTTTAAATGTATTTCACAACTTTAGTGAAAAGTATCTAGAACTTCGAGGAAAAGTTATAGTGAATTTAACATGTGATGTTACCGGTGTGTCATGTGTAAGTATAATAGTGCTCGGAAACAAGAAAACACGTAGTAAGGTTGCAACTCCCAGTAAAAAAAGGAAGTGTGTGCAATATGCTTTCGATAAGTGTGATGAATTTGTGGCAAATGCAATTTGAGTTATAGTGCATAATTTATTTTTCAAAAATGAATTATATACTTCACACATGTGCTCCCCTTCAATATGACAGTAATTGTGGAGCATTTGTTTATGTTCGGATCATTCTAACAGCGGATAAGGTATATATAATTTTTAGTCATAAATAAATAAAGAAGAAATGTAAGTTCCTAATTATTGGTACAATTTTATCTTATTTCCTATAATATACAATGATGCCTAAAAACAATGTTTCTATTGATGACAGTTCCGTTCACATTTAAGTCATGGCAGGTGAAGTGGCAGCATGGTTATCACAATAGATAATGGCGGTGAAGTAATATCCTATGCAAGTTTGTTTACATTACAACTGGAACTTAGCACAGAACTCATGTCGTTAACAATTTGATTTTAGAACAATCAGAATAGGTTTATTAATTTATTAATAATTAAATGAATCGTGATGTTTTTTTACCTCATACATCTAAGTTTCTTTTAACACAGCACTGCAGTATCGGCGACACTTTGTCGTTATCGTCAGCTGTTTTCACGACTGTCAATTTATTATTGTACAGATGTTTTTTTATATATATTGTATACTGTATTGCATAAAATGTGTGAGAGAAGTGTAGAGTAAGTCAAATGTATGTTTGTGGAAGAGCTCATAATGCATTTTCTTAATTTGAAATGAATAAATATAATTTAACACATTTCTTTACATTTCATTCTCCATCATTTCCCATTCCATTTTCCCTGTAATATAAATGCATATGTATAAATATATGTATGTATATGTATGTGTATATATATATATATATATATATATATATATTAATAAAAAAAAGTGGCTGGTTACATGTAATTTCATAATTCGACGTTTGGGGGCGCTGTTGTACAATGTAATTTCAAATTTGGCTAACAGATGGCGCTGTTTTTCATCTACCTGCTTCATAGTTTCTGACACCAGATGGCGCTGTTTTTCATTTACCTGTTTCGTAATTTCTGACACCAGAGGTGCTGTAGTAGTATAGTTCTTCTTTTTCCGTTTAGTACCAGTACATGATATTAGATGTCACTAGGCTACTTCTACACTAGCGCCGCTTGTGGCACATACGCAAAACTCACTCACCGTGGCATCCCGTTATAATAATAATCCCTGACCCTACCACTTGCAACTGGTTCAAGCCTTAAAACCCGCCGATTATGCTTTGCGAGCGTCCTTCTGTGTTGATTTTCTCGCATTAATGGAAGAGGATGAGTTCCATGAGAGGGTAGTTTACAGTGATGAAGCGACTTTCCACCTTTCAGGAAAAGTGAATAGACACAATGTAAGGATTTGGGGAACTGGTAACCCCCATGCAACTCTGGAACATCAACGCGATTCTCCGAAAGTGAATGTCTTTTGTGCCATTTCCCATGCAAAGGTTTATGGGCCCTTTTTCTTTCATGAACGTACTGTGAACGGACATGTTTTCCTTGATATGCTACAACAATGGCTCCTCTCCGCAGCTTGAAGCGGATAGTCCAGATTTCATTCTGCAGTTGGATGGTGCCCCTCCACATTACCATGGCAGTGTTTCGAGACCATTTGAATACGGCTTTACCACAACGCTGGATAGGCCGTGCATCTCAGGGTGATCAACAACTCATTCATTGGCCACCTCGTTCACCCGATCTAACCCCGTGTGATTTCTTCATGTGGGGTCTTGTAAAGGATCATGTTTACGTACCACCACTTCCAACAACACTTGCATGAACTGCGTGCCCGCATCACAGCAGCCATTGCTGATATCGACCGCGGACTGCTACAGAAAGTTTGGCAGGAGATTGAATATCGGCTTGACATCTGTCGTGTAACAAAAGGCGCTCACATAGAACATCTGTGAATATTTAAAAAAAAACTTTGAGAGTTTACCTTTCATACAATATGTCTCACAATATTATATGTTCATTACATTTCACATAATAAATTTCTGAAAACCTGCACAACATTTTGACTTGCCCTGTATATATATATATATAATAACAAAATTCATTTGTAATCATGGCATTCATCTGAAGAATGTACAAAGTACTGTAGTGTATACATAATAACAAAATTCATTTGTAATCATGGCATTCATCTGCAGAATGTACAAAATACTGAAACAGCTGTAACGAATTTGTATTTAAATAAATATGAAAATCGTATAAAACTTTAACAGTTTTATTTTTACACGCTTTATATTAGCTTGACCTGTTTCTATCTATGTAACCACGATTTTCACCCACTTAAAAACATTGGATCGACTTGAAACTTTGTATACTTGTAAAGGATCAATGGCCACAATAATTTCATACATTTCTCTAAGATCCTGGCCAGGATCATCAGGACATCAAAAAAATAAATACCGTTATAATAGATTGCGGACGTAACGACGGTTTAGTCTACCGTCGTGGTAGCTCAGTTGGTAGAGTGGTGGACTGTAGTGGTATATAATTTCAGTAATTCATAAGTCGCTGCTTCAAATCCGGCCTGGAGGATTTTTTTTAGTAGAGTGTTACTTTTAGCTCATACTACAATAGTATCGAATTTAAAAATATTCACATTTTTAGAAACCAAACTAAAAAATAAATAATAGTTTAAAAAACTAAAACAACACGCTTTATTAGAAAACCGAATTAAACAATGAAAAATAATTTTAATTTCCAACACGCTTGGGATAAAATTAAAGTGGTCAACAAAAAAATCATCTCCAACACATCTAGAATAAAACTAGAGTTATCTACAAGAAAAATAATGTTACCATCAAAAGCATGTGGTGCTCTATATAAATTAATATATTTGACTATTTAACTCATGCCCCAAATGGGAGTCAATGACCAATCACGTTTCAATGATTTCTGTATTACAACCAATCAGAGACGTGTTTCACGAAATAATTATCAACGTTAGGATTATCATATATTAAGCAAAGCTCCTCCTTTTTAATATTCTGAACAGGTCTGACCGTTATTTTGCAGTGACTGAGCCTATAACAAATACGGCTACCAGATTGTATATAATAGTGCTTACATGTCAACATTTGTAGCAATTGATTATACCACCAAAAAAAGAAACCACTGTTTGCACTTTCTTAAATGTATACGACATCAAAAATGAATTAATATACAGATTGATGTGTTTCATTTTTTCTCCACTAGAGAGCATTCTTACAATATTGCGTTCCTTTGGCACATAAATAGTATGATCTGGTTGCAGTGATAAACAAAAGAAGCAGTAGAAGCGTAGGCTACCTATCGTTTCTCATTAGTTTTCAAACATCACCGTTTACTTTAAATATAAAAATATTTTTAAATAACTGTAGTTAACTAATGATTTGTGAGTAAACAGCTTTATTTTATTCGTTAAATAGTCCTAACAAATGCCACTCTTGATTTCCAAATTCTCTAGATAAATTCACTCCTCACTTCGTGAGTCGTGAATTTATCGATAATTTGGAAATCACTCGTGGCATTACTTATGATAATGAACTGATATTGGTAAAAGTAAAGTATCTAAGAAGAAAACGTAAAAACCATAAAAAGCATCCCACGCTATTGATGGTATTTTTTTTTTTTTTGTAGATAACTCTAGTTTTATTCTTGATGTGTTGGAGATGACTTTTTTGTTGACCACTTTAATTTTATCCCAAGCGTGTTGGAAATTAAAATTATTTTTCATTTTTTTTAGTTCGGTTTTCTAATAAAACGTGTTGTTTTAGTTTTTTTAAAACTATTATTTATTATTTAATTAATGGAGTTGGATTTTCATTAAGTAAACAGCAAACCAATTGATTACATTACAATAGTTTCATTCAGGAACCCATGTATGGTAAAAATTGGTTCAATTGTCACTCAAATCCATAAATTATTATAAAATAATTTTAAAATGGTTATTATTTTTAAAGTAGATATAAAAATTAATAAATAAGCCTCTAGCCATATTAATCCCAGTTTCGTTTTTCTCACATTTTACGTCAGAAGTTTCTTACTTTAAAAGTTCGATAGAACGCTAATTTACTTTTTCTTGTTTAATTTCTGCATATGTTGTTTATTCCATCGTGTGTGTTATTTAACTTCTCTTTTCGTGAGGTTTCCAAGTATTTATCAAGACCGTTCCGCTGTTTAGTTTCTCGTGAGATTACACGATAATACTGGTTTTATTCCAGCTAATGTTATTCATTGGAAGCATTCTCCACAGCCTTCTAGATTTTAGGGCTTGTAATTTATTCTTAATTTTAACATTTATTTTAGATTTTAATATCATAATAAATAAATGTGTGTCTAATATTGACGATAAAAATACATATCTAAGGAATGGGGACACTTTTACCTCATTTTTTTTCAAAATATTTCAATTCCTAGGCGAAATGAATTCCCAAAACAAATGTTAATTTTTATCTCGCAATTAATTTCCCTAAAACTATTTAACTCATGCCCCAAATGGTAGTCAATGACCAATCACGTTTCAATTAATTTTGTTTTACAACCATTGACAGTCGTGTTTCACCTCGCTCTTTATCGATTTCTCTTTATTAGCTCCTGCTTTTGTGATAAAGAATACTTCTCCTTTTTAATATTCTGAACAGATCAGAGCATCATTTTTATCCAACAAATATATTTAGGGCCTAATATACCAAATAACAAAATCCTTGATTTTACTGAATTTTTTACCAAAAAATTAATTAATAACCTATAATGTTGATTATAATATAGGCCTACAGTTTGATGTGTTTCATTATTTCTCCACTAGGGCGTATTCTTACAATATTGCGATCCAATTTGGCAATAAATAATATTATCAAGTAGCAGTGAATATACATAACCTTATATTTCTGATTTGTTTTCAAACATAGCCGTTTACATTGAATATATAAATATATTAAAATACCGGTAACTAAATTTGAATCAGTCATTTCGAAAAGGGATTATCTACAGCTGATCAAATTTTACAGGAGAGGGAAAAAAACTGATTCAGTTTGTTCAGGATAAAGCTATGAATCTGAAATTTCTACTGAATAATTTTCATGCCCATTCACGTTCACTTACCGATTTACATGACTTTCTTGATTATGGTTTTCCCAAAAAACTAATTAAAATTTTCCGGAGATGATCCCTTTTCGAAATGAACGAAGAAACGTTTACAAAATTAAACACAATTATTTGAAAAATAATATATATTATTGCGAAATAACTACATACATGGAATAATACTGTATACATTTTATTACATTTCATCATTTGGAAGTGACTATAAAAATAAAGTACATCCGAAAAATTTCATCATTGAACATCTTCGGCGTTCTCTACTACTTCAGCTGTATAGGCCATTTGAATAAATCATCATACAAATTTCGATGGATATCAGGAATGTACTGATGAAGTTTCTTTACATCATCCATTTTTTTGTGATTGATTGGTACTTTGCTGATGTAGGCAGGGTGTGTTTTCACATGTGGTATTTGCAGTATTTCTGAGGGCTTTGGTTTGAGCAAGTTGAACTCTTTTTCCCCGAAAATGGTGTCAATGAATTTCCGGCCGATTACGGTTCTAGGCTTGTCATTATTACACTCAAATTTGTAAAATGTATTTATTGCAAAATAATGTTTTTGTTCTTTTGGAACACCTTTACCCATACTCTGTATACGGAGTGCCTTACATTAAATACATAATACATAAATAACGATTGTAGCATGGTTTTAATATTGTTTACTCTGATAACACAGAAAGACTGCAAGAGGATAGATATGCAGCTGAAGTCAAGATCACATTCGTGCGTCAGTCCGTTCGAAAAGAGAACAACTCGGCGAGTTGATCCTTTTTCGAAATGACTACATGAAAGGTAAAGTCAGAAAGTGGTAAAAGAATTATGTATTTGATCATTTTTCACGCGGAATCGATGTAAGGACGTATGTAAACATGGAATAACGAAAAAAGTGAATTTCACAAAAAATCGTAGATGATCCCTTTTCGAAATGACTGATTCATTTAAATAATGACTTTTGAGTAAACAGCTTAATTTTATTCGTTAAATAGTCCTAACAAATGCCACTCTTTTCTTCCAAATCCTCTAGATAAATTGGAAATCACTCGTGGCATTACTTAAGATTAATTTTCCTACGTTTCAATGTATATCTTTTTTTTAATTATAATAATGAACAAGATAATTCACAGAGACTATTGAATGTTCATTGACCATTCGGACATAAAATCTCCATACATCCCTATCCTGAGGTATTTTCTAATAATTCCCTGTATAATTAACATACCTCAATCCATTGTTAATTTAATTCTCCCGCATCATTCTTGGGCTATCCTGGGCGTTTACCCTCTGAATTCTTACAAGTTACAATGCCCCTATTTCATTCCCCAATCTTCCCACATTCCTGTGAATCGCAATCTACGAAAATTAACTATTCTTATTAAATCAGGTTTTCCATAAAGAGCATGTAGCTCACTGCTATATTGTTTGGTCTAAAAATTTGAAAACTTTATTCTAAAATACGTAGTCATAAACTTTTTTCCTCCCTTAAAGCAAGAATTACAATAATATCGTAACAAATATATTAATTATTATTTAATTATCTCATTTCCGCTACCTGAATTTTACTTTTTTTTTCCTCCAGGAAAAATAAAAAAATAAAATTCAGATAACGGAAATGAGATTCCTATGGGCTATGAAAGGTTGTACAAGACAAGAACATATTAGAAATGAGAATATTAGAGAGAAACTAAAAGTACAACCACCTATTTAACAAATAGAATAACACAGGAACAATTGGATAGATCATCTGCAAAGAATGACAGAGGATAGGATACGAAAGATGGCACTGAATTATAATCCTGGAGGACGAAGATCTGTAGAAAGACCAAGAAAGCGCTGGGCTGAACAGAAGTGAGATCGGAACAGGCAAATACCTAATATGTGAAGTTTAACGATGATGATTATTATTAATATTATTATTAAGCAATAATATTACTTTAAAAATAATAAATTCTGATCACACTGACCGTACAGGCCACATGGCCTAAAACGAATTTGTTCATGATGATGATGAAATAATAAATTCACTTGGTATATGAAAACTATAGAATGTAAACGTTTATACACCAGAAATATTATTTTGAGGTACCCAAATGCATCATCTAATTAGTGACGCGCAAGAATGGATTAACGATTTTCCTTGTTGTAACTTCTCTGACACCTCTTATTGGAAACTCTTGCATAGCCTATATATATAAAGTAAAAAATACCCTTTTAAAATTGCTGACTTGTTATAGTAGCTACCATATGGCAGTTGGAACGATATATCGCTGCCTCTCGTCTAAATTGAGAATAATATAGGCCTATATAAAAGAAAAATAAATGTTTGTGTTAGGATTCCTGAGTAGCTCAATTAGTTTAGCGCTAACGTATAATGTTAGAGATCTCGGGTTCTAATCCCGACTCAGGCATTTATTTTTCTTTTCATGTCATATATATATATATATATATATATATATATACATACAATCATTTATATTTTGTGCCTCTAACATTTTGTTAAATTTATAATTCAAACGCCATCATAATATAAGCTGACAATTGATGGCTCATATGATGGACTGGACATTAAGGAAGTATTGAATTACAGTACGCTGTGTGTAATGTGAGTAGCACGCGATGCGGTAGTCCAACTCTTGCCAGACTCTCTTCAATGCTCATTTTAAATTCATGTATGTCACATAATAGAGGAAGGACATAAACACAATCCTTTATGTAACCTCACGGAAATAAAAATCACATGAGGTAAAATCTGAGGGTCGCGGAGGCTGTTTCTTAGCAGTATTGTCAAGAGGTCCTGTTCGTTTTCCCCAATGTTCTGGAAGCAGCAAGTAAAGATAGTTGCTAACCTGACAGTGACAATGAGGCAGTGCTCCATCTTGCTTCAACAGATACTCATCAGGATCCTCATTTAGTTATATTATTCACCAGATAACGTCATTGTTGCAATTATTTATTTATTTTGCTGGATGGAGTTAAGACCATAAGGTGCTCTCTTCCACTTCACCAGGGTTACATTTTTTTTTTTTTTTGTAAGCCCATGTTTTTCCCTTTACAGAGATTTAGGCGCTCTCCCCCTACAGGGAAGAATTTGAACCATACTGATTTAGTTACACTTGTTTTCGTATAGATGTCATTTTGAGTGGTCCGTGGTCAGCGCACAGCCTCATACTGACATCTACGAAACCAAAGTAGTACAAGAATCCGAAAGTGTCTTTAATGGAAAAGTAAGGATGAAAGGGAATTTTATCAATATTTCTATTTCATAAATAAAATTCTCGCATATTCCGCTAAAAAAATTAATGCAAATCCCCCTCTTCTTTTTTAGCTTTACCTTTATCTTTAGTATGATTTACTTCTTGTTTAGCTGTACTAGGACGGGAAAATTCGGTAAATTTTGCTTAGAGGCTTTTTCATTCAGGCTTAAGGATTTTTTACGAGCCTGAAAATCTTCAGACTCGGGACCCACGGCTTAAAGTCCCTCCCGGAGGACTTACTCCTTGGATTTTTCCGTCCTAAAAAATCCATCTACCCCGGCCGGGTTTGAACCCGCGACCCTCGGGACCAGAGGCAAGGAACATAACCACTAGTCCACCGCGGCAGACTGGTTAAATTATACATATAATAATAATAATAATAATAATAATAATAATAATAATAATAATAATAATAATAATAATAATAATAATAATTATTATTATTATTATTATGAATTATCTACATGTTGATTAATGATGCATAATAGATATCGTCGGTTTGGAAGAAGACTGTCACAACACAAAATAATTAATTTTTATGTTTTCACAATGAAACGACTGCAATTTGTCTATATTTTTATGTGGAAGAGAGTTACAAGTTGTAATTCTTACTGTGCCTGCTAAATGACGGAAGTGACGGTAAATAATATATATATATATTGTACATATATACAAGTGGACAACTTTATACTGAGCAAGAGAGTCACATGTCAGTTGTGTCTCTATTGTTGCCGACTTAAAAAAAACTTGTTATCGAGATGGGCGTCAATAATACATTAAACAACTCTGCAGGTGAAGTAGTTAAAATTACAGACATGAAAATGTGCATGATAAAGAAGGATCAGGTTGGAAAAATCTTCTATAAAAATTCTTACCTTCAGGAGGAATTCTATACTGTAAATATTGTGAACTCTAGGATCCAGAAAACAGACTTTAATTTGCTTAAAATAAATAGAGCTTATAAATAGAAATTACCTATTTTAGAAGCAAAGAAGAATGGAATTCTCACCTTGAGAGATAAAAAAGTTCTTCCCCGATATTATTATGAGTTTTATAAAAATGTATAATGTATGATAATGTTGTTCTCGCAAAGTTTTTGTTTACTTAAAATATGGTTTTCATTTCATATCCTTGATAGATAATAAGTTGTTCCTGGATATTACGACTTTTATACAAATTTATAATAATGTATGGTAAAGTTCTAGGAATTAAAGTGGTTAGGACATGTTTTAAGAATGGAAGATGAGCGATGGCCGAAGCAACTATATGAATGGCATCCTAACAGAAAGAAGAAAAGAGGGAGACCAAGCTAGAGGGCTAAGCATCGAAGATGCCCAAGACCGTAGGCTTTGGAGGTTTGGCACGGGAAGACGGCAGCAGCTGTAAAAATCCGAAGATAGATAGATGGTAAAGTTCTCGAAAAGTTTTTCTTTACTTAAAATAAGGTTGTCATTTTGTATTCATGGTAGATGAAAATGTCGTTATTGACATTATTGAGTTTTATAAAATTTACGATTGAGTATATGTAGTTCTTCTGACAAAAGTATAAGTTTTAATTTTGTATCTTTAAATTTATTTCAGAAGCAACCAAATAACCCTTTCTTAATTCTCTAAACTCTAAAAAAAATAGTCAAAAATATAAAAAAAATATTTTGTGCAAGACTGTCACATCTTTGAAAAGGGGTAAAATAGGGGTTGAATTTGTACAAAAGTACAAAATTGTAGATTTGCAATGCAGCTTAAATTGTCTGCAAGCCACCTGTACCGATTGTTTCTAATTATTTCATGACACCGAACTCTGAGGCCCTTTTATTAAGTAAAATGTTTAAATGCTTCCCCTGAAAATTGGTTAATTTTGAGTTATGACAGTCTTCTTCCAAGCCGACGATATAGGCTACACATGTTGACAAGGGAAAGAAAGAAAAATAATAATAATAATAATAATAATAATAATAAAGTAAAGTGATTCCACAACAGGCCTCAGGAGGTCCTTGGGGTAGTAGGAGGTTAAGGCTCCCACTTTTTCTAGACAATCGGCACTTTATGTCAGCCGGGTTGTCAGCCCTGCGTAACGGCCGCCTTTACTCCCAGGTCAAGCGTCTGGTACTCATTTACGTTTGAGGCTGAGTCGACCCTAGAGCCATAGTGCCGCTAGAAGGTTTGTGTCAGTTTAAAAATGCTAACCCCAACGGGACTTGAGCCCTCGACCTCCCGGCTTGTAGCTCAGTGTCTTAACCACTACGCTACGGCGTGCCCCAATAATAATAATATAACATATAACTTGATTAAGTATTTGGCTTGGTAAAGAAAGCTTAAATTATAAAGGAATAATAAAAGAAAGCATGGAGCACGGTTATACATTATATTGTCTAAGGAAATATGTAGTTAGTTTTTTAACTGTTTTTGAGTCGGGCAATCCTTGATATACGAGGGGAGGGAATTCCAGAGTCGGGTGGCTAAAACAAATAAGGATGTGGAACACCTGGAGTTAAATTTTCTCTCGATCGTGTGTTTAAGTTATGGTGGGAGGATAGAGAATGGAAGCGAGATAGAAATATATAAAGGCGTTGAGGTGGACAATGATGAGGTGAAGTGCATTGCTGCTATCAGCGCAACATGCGGTCAACAGATGAAACTATAATGTAAACAAAATAATCTTAATGTCCACAGCATGTGACATCAAACGTCAGGTTAAGCATGATAGAGCTCCAATTATAAATTATTTTATTAAAGTGTGGTTTTTTTTAGAAATACGGTGAATGTTTAAATTAATTAAGTTACGAATATATTTCCTTAAAGTAACAATAGAACACATTTTCTTCTTGATTAAATGCGTAATTGAGAAAAATATTACAATTTATTTAAATAACTAATTTTGAGGGGGGGCACGCCGTAGCGTAGTGGTTAAGGCACTGAGCTACAAGTCGGAAAGTCGAGGGTTCAAGTCCCGGTGCGGTGATACAAACATTAGTGAAGAAATTGGAAGGAGAATTCAAAACGTCAATAAAACTTTTTTTTGCAAATGCCCCAGATTGTCTTTCGACATTCCTGGTGATCTCTCCTGGCATGGCTTACTTGTAACCCACTTCTGAAGTAGGGGCGCCTGGAAGGGGGGTTACGTTGCCCCGATGATATGATGATGATGATGATGATGATGATGATGATGATGATGATAGTGGTGCGCCAGGAGAGTCCCTAATCCTAAGCTTAATCTAAGATGAATACGAATGATGATGATTGCGATGCCCATATGATTTCGGGGACCGTTTGGGTTTTAAAAGTTTTCCTGACATTTGTTTTACAGGTGAGGAAAAACCCCGATAAAAACCTCACCCAGAAAAACTGTCCCGCTGCGTGACAAGGCAGCACGCTCCTCGAGACCACAGCGGTGGGTCGCCAATAAAACATAATTTGGATTATGTAAAATTGTAGACTTTCACAGCAGGTGTTTTGATTCGTGTATTTTATGTCTTTCGGGCTAAATGGCCGTGGTTTGGTTTTATTAACACTCAACGTTTCGTCTACTAGTGCGGTAGACATACTCAGGAGATTCTGCAGCCGACATTTGAAGAGTTAGGAGATCAAAGAGCACGCAGAATCTCCTGAGGATGTCTACCGCAGTAGTAGACGAAACGTTGACTGTTAATAAAACCAGACCACGGCCATTTAGCCCGAAAGACATAAATTACATGAATAATTTGGATTATTGAGACACTTTAAATCAAGACATCTTATTTATTTTACCCGATGGAGTTAAGGCAGTAAGGTCTCCTCTTCCACTTCACCAGAGTTAAATTATACGTCGTCATCATCCATGCAAGTATTAGGTCATGTGACCTGTTACGGTCTCAAAGAGGAATTTTCCATTCAGCGCTTTTTTTGACGTCCCAGCGATCTTTTGCCTGGGGGGGGGCAGTAACGAAGCATGCCTTTTGGAATTCTATGAGACGGTATTTCAGTTGTTCTGATAGTTTTGTATATGGTGGAGAATAGGTTCTACATCCAACTATTCCATAATTTCCTCATTTCTTTTATTGTCCCACTTTGTACAGCCTGCTGCATGGCGCATAAATTGCATCTCATTTCCTGTTATTCGTCTTTCATCTCTTCTTCGTATTGTCCATGCTTCACTACCATATCTTAATATTGGTCTTGCGAGAATTTTATCAAGCCTTAATCTTGTACTAAAGCTGGTTTCATTATACTGTTAATTATCCCGGTTGTATTTATGAAATTATACGTAAAACAACAATTTGAATTATCTACAAGTTGATTAATGATACATAAAATGGTACAGGCTACACAATAATATATTATAGAGTTGAGAAGGGAAAGAAAGAAAAATAGTAATAAAAATAAGAACATATCACAACTCTCTTATAGCCCATGTTCATCCCGGGAATCTCCTCATCATTTTACAAAAAGCCCCATCAAAATCGGATGAACGGTATGGCAGCGCATAAAATACGAACAAACAAACAAACATTCATTTTTATATATTAGATATTTGATGTAAAAGTTTAAATTCTGAGAGAAGAATAGGTTGTTAAAGCTCTTCACATCTGTGAAAATTAATACCAATAGCTTCTGACAGTAAAGCAAAAAAAAAAAAAAATCAGCTTAACGTAAACAGTATAATCAACTATCAACATAAAGTAAGATTATCTTGGTGGCTAGTTAGATTTACTGAATAACAGCCTCTTCTGATTATAATTTATGACTCCCTGTGAAGCAAGCGGTTAACAAACAAAGAAACAGATCTTCACAGCTGCTGGAGAGAAAATTTACCGAGGTGTCATAATTTCCCAGAGTCATTTACGAACACAACTTATGAAACAACATAAAGAAACAAGGTTCGTATTGAATGAAAATAATTCTGGAAATATGAACTTTTAATTAATTATTAATTAACTCTTGAGGCACGCCATAGCGCAGTTGGTTAAGGCAATACGCTACAAGCCGAGGTCGAGGGTTCAAGTCCCGGTGAGATCAGGGTTTTTAAACTGACTCAAACCTTCTGGTGGCACCATGGCCCTGGCTCGACGCAGACTCTAACTGAAATAAGTACCAGAGGTTTGTTCTGGGGGTAAAGGCAGCCATTGCGCAGGACTGACAACCCGGCTGACATCAATTGCCGATTGCCTAGAAAAGTGGGAGCCTTAACCTCCTACTACCCCAAGGGCCTCTTAACGCCTGTAGTTCACTTCAATTAACTCTTAAATGTATTATTTTCTTTATTATTTGTAAGTTTTTTTAACTTAGAAAATGTCAAAACAAAACCATGTGACCTGCTCGCTTTTCATTGGTTATGGACACCGCCATACGTTGTAAGAGCAATAAGTACGCGAAAAAGTATTTCCCTTCATTAAATTAAAAATATGTCATCTGAATATACTTGTTACCCTTCGTGGGGTCCGTCGTAGTGGCGTAGTAGGTAGAGTCCCTACCTTCCACTCCGGCGATCCGGGTTATATTCCTGGCGGGGTAGAGGATTTTAAATCTCTACCTTGGGTCTGGGTGTGTGTGTCCTGTCCTTGTGTCTATGTGAGAATTAAAGAAAGTTAACAAACAGGTAAAACAAAAAAAGACAAATGTAAAACAAGAAGTAAAACCAGTATAAAGGAAAAAATTATAATAATAATGTTCAAAACATACAAAATATTCTAAAATATACCTAATCAATAAGTACAAGTTAAAATAGTTTATTACATATGGGTGAGCTTTGAGTCATGTTTCAGTCTATTCTCATGAAACAAAATGGCTGAAAGTATCGAGTCTTCTGTTGCTGTGTCGTCATCTCCCTGTCAAAAGTGACAGTAATTGTTGCGCGAATGGCAGAAGGATACTGCTTCTACAACGTACGTCTGTCCGTAACCAATGAAAAGCAAGCAGGTCACGTGGTTTTGTTTTGACGAGGATCACTTTAAGAGCGGGCAGGGTATGGCATATATGCAGCATAAAAAAATAGTTTTGATCGATAAGATTTTACTGCACTTAAAATCGTTTCCTTTACTTTAAAAAAATCCCACCTTAATGGTGTAAATATCATTCTAATTATGTTGCGGACATGCTACATGATACAACTAAAGTATGAAGTATCGATGGAAATCATCATCATTTTTAGCTCGACAACCTATCATAGGTCTTGGCTGTCCAAAGAAGTCTCCGTCCCTGTAATAGTCCCTGTTCCTTACCATATTAATCCAATTTCCTATTCCAATTGCTCTGGCATCTTCCTTTACATCGTCTTTCCACCTGCTTTCGGTCTTCCTCTCCGCCTGCATCTTCCTGGTTCAGATCAGAGAACTCTACTAGCTGGTCTTGATTCCTCCACTCTTATTAAATGTCCGGCCCATCTCAAATGGCTCATTTTTATGAACGCTATAATTGGGACCCATTAGCTAAGGGGAAAAAAACCGACAGAAACTAATCGCCCGCCGGGGATTGCTAGATGGTTGATGTTGGTGCTGACGACTCCATCTTAAAAAAAAACCCCCGTTACGAAAAGTAAAGAGAAAACAGCTGGACGGAAATGTGTAATAATTAACATGAACTCAAAACTATCCCATCTACAAATTTTTCTTCAATATATTTTTTCTTGCAGTTTTCTTCTTCCTCTTCTTCTTCTTTTTCTTCTTCCAATATAATAGTTCCGATAGCGTTAATTAAGACCAGAATTTCTAAGCATTTAAGCTTAACAAAAAAAGATTTCTCCCCGCTCCTAGATAAATCATCATCATCATAGTACATTCCTAGATAAATGTATATTGATGTTCTTAATTTTAAACAAATACATGGTTGAGAGATTGAAACTCTTTGTTCCCATTTTCCAGTACCCCGTAATCAAAAATATATTTCGCTTTATTTATCTAGTATGTACCGCTACCGAGTTCGTTTACAGAATTGACAATACTATGCATTCGTAATGTTTTTAACATTGACTATCAGAAAATGTAAGAAACAAGCCATACGTCAAAAGTTGGGGAAACGTTTTCATATTTCACACATATCTAGAAACTCTTGCTTTCATTGTTCAGATGGATGGTTGGACGTAGCCTACATGTTTAATGAAGTATGTATGCACGCATGTATGTTATGTGCATATATTTGCTTTTTTTTTCGTCTCGAATGTTCGTGCTGTCTCGGAGGTGGCCCTGACATCGAGCTAGACATTTATCCGGGAAAGCCCTGCATGCAATTGTGTGGTCTAAAAATACCGCTGTGGTCTCGAGGTAGCTTGCTGCCTTGTCATGCAGCGGGCCCGGGTTCGATCCCCGGTAGGGGCAGTTTTTCTGGGTTTTCCCTCACCTGTAAGACAAATGTCAGGAAAACTTTAAGGCCCAAACGGTCCCCGAAATCATATGGTCATCATCGTCATCCTTATCATTATCATCTCATCATTATCATTATCATCCTTCATCGGTGTGGAAAGCAACGGGAAGCTACCACACCTACAATTCCTAGTAAAGCTGCAAAGCATAACATGAAAATGCTATGATTGCAGTGAAAGACCTGCTCTCGGGCAGAATTACTATGGATGGATATATTGTATGGGGGCACGCCGTAGCGTAGTGGTTAAGGCACTGAGCTACAAGCCGGAGGGTCGAGGGTTCAAGTCCCGTTGGGGTCAGGATTTTTAAACTGACCCAAACCCTCTGGCGGCACTATGGCCGTGGGGTCGACTCAGCCTCTAACGTAAATGAGTACCAGACGCTTGTTCTGGGGGTAAAGGCGGCCGTCACGCAGGGCTGACAACCCGGCTGACATAAAGTGTCGATTGCTTAGAAAAAGTGGGAGCCTTAACCTCCTACTACCCCAAGGGCCTCCGGATCTGTTGGGATCACTTTATTTTTACTTATGGATATATTATATGCGATCCAGAGTTTAAAATACTCTCCAGATAGGCCGTGTCCCTTTTAAGGGTCATGTGGCGTGAGGAACGTAATAGTATATCTTACAAATCGAGAGGTTAACTAAAGGAAATAAATAAGAATGGGTTTAATTAAATTATTTTTAGTCTGTTCATCTTACCTCAATATTAATGTTGATTTGTTCTTGAACATGTTTCGATTATATCATAATCATCATCAGCATCTTGTCCAGTCAAAAAATAATTAATTAAAATAACCTCAAAATATCACTTCCTAAAATAAAATATTAAGAATGGCTTTACTGTTGAAAAATAAAGTAAAAAGAAATACCAAGTTAAAAAAATCGAGATATAAAAAAAATTATAAATTTGTCATTATAGGCATTGTAGTCTTCTGGATTTTAATTTATTTTGTACTATGACTAATTTAGATATTTTTTAAAATTAGTTCAGCCATATTTATACACATCGTGTGGTTTCGATATCTGTACGTAGTAAATGTAAATAAAATACTGGAAAAAATGTTCTTAGGAGAAAATAAATAATTCCTTTTTCTGTGTCCACACAACATAAGTTCATTCTCTATATGCTGGGATGTTTCCTCTAAATGTTGATATTCTTTCTGAAATTCTTACAGACCCAACGTCCTCTGTAGCACTTTCTATAGAAATACATATATACATACAAGCGTAATCTATTGTCGAATAATAAAAGCTCTTGCTCGAAGAGACTTCAGTGGCTCAGTCATGTTATAAAATCCATCGAATGAACGCAATCAATTTTAAAAGTACTGTTGGACTACATTAATAACCAATCGAAGAGTACACGGAAAAAACAATCGAAGTAGCATTTTTTTTAAGTTTTGAGTAAATTCAATTTTTAAGATTCAAACTCTGTAATTTACTTGAATTAATGTTTATAAATATTGTTTCTGTGTGGAAATGTTGCTCTGACATCTGTATTGAAATTGTGAATGAATAATTTGATGTAGAGCTAGCATTATTGTTGAATTTTTCAATGTTGCACCTTGGTGTAACTTTTTTCAGTGATAGAACAATCAAAGTCCAGAGAAACCGAATTCCAACAATTCAATAAATCAGTACACTAATAACAATAGTATATCATGATGCGAGGTTGGGAAGTAGTTTTTACAGAAGCGAGGAAAATGTTAAAAACCGAGCGATAGCAATAGTAAAATAATAATACTCGTATCTTTGTTGGAAATATTTGCGTTCATTATAAACAATTGACTTACGTTAACAGTGTGGGCAATGTTTATTAGTTGAAACTACAGGAGGCCGCGAGACCAATTAGTGATAAAATGGCAGCAAGTGGGTATTTACTGTTTTATATTGTTTCAAATAAAGTTCAGTTCATTTAAAACGCAGTGATTTATTTCGTATAATGTATATTAACACTACCTTTTGGATATTTTTTTGTATAGGCCTATACATTGTACGTAGTATACATAGAGGACAGTGGTTTTATCCACACGTGGTTTGTAATATGTAATATTACAGTATAGTTATTTAGGATTCAGTATAGTTATTTAGGTTGGCAACCCCGAAATGTAGGAAGTTGAACTTTGAATCGTGGTCGCCATTACTGTACGACAAAATGCACTATCGCGCAAAAAATAATAATTTTATCCACAACAATGGTCTTATTCCTGCACACGTCAACTATAAATGAAAGAAAATGAAATGGAATTAGGCGTTATATGAAACCTCATCAGAACTTGGACTTTGATTGTTCTTTCCTTTAACCTGGGACTTTGATTGTTCTTTCCTTTAACCTGGGACTTTGATTGTTCTTCATTAGGACACATAATTTTAACGCCTTATTACAGTGGACTATGATTGTTATTATCGAGTATAAACTTATCAGGAAGGTAGTCCGCAACCTCATCTATCATAATTCACCAAAATCTCGTTTAGCGAATTTTTGGACTTTGATTGTTTTTTTACGTGTACCCTTGAGAATTACAATATCGTTTTCTTTTAATTTACTCATATCCATTACTAAACAAACCAATCCTAATATTCGTCTCTTTTATATTAGTCTTAATTATTGTTAACTGTTTGGAGATCATTAATGTAACAAGTTTCAGAAAAGTTTGCTGGCCCATAATGAAAAATCAAATACAGACAAAATTGGTGAAATTATACAAAACAAATATACACAAGAAGCTAAACAGACTCATAACTACTGATAATAAAATATACATAAACACGACAATAATGATGAACAAAGGGTAATCAATCAGGCTAAAATAATTTTGAATGAAGACAAAAATAAATTATCCAGCTAGCGTATAAATTAAATTTACCCAAAACCAACAAAAAGAAACAAAAGAAAGTATGACTGATCAAAGTAAAATGGCCATAAATCAACTCAACATAGATAACAAATCATATGCTAAATGTGAAACTGCCCAGCTTATAAAGTAAACAAATAAGAAATCAATATTCCTAAACAGAGAAGAAAAACTGTATTCTTAAAATTATAAATATTAAAGTTAAAACTAATAATGTAATATACACAAAAGCTGATAAAGCTAACGCCATAGTTTTAATAAACGAAGATGAATAAATTAACAAAATCAAATAATGTATAGAAAAAATAAAATAATTCGAAGCTACGGAAATGATTTTTTTAATTCTTATAGAATACTACAATGTTAATAGTAATTTTCCCTTTAATTTTTTTAATCCCCCTGTGTTTTATGTTAAATTATTGATTTGTTCAGTCAATAATTTTTATTATTATTTTTATATTCATATTTTTTATACCCTTTAGTATTATTGTAAAAGACCCTAAAAATAAGTTTCAAAGAGAAGTAAAAGAATTTTAAAAGCTGTAACATAATCATCCATGACGAATGCAAGATAAATATAACAATCATCAAACAAGAAATATAATAATTAAGTATGAATCTGGTATGAATGGACTAACAATAACCCTACTGCACCAATAATGAAAACCTTAATAAATAGATATATCCAATATATAAAAATGAATGTTTGTTTGTTTGTTTGTTCGTACTTTATGCACGGACATACCGTTATTCCAATTGTGATGAGGCTTTTTGCAAAATGTTCAGGAGATTCCTGGGATGAACATAGGCTATAAGAGAGTTGTGATGCTCAACTCCTACGCCCATAAATATCGCTCTTTGTAGTGGAAACATGAAAAAGTAGCTTTTTGAACGCTTAAATGACTTACGTTGCCTAAAACATAACAAATACACAAAATGAATGTACCAGAATTGAATATCTCAAAAAGCTGTAGAAAAAAGTCCGCGACAGCATATGTTTATCTCTTACAATAATCATTTTTGTCTTTTATTGATGCCAAGAAGATCGAGACAAGTACGTAGATTCCTGTGCAAGCATAGCAGCACATGGCGGGTAATTATTTTACGGATAACTCACAATAACGAATTTTGTCTTTTAGCTCGTTTATGCCAAGAAGATCGAGATAAGTAGATTCCCAAGAAACACCGGGTAATCAGCACGGGAATCTTAAAATAATTACGATATACATTTATAATTATTTTTCATTTTACTTATTCAACTAATCATAAAAGTATATTAATTTTCGTCTTTCAGCTCATTTATGCCAAGAAGATCGGGATGAGTAGATTCCCGGACAACGCCGGGTAAACAGCACGGGATATCTAATAATAACTACGATATAAATGTTTTCTTTTACTTATTTAACTAAACATTTATTTGTTTAATACAGGGCACTTGAAGTACATATCATTCACCCAATATTTAACTAAACAAAAACACATTAATGTTGGTGTTTCAGCTGATTTATGTCATTAAGATCGGGATAAGTAGATTCCCGGGCAACGCCGGGTAATCAGCACAGGGTACCTATAAAATATAAATTTATGATTAATAATTTTTCCCTTTACTTATTAAATCAAACATAAAATCACATTAATGTCCATTTATTTAAGCGTAGCAGCGCACGCCGGGTATTAGCTAGTATATATATAAGACCAGTCATTAATTGCATGAATGCACCTAATTACAAAATGTCTAAAGTTATTGCTAATAATTAATTAATATTAATATTCACGTATTTATATAAATTTTAATAAATTTATTAATTATTAATCCATATGTGTTAAGTTAATATATGTACTATAAATAATGTAATAAAAAACTTAAAGAAAAAATAACACTAAAAACAAATATACAGTAAAATAACTCGTATGATCTAGCAAACCAAATTATCATCATCATCATCATCATCACTCCAGGGATTAGGCAACTGCCCGTTCCGACTTCATAATGCATCAGCCTAAAGTCTTCTAGGTCTTCCAACATCACGTCTTCCTCTTGCTTGACAATTTCTTGCTAACAATGGATATCTCTCCTTACTCATTCCATCCATATGATCAATCCATTTCTGTCTGTAATTCGTGACCTTATCCAATAAAAGGCTGTACTTTCAATTCTTCTCTTATATCCTCATTTCTTATTCTATCAAGTCTTGTCCTGCGAAGCTCTCGTAACGCTTCCAGGAGACATTCATCTTACTGAGAAGCTTCATGGAAATCAGCCGGATTGTCATAAAAGGAACCGACCCAAACCAAATTATAAAAGTAAAAATCATTAACAACACCAAAATGGTGTCGTTCGACATTAAGAATCTTCACATAAACTTCCCTTTTAATGAAACAATAAAAATAATAGAAGAGCAATTAAAAGAAGAAAAATTTGTAGAAATCTACAAAGAAAACTACGTAAGCAGAATGATCAACACGGTATTAAAACAAAATTATTTCAAATTCAATAACGAGTTTTTACTCAAGAGGACGATATACTAATGGGTAGCCAGACTTCTGGAATCGATTCCGAAATTTTCCTACAAAACCCGTAAGACAAACACTTCGAAAAATTAGAAGAACGATTAAATATAAAACTAATAGCAAAACATGTCGACGGTCTCTTAATAATTTAGGACAACAAAAATCGAATGGAAAAAGGTATCTTACGTATTAGAACTGAGCAAAACGCACGAAAAAAAAATTACAGAAGAAACCCAAATTAATGATTCATTGGGTGGATTTCTCAACCGAATTCTAAACCACGACCGCGGTTTTCCGATTTTTGATTGTTTCCTAAAACAAATGTCTGAATCATGTCTATGGTTCCATAACAATTTTTGTGAATTTACAGTCATTTTTATAGCCGATAGCGAGGAGATACTAAAGGCCAACACGCACACACTACTGAGTAATACTAAGAAGTTGGGACTGGAAGTAAATATCAATAAAACTAAATATATGGTCACACATAAAAATACATTATATAATGGAAATGGACAGCTAATGACAAATGAGGGAATTTTTGAGGAAGTGGCTGAATTCAAATACCTAGGAACAATAATCACAAACAGGAATGAGATGCACAAAGAAATTAAACATCGGCTCAATTCTGGAAATGCGTGTTATTATGCATTACAGAGACTCTTGACTTCCCAACTCCTTTCAAAAAACGTTAAACTGAATTTTTTTTTTTTTTTTCAAATGCCCCAGGTTTGTCTTTCGACATTCCTGGTTTCTCTCCTGGCATGGCGTCCTTGTAACCCACAGGTTCGAGCATCTGGAAGGCGGGGTTACGTTGCCCCGATGATATGATGATATGGGAATAATCCTAGGAAGTTATTAAATATAATGATTGAAAATAATGAAATAAAAATAAATGTTCTTCCTTTATTAATATTTTTATAGCCGATTAATGTTTTAAACTCTTTGTGAAGAGTACTTAAGATTGAGTTTCATAGAATGAAATTTCGGGGGTGATGATGATGATAATGGTGCGCCAGGAGAGTCCCTAATCCTAAACTTAACCTAAGATGAATATGAATGGTGATGATTGCGATGGCCATATGATTTCGGGGACCGTTTGGTCTTAAAGTTTTCCTGACATTGGTCGTACAGGTGTGGAAAAACCCCGATAAAAACCTCACCCAGAAAAACTGTCCCGAACGGGGATCGAACCCGGGCCCGCTGCATGACAAGGCAGCACGCTACCTCGAGACCACAGCATAAAGCTATTATTTTACCAGTTATATTATATGGATGCGAAACATGGACTCTTACTTTAAGGCAGGAAAGGAGATTACGAGTATTTGAGAATAAAGTTCTTAGGAAAATTTTTGAACCAAAGAGAGATGAACAGACAGGTGAATGGAGAAGACTGCATAACAGTGAATTACATGGTCTTTATAGGAAGCCAGATATAATGAGAACAGTTAAGTCTCGTAGACTGCGATGGGCAGGACATGTGGCACGAATGGGGAATGAAAGACGTGCATGGAATATTCTTGTAGGAAAACCAGAGGGAATACGCCCAGTTGGTAGACCAAGAATGAGGTGGGAGAATAACATTAACTATGATTTGAGGGAAGTAGATTATACAGGAGATGATTGGAAAACATTGGTTTAGGATAGGGATATATGGAGAGCTTATGTCCGCGCGGCCATGAACCTACGGGTTTGATAGTGCCAGTGAGTTAGTTAGTTATGGGAACAATAAATAATCGGAAAACCGCGGATGAGAAATACACCCATTAAATTATTTAGATCTAGCAATAAAAAAAAATAGTTTAGACATAGGCGAATACAGAAATCCCATTACTAATACAATTTCCATCCACAAAAAAAGCAGACACTAAACATTTAGTTTCCAAAAAGAATACGACGAAAAAATGATTAATAAACTAGTCAAAATGCAAAAAAGTATTAAATAACAAATATAACCTAAACAGGAAGTTGATTAACATAATGATAAGTGGTTAACCTTAACTTGTACAGGCATTGAAACACGAAAGCTGGCAATAACTATTAAACAATACGATAAGAATATAAGGATGGCATACAGAACCGACAATAAATTGAATAACACTTTTTTTTTGTTCAATGCCACCTGTTTATCATTCGTCATTTCAGGTATTCTCTCCTGGGATTCGCGTATTGTAACCCACTTCTGAGGTTGGGGAGCCTGGAAGACGGGATTACACTGCCCGAATGATATGATGGGTGATGACAATGGGTAATGATGCGCCAGGAGGTGAATTTTCCATGGTAAATTTTATAGTTCTACTCTGAATGTTCAAAATCTTTAACCTTCCGTCAGGCGTAATATTCTGACCTTCAAGTTCGGGCGCAATGTGTCTGATCAGCACATGCTTAAAAATAATCACACTCTTTGCCAATCTGAACAACGGGAAGTCGAAGAAATGTTATTGTTAGGGATATCCAAAGGATAAAATATTCCAAATTTGCTGCTAGTAAACTTCTTATTGGACGTAATATTGATTAAACAAATTTGTGACAACCCTTCAAACAACATGATATAAAAGTAAGAACAAGTTAGATTTAGTTCAAATATACTTGAAAATAGTTCACATTATCAACGTTAAGCCTATGTTTTTAGCAAAATTATTCAAGTACATAACATTATTTCGTCTAAATAAGTTAAATAAATAATTTTCTTTTTGAAAATTATTTTCAAAACACACATCTTCAATAATGTAACGACTTCAGGCGCAATGAGCTTATCTGAACTAAATATTCATAACCCGCCGCGATGACGGTCGACAGCAAATTGAGTGGGGTGATTGTTTACAGCAGGTAAAAAGAAACAGCTCCTCGTATGCCCAGTTGTCAAAACGCTGTCTGATGACGGTGAAATGGAACAAAATTGACAACCTGTGCATAGATCAAAAGAAATCCCTGACCTGTGCCTCTCAGATCAGTTGCGCCCAACGGAAGATTAAAGCACTCTGCCTGGACACTCTCATGTCTCTGTATCATCTACCTGGGAAAGGAAAATTTTAAGAAAGATTTATGTACCAGTTTGTGACAATGGCATATGGCCAATAAAAACAAATATAGAACTTCAGAGACTATACGAAGACATTGACATCAACACGGACATATGTAGAATTGAATGGCTGGGCCATGTCTGTGGGATGAATATTCTGATCTAAGACCTAAAAAGGTTTTAAACTCTAAACTGGATAGTAAGAGGATTGGTAGACCTAGATTGAGATGGTTGGATGATGTACAGGAATATCTAAACCAGGCTGGAATCAAGAATTAGAAATCAAAAACAAGTGATCGAAGTGAATGGACGGCTGTTAAAAAGGAGGTCCAAGTCAGACTACAAGGACCATAGTACCATCGAAGAAGAACAAAAATATTATTATTATTATTATTATTATTATTATTATTATTATTATTAATATTATTATTATAACACCACTCATTCAAAACCATAAGATAATATTTTTTGTTTTACAATGTAGAGTATAACATTGTTATAGTAAGCTACAACTACAACATGACTTAGTGGCGAAATAAGGTTTCAAAATATTTGTAGTTTCAATAATAATAATAATAATAATAATATAATAAATATTATTATTATTATATTATATAATATTATATTTATATTATATTATATTATATTATATTATATTATATTATTTATATTATGTTATGTTATGTTATGTTATGTTATGTTATGTTATGTTATGTTATGTTATGTTATGTTATGTTATGTTATGTTATGTTATGTTATGTTATGTTATGTTATGTTGTTGTTATGTTATGTTATGTTATGTTATGTTATGTTATGTTATGTTATGTTATGTTATGTTATGTTATGTTATGTTATGTTATGTTATGTTATGTTATGTTATGTTATGTTATGTTATGTTTATGTTATGTTATGTTATATTATTATATTATTTATATTATATTATATTATATTATATTATATTATATTATATTATATTATATATATATATAATAATAATAATAATAATAATAAATTATTATTATACATTATTATTATTTTATTTATTTATTTAATTAAACTGGCAGAGTTAAGGCCATAAGGCTTCCACTCAATTAGTAAATAATGCGTGTTAACTAATTCACTGGCTCTATAGAACCCATAGGTTCATAGCCGCGCAGAAATAAGCTCTACACACATCCTTATCCTGAGCTAATGCTTTTCAATCATCCCCTGTATAATAGATTTCCCTCAAATCATGGTTAATGTTATTCTCTCTCATTTTTGGTCTACCAACTGGGCGTTTTCCTCTTGTTTTCCTATAAGAAGTTACCATGCCACTCTTTCATTCCCCATTCGTGCCACATGTCCTGTCCATCACAATCTACAAGACCCAACTGTTTTATTATATCTCCCCCACTCTTTCATTCCCCATTCGTGCCACATGTCCTGTCCATCACAATCTACAAGACCCAACTGTTTTATTATATCTGGTTACGTATAAATATCAAACTCACTGTTATGAAGTCTTCTACAATTGCCTGTCTGTTCATCTCTCATTGGTTCAAAAAAATGTCCTATGAACTTTATTCTCAAATACTCGTAATATTTTATCCTCCTTTATAGTAAACGTCCATGTTTCGCAACTGTACAATAATAATAATAATAATAATAATAATAATAATAATAATATTTTTGTATTGTAATCCCATGTTTTCCCTTTACAGAGATTTAGGCGCTCTCCCCCTAGAGGAAGAATTTGAACCATACTAATTTAGTTACACTTGTTTTCGTATAGATGTCATTTTGAGTGGTCCCTGGTCAGCGTTCCGCCTCATACCGACATCTAGGAAACCAAGGTAGTACTAGGACGGGAAAATTCGGTAAATTTTGCTTAGAGGCCATTTCATTCAGGCTTAAGCATTTTTTTACGAACCTGAAAATCTTCAGACTCGGGACCCACGGCTTAAAGTCCCTCCCGGAGGACTTGCTCCTTGGATTTTTCCGTCCTAAAAAATCCATCGACCCCGGCCGGGTTTGAACCCGCGACCTTCGGGACCAGAGGCAAGGAGCATAACCACTAGTCCATCGCGGCCGATATAATAATAATAATAATAATAATAATAATAATAATAATAGTAATAATAATAATAATAATAATAATCCATCCATAGTAATTCTGCCCGAAGGCAGGTCCTTCACTGTAATCATAGCATTTTCATGCTATGCTTGCAGCTTTACTAGGGAATTGTGTAGGTGTGGTAGCTTCCCGTTGCTTTCCACACCGGTGAAGGATGATGGTGATGATGATAATGATAAGGATGATGAAGATGATGGCCATATGATTTCGGGACCGTTTGGGCCTTAAAGTTTTTCTGACATTTGTCTTACAGGTGAGGAAAAACCCCGATAAAAACCTCACCCAGAAAAACTGCCCCGACCGGGGATCGAACCCGGGCCCGCTGCGTGACAAGGCAGCACGCTACCTCGAGACCACAGCGGTGGACAATATAATAATAATAATAATAATAATAATAATAATAATAATAATAATAATAATAATAATAATAATAATAATAATAATAATAATAATAATAATAATAATGCTTTATTTTAGCGGGATGATGATGAATTGCGTCGAATATGGTCTGTTTACCTTTTTAAGTACGTGAGTTGCGGCCCGGTGTGCCATTTTAAGTGCGTGAGTTGCGGCCAGAATAAAATGTCCTATCGTTAGGGGTATACAAGACAAATTACTGTTTTGTCTCATCTGTTGGTATGTATCAATATTTCAAATGACGTAGATGTTGTTTTGTCTTATCTGTCATAAGCATAACGGTTGGTGCGCGTACAGTAATAAGCTTTAGTCAATCATGGAACGAATGTTGAGTGAGAAAGGGCATAATATGCTTGTGATAAAAGGTTTCAAATTCAGATTCCACAAAACTATGGCTAATGGATTGCAGCGATGGACTTGCAGCATTAAAACGTGCAAGTGCTTTCTAAAACTTGATAGTAGCAACAGTGTAGTAGAGAAGATGACAAATCATAACAATGAAAAAGTAAATGAGAAAATGCTTCAGCGACAGAAGTTTATTAATGCAGTGAAATGAAAGGCAATGGAAGATGTGTGCACAAGACCAACAAAATTAATCCATAAAGAACTTAATGGAAGAAGGTTTTAACTAATGAAGGAATATTAATTAATAATAAAGATAAAATAAATGCTTTATTATTCGCTGACGATGTTGTACTTTTAACAGAATCTGAAAATGAGCTCCAAATGTTAGCATATAAATTTAAATTAATAGCCAATAGATATATTTGTGAAATATCAATAAATAAGTCAAAAGTAATGGCATTTATTGGTAAATATGGAATTAGATCAAAAATTGTACTGGATAACAAAATAATAGAACAAATATCACATTTCCAATATTTAGGATGTGATATAACTTATAGAGAAAATAAGGATATAGAAAATAAAGTAAATACATTTCAGGCTATTTGTGGAACCATAAAAAGAACCTTAGGTCGGAAAACAAGGAAAGATACGAAACTTAAATTATATAAAACAATGGCTGTTCCTTTGTTGTTGTATGGAAGTGAAAATTGGATAATGAAATCAAGGGATAAAAGCAGGATACAGACTGCGGAAATGCTGTTTTTACGTAATGTGAAAGGATGCACAAGAGTGGATAGAATAAGGAATGAAACTATACGAGAAGAATTAAATATACTCGTATATAAAATTGAAGATAAAATCAGAGAAAATAATAAGAAATGGACAGAACACTTAATGAGAATGAACAACGAAAGAATACCAAAAAGAACCTTCCTGTATAATCCCAGAGGAACAAGAGATGTTGACCGACCACGTAGAAGATGGACTCCACTTTTAACTTTGCCGGAACAGGCTGCATAGCCTAAACCTTGTAGCAGAAGAAGAAGAACTTAATGCTGGGGATAGAAAAAGTATCGACAAATGTAACATTGAACTGATCAGACGGGATATTCAATATGCTAGAACATCTGTGCGACCGAATCTGCCTCGTACATTGCAAGAGTGTCATAACGCCGTAGAAAATATTCACCTCAAGACAAACAAAGATGAAGACTTCTTACTTGTTATTAATGACAAAAATTCAAATATAATAGGTTTTTCGACAAAAACAAACATCACTTTCCTGTGTGACATGGACTCTTCATATATGCTGACGATGCTACTTTTCTGCCGAAAATATGGGCTGAATTTTCTTATTCAACAAGACGAACAACGAACAGTTGTGAATCATTTCACAAGAAACTGAATAGCCTTTTCTCAAGCAGTCATCCCTACATATTTCAATAAGTTCACACTTTATTGGATATACAGTTTGAAACATATATTTATTTAAGGAGCAAAGGAAACCGAACGAAATCCATCCTGGAAAAAGAAATGGTTTTACAAGAACAAATGATTGCTCTGGAAGAAAAAACTCTGACTAGACTTCATTACATAACTCAGTTTCTTTTAAATTTTTGCCCGTTCCCAGTTAATGAATGTAAAATAGCATGACAATATTTAACAAATGGCTGTTTTTAATAACATACAAACCAACATTTTGACCATGCCGCCAACAGTCCTAACCCTGTAAATGGGAAGGGAATGTTGGCTTGTCTTTGAGGTGGATTTGGTCACCCTTAAATTCTCTAAAAACAACCTACGTATATAACACCACCCATGGGCCGCAACTTACGTACCCAGCGAACTCGCCTGGGCCGCAACTTACGTACCCAGCGAACTCGCCTGGGCCGCAACTCACTTACCCAGCGAACTCACCTGGGCCGCAACTGGCGAGATTTTCTGGTCCTGGGACGCAACTCACCGTTCCCGATTTTAGCTGGCAGAATTTAAGGCCATAAGGCCTTCTCTTTCACTCAACCAGCGAATAGTAGAATTATACAAAAAATTACTTACTTATTACAATTTTAAGATATTATTATACAGACTAAACAAAATACAATGATATGATCTAATATTAGTTAATTAATACTAACAAAAACATGGAATATAATAAAATTAAAATGATATAAAATAAAGTAAGTAGCTTCCTAGATGATTATTTATAGAATGCTGTAATATAGTTGTTATGTAATTAATGTTTTCATTGTGTCGAACTTAAGATATCAGTTAATTTATATATAAATAATGATAGCGATTGACAGTCCCTTACATGACTGGGAAGTGAGTTCCATGCTCTAGTCATAGATATTGTGTAAGATTCGGAGTATAGACCTGTGCTGTGGTATCAAAAGTAAAGAAGAGTCTTGTGATCTTGTTCCTAAATTGTGATGAGCCGATAAATTTTGAAAATTCGTGTTAGAGATTACAATTCTGTTCAGTTCAAATTTACAGATAAGATTCAAATTTCATCACCAAATTATACGAGTCTACCATAAATAAAAAGTATAAATTATTAAAATCTGTAAACAATTTTCCTTCAGAATATGATGTAAGTCAATTTAAAAATGGTGCAATAATACATGATATTTTATTCACCTACAGCCATAATACATAATATTTTAACGTATTTTATTTATTTATTTATTTATTTATTTATTATTTATTTATTTATTTATTTATTTATTTATTTATTTATTTATTTATTTATGTACAGAATTTTAATGTTTACACATCTTTCTGTGCCTAAAGTTTTTTTTAAATATTTAGGCTTTTTAGCATTGTTATGTTTTTTGTGACGAACCAGGTAATTTTTGGTCAAGGTTTTCTTCCTCTAGCCTTTGTCAGACCAATGACGAACTGCAAGGCAGCAGTATCTATTAATAGTAGGAAACGCGCGCAAGTGCGCATAAGAGTAGAGTAGGCACTGGAATCAGTGCTCTGTGCTGAGATGCATCAGAGTTTTTGTGTTCTTCTTGCATTTCAAAACGTGGTATTTGTCGCATTTTAGTCCGCATAGTTTGTATACACATTTTTCGGATACGGTGTGAAAGGTATTAATGTTTCACAGTTTGTGATGGAAGTCGTGTACTGAGAATCTGTTGACTGTACTAGGCCTACTCATCTGTTGGTTCGCCCTTGTCCAATTTCTATCTGTCATCGCGCTGGTGATGTCTTCCATGTCGTTCCTTTTTTCTAGATATTCCGTCATGAGACTCTGGTACGCCTGAGTGGATGGCAATAGCAGTGCGAAGCGCACTTCTTCTATTAGGAATGGCTCCTTCGTTAGTAAGTATGTGAGCCTGGATGGTGTGTACTTTTGAGACATCTAGGACTTTCTTTAAAAATGTTGTTTTGACGTGTTCAACTCACCCAGCCCCGCCAAGAGCCAGGGTACACGGTCCTTGTGGTCCTACCCTGGCCTAAGGGACCGATTAACCAAACAAGCTCCTTCGAGCTATATCGACTTGACTCGTCGAAACCTAAACAGATGATGACCCTAATGTTAATGAGCACAGCTTATTTGAGGACTTGCTAGCAGAGGGAAGGATGCGCAATAGCACACGGCGCATAAAGCAAATGGGGGGTATGTAGGAAGAATTCGGCACTGTTCGCTAAAATCACTGAAGAAATGAAGATACGATTACGTAGTGGTTGCGCAGTATTACGTAGTCTTACGTACCGAAAACGTCATTTTGGTACACTTGTATACACGCTAAAACAAGATTGTAACTCTCATATTTCTCCAAATTGAGTTTGCCAGTGAAATAGCTTATTATTAGCATGTGGGACTGTTTTCAATGTAAAAATCAACATACTAATATTTGGTTAATAGGATAGAATTGGATTCCTTGGAAGTTGGAATTAAAAAAGGGGAGAATGAATACAAATGCAGTAGATATTGCAAGTGCAATAACTCCAAAAATATTCCCCAAAACCAAAGCACTTTTCTCTATTATTAATTCAACAACCCCATTATTCACTTTTGTTTTCATAAAAAGAGAAAAAAACTTTCAGAAGAAGTAGGTTTACAACCTTGCTCAGGATGACGTGCAGAGGTTGTAACAAATTTTATACAGGAAGAACAAACAGAAGTTTTAATATTAAATTTAAAGAACATTTTCAAGACTTTATTCACGCAGAAGGAAAATCAAGTTATGCAAAACACGTTATTCATGAAGGACATCGTATGTTAGATATTGAAAACACCCTGACAATAATTCACAGAGAAAATAGTCCAGCTTAGATAAATGTACCCGAGGAGATAGAAAATTTTAAGGCTGTATAACTTACAACGACCATCTGATAAAAGAAAACGCACCCAGTACGGGTCCCCCTCTACCAGATCTTCAGTTGAATACCAGTATTGAATCCTACTGACGATGGGACTAGTCTCGGAAGCTCCAAAGAAACTCCAAGCGCGACAGGCCTACAAGGCCCTTGACTGACCAGCCAGCTGCTGGCCTCATATCTATATGTGTTAATCACAGAGGTAGACGATCATCTAGCCAGTGTAGGGGTGACATGTGGTCAGCATGTCGGATCTCCCAGCCGTTATAACTGATATTCTCAATCTGGAGTCGCTACTTATTGTAGCTACCCAAATGCCTCACGATGCTGGGTGGAGACTCAAACCAGCGCAAGTCCCGTAGATCTGCGCCAAGGCTATGGCGCGGGAAGCGTTACAGATAATACTATATTACGATGGAAGGTTGAGAAGCGGTATTTACAGAATTGAGGAAAATGTTTAAAAACCATAGCGAGGTTTTTAATTTCCGAGATTCTATAAAACACTTCACAAACGTGCGTTGTACATTATTTTTTGCGCGATGGTGTTTTCAAAATAATAAATAGTAGTAAAATAATAAATAGTAGTAAAATAATATCTTTGTTGGAAATATATGCGTTCATTATAAACAATCGAGTAACGTTAACAGTGTGGGCAATGTTTATTAGTTGAAAGTACAGGAGGACTTGAGACCATTATTATTGATAAAATGGCGACAAGTACGTATTTATTGCTTTATATTGTTTCAAATAATGTACAGTTCATTTAAATGCAGTGATTTGTATCGTATAATGTATATTAACACTACCTTTTGGATATTTTTTTGTATATAGGCCTACATTGTACATAGTATACATAGAGGGCAGTGGTTTTACTTCCCGCACGTGGGTGTAAATGTAATATTACAGTATAGTTATTTAGGTTGGCAAACCCGAAATGTAGGAAGTTGAACTTTTAATCATGGTCACCATTGCTGTAAGTTCGACAAAACGCACTATCGCACAGAAATAATCTTTAAGTTGAGGAGACGGACCTTTTAGGTAAATATTTCATAATTTTATATTTTAATCTTGTTAAGGATGGCTGTTCATTTCATAATGTATTTTAACTTGTGACTATGTGTTTAGTTTTATTGTCATTGATCTCCAGTCCTAGGTTTTTTTAATATTGTTTAATTCAAGGTATGTATTGGCTTTAAGTATTTCCTCACGTCGGGTAATAATACAACATATTTTTATTTCATTCTTATCTATATTGAACACGTCATATGAATATCCTGTATGTTTATAATGATGTGATAGACATGAATTTTCTGATCGAGTTCCCTGATATAATTTTAGTTACATTACGAAATGGTTTCTCATAATGAAATTTCAACCCAGCATTTTCTTGACTGAAAAAACCAGGGATCTCGGATTTAAACATATAAAATCTACCATCCACATAAAGGTGAACATACAGGCCTATAATTAATTGCAGATTTAAAAAGGAGCTTGCAGACATGTATACTAGAATTTAAAAAGTTCCCATTAGAGCACAAGGACTATATCCACAGTTACATTTCACGTATTAAGTAAATGTACCGGCAATGGACACTGCATCAGTAATTGGCACTTTCACCTAAATAAGGTTCTCCCTGGAAGTGCACAGTTGAACTGAGCGTGGTGACTCCTGTACCTTATCCCTAGACTCATCCTAACCCGGCCGGGGTCGATGGATTTTTTTAGGATGGAAAAATCCAAGACGCAAGTCCTCTGGGAGGGACTTTAAGCCGTGGGTCCCGAGTCTGAAGATTTTCAGGCTCGTAAAAGATCCTTAAGCCTGAATGGAAAGGCCTCTAAGCAAAATTTACCGAATTTTCCCGTCCTAGTACTACCTTGGTTTCCTAGATGTCAGTATGAGGCGGAACGCTGACCACGGACCACTCAAATGACATCTATACGAAAACAAGTGTAACTTAGCATGGTTCAAATTCTTCCCTGTAGGGGGAGAGCGCCTAAATCTCTGTTAAGGGAAATATGGGCTTACAAGAAGAAGAAGAAGAGTCATCCTAACATAAACAAACGCCAAATTGTATCCTTCTGCCTTTGCGCCACAATTACAATCACATTGACAGAGAGCACGTGTGAAGAATGTAAGACATGTGATCATTGAATGGGGTAGATTACAAGAAAGTTGGTGAGATTTTTTACTGAACTTGTGAAACACATTTTAAAATCCGTCCATAGTAATTCTGCCCGGGGGCAGGTCTTTCACTGCAGTCATAGCACTTTCATGCTATGCTTATCAGCTTTACTAGGGAATTATAGGTGTGGTAGCTTCCCGTTGCTTTCCACACACCGATGACGGATGATTATGATAATGATGATGATGATGGCCGGATGATTTTCGAGGACCGTTGGGTCCTAAGCTTTCTGACATTTGTCTTACAGGTGAGGAAAACCCCCGAAAAAACCTCACCCAGGAGCCTGTCCCGACCGGGAATCGAACCCGGTCCCGCTGTGTGATAAGGCAGCACTCTACCTCGAGAGCACAGCGGTGGACTACATTTAAAATAATATTTGTTTTACCACTAGTCAAAGGTTTGCAAGATTTGTGTTTTAAAAATTTAGATGACGACACACCAACAGAAGACTCGACGCCTTCAGCCATTTTTGTTGCATCAGAATCGTCTAAAGCATGACTTAAATGCATCATCGATATGTAATAAACTGTTTTAAGTTGTAATTATTGATTAGGTATATTTTATAATATTTTTTTATGTTTTGAATATTATTATTTTTCTTTCACGAAGAATAACAAGTATATTCAGACGGCATATTTTTAATTTAATGAAGGGAATACTTTTTCGCGTACTTATTGCTTCTATATTGTACGTTGGTGTCCTTAACCAATGAAAATCGAGCAGATCACATGGTTTTATTTTGACGAGGATCACTTTAAGAGCGGATAGCCTATAGAGGATGTGGACTACACCACCATGCTCAATTGAACTGTGAACTTCCCACAAGAACTTTATTATATGTTAGCGTGAAAGTGTCAATTACTAATGCAATGTCCATTGCCAGCACGTTTACCTTAAACTGAAATAACAACAGCTCATTTCATATAAAAATCACAAAGAACATAACGAAAAACAATAATTCATTAATGACCATTTCCTTACATATTGATTAATTGCTTATATTTATATGCATCTATATTTTAAAAGACAGCGTATCTAAATCAAATACTGATTGATTTATTTTACTAAATATTTATGCAAAACTTGACATTGACATGAAAAAAGTACATATATTATATTGAAGTAGGAAGTTCCTCGTCAAAACAAGAACACAATGCAATAAAGCACGATAGTATTTCATTCCATTAATTATTTTTTTCCGTGTCAAACTGACATAATCCTTATCCACGTAATGGACATTTACGAGTCCCACGTACGTATATCTCTGCCTTAAAACAATAACATGGACCGTTTCAAGTTAATGGGCAGTATTTCACTTAATAAGTTGTCTTTTAACCATTTTAGGTTATTACAGTCCCGATTGAAAACTAGATAGAGTTAAAATAATAAAATCTCTTGCGTCACTAATATGGAGGAAAAATGTATTTTTATTTTATTTTTAATCTTCGTCATCTTTGTTTATGGCTTAGACCAGTAGGCCTAAGATAAAAAGTCCGATAACCAGAAATTGTGTAATCTTAGCGAAATACCTAGGAACGTCAAATTTCTGAACTTTACTACAGAACAATAGGACAGAGAAGTTACATATTGAGTTTCAGAAATTGGGAGGAAGAGTGACTCGCAGGTCCACTACCAGGAATCCTCAATTTAAAAATGAATGATTCTAAAAAAAATAAAAAGGTGTTTAAAATCCTAAAAAAAAATAATCACAAGAAGTAATACTTACTTACTCACTGGCACTATCGAACCCGTAGGTTCATGGCCGCGCGGACATCAGCTCTCCATACATCCCTATCCTGAGCTAATGCTTTCCAATCATTCCTTGTATAATCTACTTCCCTCAAATCATAGTTAATGTTATTCTCCCACCTCATTCTTGGTCTACCAACTGGGCGTTTTCCCTCTGGCTTTCCTACAAGAAGCTTCCATGCAAGTCTTTCATTCCCCATACGTGCAACATGTCCTGCCCATCGCAGTTTACGAGACTTAACTGTTCTTATTATATCTGGCTTCCTATGCAGACCACGTAGTTCATTGTTATGTAGTCTTCTCCATTCACCTGTCTGTTCATCTCTCTTTGGTCCAAAAATGTTCCTAAGTACTTTATTCTCAAATGCTTGTAATCTCCTTTCCTCCCTTAAAGCAAGAGTCCACGTTTCGCACCCATATAATATAACTGGTTAATAGTTTTATATATTTTCAGTTTAACGTTAGAAGTAATTCTAATAGAAAAGATGGAGGTAGTCAAACGGTTTTCAGATAATAAATAAGTTTAGTCTGATTTTCTTACCTCATTTATTTTAGGACATGTTTCAAAACACTTTTGTTTCATCGTCAGCTGGTCCATATTGCTAATTTTTTAAGTTGTCGGCCCTGGATGTAGCCCTCCTACTCCACCTTTTGGTGGTCCAAAGAATTTGCATATCAAATCCCTCTCCCTGGGAATTTTGAAATTCATGATTCTATCCCTTTTCTTCTGAATGTATTAGTATTAATGTTTTAATAATTTGATGTTTACATCGATTTTATGTTTTTCTGACCAAACATGGTCAGGTACTGCAGATTTTTCGACTTCTTTTTTTACATTTATAATGTGTTCCTTAGTTATAATTTACCTTTTTTTCTCCCATATGCAAATAAACAAAGACAAATTTAACCGTTCTGTTATTAGGCGACATACACATTCTATTAAATAGTATTAAGAAACTGAGGCTGGAAGTAAATATCAATAAAAATAAATAGGCCTATATGGTCACACGTAGAAATACTTTATTAAATGGGAATGGGCACTTAACAACAAATGAGAGAAGTTTGAAGACGTAACAGAATATGGTATCATTACCTTGTCGTGGTGGAGTGACTCGCGTGCTTAAATGATCCTGAGAGCTATGCCGGCGGTAGCATTGCTGCCGATAAGGTTACCCATGCCGAACTGGTCGAAGGTGATAAGCCAGACGAAAAAAGTACCTTGGGCGAAAGAGTGCGAAACATGGACTCTTACTTTAAGAGAGGAAAGGAGATTACGAGTATTTGAGAATAAAGTTCTTAGGAAAAATTTTGGACCAAAGAGAGATGAACAGACAGGTGAATGGAGAAGACTACATAACAATGAACTACGTGGTCTTTATATGAAGCCAGATATAATAAGAACAGTTAAGGCTCGTAGACTGCGATGGGCAGGACATGTTGCGCGTATGGGGAATGAAAGACGTGCATGGAAACTTCTTCTAGGAAAGCCAGAAGGAAAACGCCCAGTTGGTAGGCCAAGAATGAGGTGGGAGACCAACATTAACTATGATTTGAGGGAAGTAGATTATACAGGATAGGGATGTATGGAGAGCTTATGTCCTCGCGGCCATGAACCTACGGGTTCGATAGTGCCAGTGATAAGTAAGTAAGTAACAGAATTCAAATATCGAGGAACAACAATTATAAACAAGAATATGGTGCAGAAAAAAAAATTAAACATAGGTTCAACTCTGGAAATGCAATTTATTATTAGACATTCGTATAAAATGGACATACAAAATTAAAAATAAAGATGTGCTAGACAGATAGGTGAAGAAAGAACAATTCTGGAACTCATAAAGAAGAGGGAAAGAAATTGGATTGGCCACTATATACCTAAGAAGAAACTGCCTGCTGACGGAACCCTAGAAGGAATGGTCAATGGAAAGAAAGTTATAGAGGACGAAAAAAACATCAGATCATAGACAATATTAAAATAAATGGTTTGTATGCAGATACAAAAAGGAAGGTTGAGTTAAGGAAAGAGTGGAGAATGTTGAGTTTGCAGTGAAACTTGCAGATCGAATAATTAAATATAGGAACGCGTGGAAAGAAAATGTTGATAGAATGCCAGAAAAAAAATTCCAAAATTATTGCTAAATTATAAACCATGCGGAAGGAGAAATATTGGACGCCCACACAGAAGATGGTCTGAACAATTATAACAATTCTAGTTTTCATGAAACCGGAACGAGCCAACAGGCTTAATCCGTGGATGATGAAGAAAAAGAAGTATTATTATTGCTATTATTATTATTATTATTATTATTATTATTATTATTATTATTATTATTATTATTATTATTATTATTATTATTATTATTATTATTATTATTATTATTATTATTATTATTATTATTATTATTATTATTACCGCGGTGGACTAGTGGTTATGCTCCTTGCCTCTGGTCCCAAGGGTCGCGGGTTCAAACCCGGCCGGAGTCGATGGATTTTTAGGACGGAAAAATCCAAGGAGCAAGTCCTCCGGGAGGGACTTTAAGCCGTGGGTCCCGAGTCTGAAGATTTTCAGGCTCGTAAAAAATCCTTAAGCCTGAATGAAAAGGCCTCTAAGCAAAATTTACCGAATTTTCTCGTCCTAGTATTACCTTGGTTTCCTAGATGTCAGTATGAGGCGGAACGCTGACCACGTACCACTCAAAATTACATATTTACGAAAACAAGTGTAACTAAATTAGTATGGTTCAAATTCTTCCCTGTAGGGGGAGAACGCCTGAATCTCTGTAAAGGGAAAACATAGGCATAAAATACAATACAATTATTATTATTATTATTATATTGTTCCTATTATGTCTATACCATAATAATAAATAAAATTCCGAGAAATCCGCTCTAAGAATGGATGTCAAATATTAGCTGATTACATCGAATTCAATGTAGTTAAATCTTGGAATGTAACATCTAGTTACAGTTTTGCGTCTTCTTTAATATTAATAAATGTCCTTATAATATGGAATGTGTTATAATAAGTGACTTCTGTAACTGAATATAAAGTAGGTGTAATTTTGTAAGATCTACCTCTATAAACAAGAGTGTACTGTCATTATTATTGTTATTTATATTATTATCTTTTTACCGCGCAGCATGTGTTACCTATAAAACTAAATATAGTGTAAGTTATATTTAAAAGATACTTTATTGGAGAGGAGAACTTTAGTACTTTTTCCATAGGCCTATTATATGCTTAATTTATAAAACTCCTAGTTATTTTAAAACGACTATTTAACTCATGCCCCAAATGGCAATCAATGACCAATCACATTTCAATGGATTTTGATTTACAACCAATCACAGTCGTTTTTCACCTCAATTTTTACGCTTTCATTTTATCAAGTGGCTCCCAGATTGTATATATAGTGCACGAATATATCCAGATACTTCTTGCAAGATATAATAGAAAAACATTCGTAGCAAATTATTATACCACAAAAAACACTGTTTGCACTTTCTTAAACGTATTATTTCTCAGGAATTAACGTTGCAGAAAAATATAATTGACATATTTACATCATAGGACATCAGAAATTAATTAATAACCTGTAATGATGTGTTTCATTTCTTCTTCACTAGGGTGCATTCTTACAATATTGCGATTCTATTTGGCAATAAATGTGATCTGGTTGCAGTGATGAACAAATGAAGCCTAACAAACGTTTCTCATTTGTTTTCAAACATCGCCGTTTGCATTAAATATAAAAATATTTTAAAATAACTATACTTAAATGATTTGTGAGTAAACAGCTTAATTTTATTCGTTAAATAGTCCTAACAAATGCCACTCTTGATTTCCAAATTCTCTAGATAAATTTACTCCTCACTTCGTGAGTCGTGAATGTATCGATAATTTGGAAACCACTCGTGGCATTACTTATGAAAATATCAATATCTTTGTATATAAAAATTCATCCTGCGCATGTTTATGACTTAAAGCTTCAAACCCCTCAACCGATCTTCATGAAAATTTGTACATATTGTCGGACCAACGGATCTGTGCCCCTCAAGCGCTGCAGTCGTTCTTAGAAAAGTTAACGCCTATACCTGCCTGTACTCACACCATTCCACTCACTTCCTCCCACTAGTAGACAGGATAATTTTCCGAGTAGGGATGTTGCCAAACTTCCCCCAAACAGTATCATGAATCTTGAATAATGTAAGGATAATTATTACTTCTTCGTATTTAAGTAGGTCTAATGACGCTGATTGACTTTTATCATTTGAATTATGAATAGTGGGAGGGGCGAAAGAAAAGAGAGAGATAGGAATGAAGAGAGGAAAATGATTTACCGAGACAGAAAAGGAATTAGTGTTTAGTTTGCATATTTTCCGGGGGCACAGATCCGTTGGTCAGACTATACATTTCAAGTACGGCGAGTGTTCAGCCGCTAACCATTACGCTCTAAAATCATTAGATGTAGGAGTTCACCTGAAACGAAATATTAAAAAAATCGCTCTAGGAGTCGCAATTTTAAATGTTTCATAACGAAACTCAGTATATACTATTCAAACAAACCGAGGTAGGTATTATCCAAAACTCAGCTAAATCCGATAGTTAGAAGTGGGGGATTACCTGAAATCTAAAAATAAGATATTGACTCTAGCAGACTGCCATGTTTGGTTCGTCGCAACTTTATGCATATACATTTATGGCGAGTGTTTAGCTGACATTATGCTATAAAACATTAGGTGTAAGAGTTTACCTGAAACGAAAATTTAAAAATGATATTCAATTTATTTAGGCGTAGCAGCGCACGCCGGACTTCAGCTAGTAAATAATACAATATACAGTGTGATTATAAAGTCTCAGTACATTTTACAGAAATCGCTTACATATCGTATTTCTGTTACAGCCATTCGAAAGATACAAATATGTTCACCATTGAAGAGCGGATAGAGATTGTTGCTGCGCGTTTAAGAGGCCAGTCGTACGAGGAAGTTAGAAACAGGATTCCAAAGGAAACCATTACGGGAGACGTGTATCTTGATATGTTGCAACTTTTCTTACAGCCACAGTTACAGCAAGATGGTATATTTGATACAGTGGTGTTGCAACAAGATGGAGCACCACCACACTTTGCTCTGGCTATACGCGGGTATCTCAATGACTGGTTTACCAAAAAGTTGATTGGAAGGGCATCTCCTCGTATCTGGGCACCTCGTTCGCCAGACTCGCACCATCTAGGCCCAGCCGTCCACCCCTTGGGATACCTCGGTCGTCCTGACCATACTCCCAAGTCCTAGTTCTAGTCCTCCCTATCCTATGTTCGCGTCCACGTTAAAGTTCACGGTCCTTAAACCAACACCCCGGGGAGAGATGTTGGAGTTTGCAGTTCTGGGAATTGCTGAGCTACATAGTACATCAGGTCGCTCAATCCTGACGACCCCACAGTTGGTCCACGGGCTCCATGAGCCTAGCCGGGAGGACTGTTGTCGCAGATCCACCGACCATTCCCCTGTTCTGCCTCTAGGGACGTGTCCTGCAGCCGTTGTGAGACCGGCTAGGGCTACAAGCCCAACAGTGTGAGACTTTTAGTATATCCAGGTGCTCATCTCCTGGCGACCCCACAGTTTGTCGACGGGCCCGTAGGCCAAGCCAGGAACCAGTACAGTAGCTCCCCTCTGGACTGGTCCGAGCCGAGCCCTGGTGTGCCCCCAGGGACGCATTCTGCAGCTGTTGTGGGCCAGCACGGAGCTCGCAAGCTCCAACAGATGAGCAACTAGTACGACAAGGCGCTCAACTCTTGCCTACCCCACTAATGGTTCACGAGTCCCTTGGACTTAACCGGGAGGACTGTCTAGCAGATCCACCGATCTTTCCCCCAGTGCACCAGCTGGGGACGTGTTTGGTTGCTGAAGTGGTTCCAGCCTGAGCTATAGTACGTCAGGTCGCTCAACTCCTGACGACCTCACAGATTGTCCTTGGGTCACTCGGTTCCAGAGTCGGCGCTAAGTCCCACGCCAAAGACCGCGCTTCTTCCTTTCCCGAGCTTTTTGACCTGGTGGTAATTCCCAGCATTACGCCCGGTATTGTCCCATCCAGCCCGTTCGCAAGACTAGGCCTAGTCGTGTAGCTGCTGTGAGGCAGCCCACTGAGCAATGTAGGCATCCAGGGAGCTCATCTCCCATGGTGCCCCCACAGATGGTCTCAGGTTCAATGAACCAGGAGATAGGGGGGCACGATCCCCTAGTCTCCCACCGCCACGCCAACAGCGGCACATGCCCCCGCTGTGGGCCGGGATAGTTCTAGGCTTGACAGCAGGCCCCTTTCGCATATGTTTTTCCTGCTGACCCCACTCATGGTCCGCGAGTCCATCGCACCCCTTGACTTTTTTGCTTGGGGTTCATCAAGCAACAGGTGTACAGAACCAAGTTTCCTAATGTGCAAGTGCTGAAAGAACGCATACGCCAAGCTAGTGAAATGATTACAGAGGATATGTTGGTACATGTTTTCCGGGTGACGGTGCGTCGTTGGGAAACATGTTTTGAGATTGATGGAGGTCATGTTGAACACTAACTTGATAGTAGAAACTAGCTTATAATTTTTGTTTTATTTGTGCTACGTTATCCACAAAATGTACTGGGACTTTATAATCACACTGTATAACAATACATTACATTATACAAGATTTATTTTATCATAGGCCTATATTAAATGACTATATTATTATATTCATGCAACATTTGTATATTATTTAAATTATGTTTAAAACTGCAGGATGGAATACTACCAAAGGCTGTCTATGCATGGAAAATTGAAAGAAGGAGCAGAAAAGGAAGACCAAGAACAACCTAGAAGAACAATCAAAATTTAATGAGGAAATTTGGTGTAACAGATGAAGAGACAGAGGATAGAGAACGATGGAGAACTTTTAATTAAGGGAAATTTGTGAATGTTTGTTGCAAACTGGTAGTCTATAAGTCCGTAGTCATTTATGTATTTATTTTTAAATTTATGTTAATTATGAAGATTGTTTGGAGAAAACCCTCAATGGTGAGGAAAATTCTCAAAATGAATGATTGTTTAAAACTTGTTAAATGACTAACGAATCAGATCCTCGAAATGAAATTTCAGTCCCGCATTTGCTTTGATGAAAAAAGAAAACAATGAGAAAATACCAGTCAGATTAATAGATCTGAAATTTGAACTCCAACGTTCCAAATACGAGTCTAAACGCGTCCGACTGAGCCAGGGAGCTGGATGGAAGTAATTTTCACACTTTCATCTGTATCTCTTTCAGTTGTAACGTAAACAAACTAGATGCATGGAGTGCGTTTTCAATTGGTCGAATAAATTGTTTTACCTTTAAGCATGTAAGAAAGCGTAGTTCGCTCTCTAACAATAGAAATAAATAAAATAAAAATATGTATTATCTATCATCCATCCGTAGTAATTCTGCCCGAGGGCAGGTCGTTCACTGCGATTATAGCATTTTCATGCTATGTTTGCAGCTTTACTAGGGAATTATAGGTGTGGTAGCTTCCCGTTGCTTTCCACACCGGTGATGGATGATGATGATGGTGATGATAATGATAAGGATGATGATGATGGCCATATGATTTCGGGGACCGTTTGGGCCTTAAAGTTTTCCTGACATTTGTCTTATAGGTGAGGAAAAACCCCGATAAAAACCTCATCCAGAAAAACTGCCCCGACCGGGAATCGAACCCGGGCCCGCTGCGTGACAAGGCAGCATGCTACCTCGAGACCACAGCGGTGGACTTATCTATCATATTTCTATGTAATTTATATGGAGGAATCTTAAAAATATAGATAGAGGGATCATATGTTGATTAATGTCTTTCACATCCTCCGATTCCTAATAGCCAATTTTGTCGGTCCACCCAATCTTCTGGTTGTAGATGTTTCTCCTGCATGTATAAATATATTCCCTGACTCCAGGAGGTTTTAGGTCTTTCTCTGCCTCGTCTTCCCTCAGGTTTCCTTTCCAAAACACATTTTGGTAGCCGATCCTCTTCCATTCGCTGCACATGTCCGTACAATTGTTGAGTTTTAATATAATCTAAAACAGTGTCTTCAATCTTCTTTTTCTCCCTCATAACTGAGTTTCTAATTCTTTCTCTTCTTGAAATTCTTGCTGCCCTTCGTATAAAATCCATTTCAATTGCCAAAAGATACTTATTTGTTGTTAATGGTCAAAGTTCTGCTCTATAAATAATGATGCATTTAAAAATTGTATGATATATATTAATTTTATTTTTATTACTTATATTTTTATCCCATAATATTCCATTGAAGTAAGAAATTGCAAATTTTCCTTTATTATTTCCAGTTCTTATTTAATCTTCATAACTTAATTTTTTATTTATTTTAATTCTTAAATATGTGATCTCACTACAAGATTTTATTGTTTCTCTAGTCTTCAAAATAAAAAATAATAATAATAATTTTAATAGATTAAATAAATAAGCATTTAATTGTTGAATTCTTATGCACATGTAATGCAAAACACTTTGGGATTTATATTATTTTAAAATGGTGAATTCCTGTAGAATTTCTTAAAAGACTGGAATAGAAGATTTGAAAAGCGGAGAGAAACAAATTATTTTGAATGTTTGTAACAGTTTCGTGAAAAGTAACAGCATAATTTACAGGTGAGCCAGAATGTATCATAAATTCTGCTTGTAATTAAATTGTAAATAAAGAATATCTATCGATGTCATGAAAAAAAGCGTAAACGTCTGATTAGGTAGGCCCATATTTATTTTTTGTCATAAATAAATAAGAAATGGAGGAATTTTCTAATTATTGGTACCATTTTAACTAGTAATCAGTCATACTTCACGTAAAATACTATGTTGCCTAAGAACAATATTTCTATTGATGGCAGTTCCTTATACAATTCAGTCATATGGCGGGTAAAAGTAGCACCAAGGTTCCGCTAATAGACGGAGTCGGCGGAGTAATACCTTATGCAAGTTTTTTTCATCATCATCATAGTACATTCACGAATTTAGGCCATTTGTTGACCTGTTCCGGCCTCAAGAGACACACCATCCAGAAGTCTTTTGAGTGGACGTCCTGGTCTTCTTCTTCCTGCAGGTTGATATCTTAACATTTGTTTGGGTATTCTGTGATCTTCCATTCGATGAACATGTTGCATCCATCTTGACTTATAATCAGAAATTTTGTTTTTGCTAAAGATCCCATGTGTAATTCTTCTAAGATGTCTTCATTTTTTTTGTGATCTAGTAGTGTGTATCCTGCAGTCCTCCAAAGATATCTCATTTCAGCAGATCTAAGTCTCTATATATCCTTCTGTTTCAACGTCCATACTTCGCTACCATACAAAAGAGTTGGAAGAGCCAGTGTTTTATACACTTTCAGTCTTGAATGCTTTTGGACTAACTGTGGCTTGAAGATAGAATTTATTAACCCTAAAATTCTTAAAAATTTAGATATTTTTTGCATTTACATCCTTTCCTTCTTCATATGAGATATTGCATCCTAGATATGTAAAATTATTCACCTGCTCCAAAATTTTATTGTCCAGTACAATTTTACTTCTGACAGGATCTACACCTTGAAATGCCATAATTTTTTGTCTTTTCTGTAGATATCTTTAATCCATATTCTTCTGTAATTTTGTTAAGTTCATACAGACCTTTCTGTAGATTATCTTCGGAATTTGCTATTATTATTTGGTCATCTGCAAACAATAGGGTGTTTAATTTTCTATTTTCTGATATTCTTATTCCAAATTTATATGTTTTGTTCCAGCAACATATTACTTCATTGATATAAATTGCAAAAAGTGTTGGTCAGATTAAGATTAATAATGCATTAACTGAGTCTATTCATACAAAAAAATGGAGCACGACAAGGTGATTCTCTTTAATATTGCCCTTGAAAAAGTGATAAGAGACGCAGATGTTAATATAAGAAGAACCATCTTTCATAAATCTGTGCAAATTCTTGCATATGGCGACGATATAGATATAATAGGGAGAAGTCAATTAGCCATGAAGGATGCATATATTAGCCTGGAGAAGGCAACGAAAATTATGAATCTTAAAATTAACCAGGCCAAGATAAAATATATGCCGGTGATTAAAGGTAAATGTGAAGCTTTCCCATCTAGTTTGGAAGTTGGTGCATATAAATTTGAACTGATTCACAGTTTTATTTATCTAGGATCTGAAGTAAATTGTAGAAATGATAATTCGGCTGAAATTCATCTACGGATCATGGCTGCAAACAAATGCTTTTTTTGGACTCACGAAAATGTTTAGAACTCAGTTTATATGTAGAAAGACAAAAATACTCATGTATAAAGTTCTCCTTAGACCAGTGTTAACACATGCATCAGAATCTTGGACCATGATGAGGAATTATTAGAGCGTTTTGAAAGGAAGATACTGAGATCCAATTTGGTGCCGTTAAAGAAATAATGTATGGAGAAAGAGATACAATAATGAATTGTATAAACTGTATAATCACCGGATATTCTGAATTTTGCTAAAATTAATAGACTGGCCTGGACTGGACACATTATTCGTATGGACGCAAAAGTATTACAAAAAGAAATTACAATGAGCAACCTCTATTGGCCAGAAAAGTTGGAAGACCTAAATTAAGATGGAAGGATAGTATAAATCAAGACATTAAGATTTTAAAAATATGAAACTGTCGAAATCTCAAATGATATGTGGAACTATACATAAAACATTAAAGAATAAAACAAGAAGAGATACTAGATTGAAGTTTTATTAAACATTGGCAGTTCTTGCATTACTTTATGGGAGTGAAACTTGGGCAATGACCAAAAAATTGCAAAGTAGAATACGAAACGTAGAAATGAACTTCCTTAGAAGAACAAAAGGCTGCACAAGATTGGATCGGATAAGGAATGAAGATATAAGAACAGAGTTAAATATGTATCCATTGGATGAGAAAATCAGAAAATATAGAGAGAAATGGTTTACACATGTGGAAAGAATGAATGGGACAAGATTACCAAGAGCAGCATTCAACTACAAGCCAAGAGGTTCAAGGAATGTAGGAAGGCCAGTGAAAAGATGGACAGAACAACTGTGAGGAGGAAAAGGCAATTTGCCTAGCCCGTGAAGTGAAGAAGAAGAAGATTTTAAAAATAAAAAAACTGGAAGAATGAAGCTCAGAACAGGGAAGTCTGGCATAAGCTTCTGAAGGCGGCCAAGGCCCACATGGGGCTGTCGAGCCATTGATGATGATGTGATGATGATGATGAAGTTTTTTTACAGTACAACTGGATTTAGTATAGGGTTCATCGACATGTGTAAATTCCGAATCAATAATTGTTTGGCAAAGGACTTTGTTCTTCAATTAACTTGTGTAATTACGAAGGGTGTGTTTTGTGACGTGAAGTCCAAAGTATTTGATGCCAGTTTAATGGATTTATATGCGATATGAAAAATTCCTTTTCTCGCGCATGGAACAGCTGTTCATTCGGAATCTTGCACTCAGTGTGATAAGAAGTGTGTTGAACAATCACCATGGCCTCATCTCTTAGAAAACATCAGCGAATAGACATTGAACCCATCAACGAAAGAACACCGTTACTACCAAAACAGCGAAAATGGCGACGTAAGTAATTTTTATTAATTTTATCTATTTATAATGTTATTTTTAAGTAATGAAGATTATAAGCTTCAATTTAAGTTATTTTATCTACTACTAAAACAATCAGTGGCGCTTTAGTTCGTAGTTACTAGGCAACAAAACCTATACGTTATATTCTAACAAAACAGAAAACACGCTATCAAAACATAAAATACATGTTCAACAGAACGTAAATAGGATATTACGATGCGAGGTTGGGAATCAGTTTTTACAGAATCGAGGAAATTGTTTAATAGCTCGGTTTTCAATATCCGAGATTCTGTAAAACACTTCACAAACGTGTGTTGTACATTATTTTTTGCGCGATGCTATTTTCAAAATAATAAATAATAGTAAAATAATAACATCTTTGTTGGAAATATTTGCGTTCATTGTAAACAACTGACTAACGTTAACAGTGTGGATAATGTTTATTAGTTGAAACAACAGGAGACCGTGAGACTAATTTAGTGAGAAAATGGCGGCAAATATGTATTTATTGTTTTATATTGTTTCAAATAAAATTATTTTCTTTTAAAATGCAGTGATTTGTTTCGTATAATGTATATTAACACTATCCTTTGGATATTTTTGTATATACATTGTATGTAGTATACAGGGGCACGCCGTAGCATAATGGTTAAGGCACTGCGCTACAAGCGGGAAGGACGAGGGTTAGAGTCCCGGTGGGGGTCAGGATTTTTAAACTGACCCAAACCTTCTGGCGGCACTATGGCCCTGGGTTCGACTGCCTCTAACGTAAATGAGTACCGGACGCTTGTTCTGGGGGTAAATGCGGCAGTCACGCAGGGCTGACAACCCGGCTGACATCAAGTGCCAATTGTCCATAAAAAGTGGGAGCCTTAACCTCCCACTACCCCAAGGGCCTCCTGAGGCCTGTAGTGGGATCACTTTATGTAGTATACATAGAGGGCAGTGGTTTTACATCCCACACACGTGTTTGTAACATGTAATATTACAGTATAGTTATTTTATTGCAATAGAGTCATTTAGGTTGGCAACCCCGAAATGTAAGAAGTTGAACTTTTAATCATGGTCGCCATTGCTGTAAGTACAACAAAACGCACTATCCCGCAAAAATACACTTTAATGTATTTTTCGAATAACTACATAAATAAACTTTCCAAGACTTTTCTGGATTATGCTGATGATGTAGTTTTGTTGGCCGATAGCGAGGAGATACTAAAGGACAATACGCACAAACTGTTGAGTAACACTAAGAAATTAGGACTGGAAGTAAATATCAATAAAACTAATTATATGGTCACACGTAGAAATTCATTGTATAATGGAAATGGACAGCTAATGACAAATGAGGGAAATTTTGAGGAAGTGGCTGAATTCAAATACCTAGGAACAGTAATCACAAATAGGAATGAGATGCACAAAGAAATTAAACATAGGCTCAATTCTGGAAATGCGTGCTATTATGCATTACAGAGACTCTTGATGTCCCAACTCCTTTCAAAAAACGTTAAACTGAAAATATATAAAACTATTATTCTACCAGTTATATTATATGGGTGTGAAACATGGACTCTTACTTTAAGGGAGGAAAGAAGATTACAAGTATTTGAGAATAAAGTACTTAGGAAAATTTTTGGACCAAAGAGAGATGAACAGACAGGTGAATGGAGAAGACTACATAACTATGAACTACATGGTCTTTATAGGAAGCCAGATATAATAAGAACAGTTAAGTCTCGTAGACTGCGATGGGCAGGACATGTTGCACGTATGGGGAATGAAAGACTTGCATGGAAGCTTCTTGTAGGAAAGCCAGAGGGAAAACGCCCAGTTGGTAGGCCAAGAATGAGGTGGGAGAATAACATTAACTATGATTTGAGGGAAGTAGGGGAATCCTGAGAATACCCCGAAAAATCGGGAGAAAGGTGCTCCCTAGTGGGACGTTTCCTAACCAGACTTATTTAGTTTAACTTAATTCCTTATGATGTCAATGAGTGACAAGTGGTCAATGTATCACCTCGAGGAAATATCTAGTAGAAAACTATAAAGTATAGCTTGGAAGGATGCAGATCGGTCAAATAAGTAGATTATACAGGGGTGGGAGAACAACATTAACTATGATTTGAGGGAAGTAGATTATACAGGGAATGATTGGAAAGCATTAGCTCAGGATAGGGATATATGGAGAGCTTATGTCCGCGCGGCCATGAACCTACGGGTTCGATAGTGCCAGTGAGTAAGTAAGTAAGATTATACAGGGAATGATTGGAAAGCATTGGCTCAGGATAGGGATGTATGGAGAGCTTATGTCCGCGCGGCCATGAACCTACGGGTTCGATAGTGCCAGTGAGTAATTAAGTAAGTAAGACTTTTCTGGAAGTATAATAATAGTTGCATCTTGAACTGCTTTTAAAATTTACCCGATGAACCGTGAAAACCACCTTCTCCGCTCATTGTTACTTTAAATTCACATATGAAACTAGCGCTCAAAATTACAGAATATAACACCAATGTTTGTTGATTCATCGTGTTTCTTTTTCTTTCCTCCGAAGTCCACATTACTCTTTCTCTAAACATATCGTTTCCGCAATATTAAGTAAATTTCATTAAATTCACTACATATACAACACATACTCAAAAACTCTAAACGTAGATAAATTATTGTAGACAACACGTTACAAAATTAGGTTTAGTAACTCGTTGCTCATAGAACAGTCCCTTTATAATTATGAGAGTTAATTTTATGTTCTTATTTTTTTATTCGATCGGCCGCGGTGGATTAGTGGTTATGCTCCTTGCCTCTGGTCCCGAGGGTCGCGGGTTCAAACCCGGCTGGGGTCGATGGATTTTTTAGGACGGAAAAATCCAAGGATCAAGTCCTCCGGGAGGGACTTTAAGCCGTGGGTCCCAAGTGTGAAGATTTTTGGGCTCGTAAAAAATTCTTAAGCCTGAATGAAAAGGCCTCTAAGCAAAATTTATCGAATTTTCCCGTCCTAGTACTACCTTGGTTTCCTAGATGTCAGTATGAGGCGGAACGCTGACCACGGACCACTCAATAATGAATATCTATACGAAAACAAGTGTAACTAAATTAGTATGGTTCAAATTCTTCCCTGTAGGGGGAGAGCGCCTAAATCTCTGTAAAGGGAAAACATGGGTTTACAATGCAAAAAAATGTTTTATTCGACACCATAGAATAATCCTCTTCGGCCTAAGTTTGGTCCCTAGATTTTTAAAGTTAGAGTGAAAATCATAGACGATTATTACTTTTATCTTTTTCGACCTCCCCATCCCAAAATTAAGAAGAATGTGACACATAAAACTAAAATAAAAATTCATACCTGTGCGACATAATTTTATTTTCTATGCATTTTAAGATCAAATATCGTACGAGTAATTTTGAAACTGTGAGTAAGAGATGGTAATAGAAACTTTGTCAGTAAAGTAATTACCAGTAGTTTAGAGTTTTTGGAAATTTACGAAGTTCGTTTTACGTAGATTATCTATGTGTTTCTTTTATAAACGTTATGCAACTGACATACAGATAAGAAGTTTCTCCACTGCCAAGTTTTAAAAATAACCTAGTAAGATTTCAATATGGAACATTTTTTTTTTTCGATAGCCAGTTGCCATCTTCTATCTTTTCAATTATCTTCTTCTTCTTGTTTAATTATTCTGGTCATTGCTTTCATCTGAGAGTAGATCTTCCTTTCCTCTCACCCCCCCTTGTTTTTGTCACCATTTCAGTGTACATTTTGTCTATAAAATCATGAATTAAATATAAATTAAAATGCCTTGAAATTTATGGTTAGATTCACAATGTGTGAATTTTTTTTAATCTGTGTTATCCGCTCTAAAATTTTCTTGATCAACGGAGCAAGTAACTGCCTCACCTTAAAATTCACTTTGTTTGTTTTAAGTGAATAATCACTTTCATATTCAGGCAGCGATTGACCAAAACATTGTGTCAGTTGTATAAGAATATTCATACACGATTTCATCAATTTTAATCATTATTTTCTCATAATCAAACAAAAAATACAAGAAAATAAAGAGAAGAATTTATTTATATTTAAAGGAAGTGACACTATGAGGTTTATTTAATTAATAGGAGTTGGAATATTCACGAAAAACCAAATTACTGAAACAGATAAATCTAAGGAATTCACAATTTGGGAGAAAATTAACATCCACAAACCAAAAAGAAGATAATGCATTTTGAAATTCCCGGGGGAAAAATGATTTGCAAGTTCATCCGTCAGCCAACAGAGGTAGTAGAAATCAAACTACAAGATCACCAACCTCTGGTTCAACAGTCGGAAAGAATTGATAATGATGGCGTAACGCATCGAAACCTTGTCTTCAAGAAATATACGTATGTACATACCACTATACTTTAGTATTTACCATACGATAGTTCCTTAGGAATTCGTTTCATTGATGAATAGGTTCGGAGTTAAAGCCGTTTTGATATTAATCGAAATTTGCATGAATAGATGTCAACTTTCCACATTACGAGAGGAGAGTAGTTTAGACTTGTTAATGTTCTGTTGTGGTTATACCTAAGGTAACAGCAGATGTAAATCGTTGTAGTAACATTTAGCAACCTAAAATCGCAAAATCTGCCCGGCATTTCATTCTTGGGTTTTTTTACCACTGTACATTTGTTTTCAAACGAACAACCTGGAGGACCAGGAACTTTTTAATCAAGGTTCTCTTTCTCTAGTCCTTGACGAATCAACGTCTAATTGCAAGGCAGCAGGCCTGGGAATTCAAATCTAAAACAATAAATAAATAAAATTCTGTATAAATGGATTTTTGAAGGCGTTCAGCTGGAATTTCTATAAGAGTCAAATAACAAATGGCGTAATTAAACAAAAGATGAATGTTTAAACTTCAATTTCACATTTCATAAAAAACAAACCATTAAAATGGCATGACCATGAAAAAAATAATTACAGAAGACAGACCCCCAAGTGGAATACTAGATTGGATGACACTTTGTGGAAGAAGAAGAGGACTGCCAATAATAGCGTAGGTTGGTGGTGTTTTAAGCAACAAAAGGGAAAAAGGATTGGGCGATGGAGATTAGAATGACAAGGAAATATGGAGGATAATGACAGTAGATTTACTGGTCGCAAGAAAGATGTGAATCATTTTGAAACCTGCTAAATAAATAAGTAAATAAAATCGCAAAATTTTTATAGCCTGGGGACGCGCCGTTAGCTTAATGGTTAAGGCACTGCACTACGAGCCGGAAGGTCGAGGGTTCGAGCCCCGTAGGGTCAAGATTTTTAAACTGACCCAAACCCTCTGGCGGCACTAAGGTCCTGGGGTCGACTCAGCCTCTAACGGAAATGAGTACCAGACACTTGTTCTGGGGGTAAAGGCTGCCGTCACGCAGGACTGACAACCCGGCTGACATCAAGTGCCGATTGTCTAGAAAAAAGTGGGAACCTTAACCTCCTACTACCCCAAGGACCTCCTGAGGCCTGTCGTGGGATCTCTTTAGTTTGTATAACCTATCCCTATTCCTACCAGCTATCTCCTCAAGGAGAACAAATATTAACCAATCAGCCAATCTTTATTTTATCATACACATAAATTGTAATGCTGCAGACAATGTCAAAACAAAGCATTTCACCGTATTTATTCCCGTTACGTGAGTGTACATAATACAGGTATCGTCTTTCTTCGAGGAGTTTACCGCTCAAAGGAATGTAGTGTGGGTATGGACACTGGATGGCAACACCTGTCAGGAAGGAAGTGCAATTATATTGACTATTTAACTCATGCCACAAATGCTAGTCAATGACCAATCACGCTTCAATGAATTCTGTTTTACAAACCAATGACAGTCGTGTTTCACCTCGCTCTTTATCGATTTCTCTTTATCAGCTACTGCTTTTGTGATAAAGAAAGCTCCTCCTTTTTACACGCTTTATATTAGCTTGACCTGTATCTATCTATCTGTCTATCTATCTATCTATATATCTACGAAACGGAATCTTTCAACGCGATTTTCACCCACTTAAAATCATTGGATCGACTTGAGACTTTGTATACTTGTAAAAGACCCGTGACAATACAATAATTTCATATTTTGTTTCTAAAATCATGGCCAGAATAATCCGAAAATCAAAAAAATTGTCTTTGTATCTATGTAACGGAATTTTTGAACACGATTTTCACCCACTTAGAAACGTTGGATCGACTTGAAACTTTGTATACTTGTAAAGGGCCCGTGACAATACGATATTTTCATATTTGTTTCTAAAATCCTGGCCAGAATCATCAGAAAATAAAAAAAATTAAAACTGGTATAATAGGTTGCGGACTTGTCGACTTTTTAGTCAATCGTTGTAACAGTTCAGATGGTAGAGGGGTGAACTCTAGTGGCATATAATTTCAGTAATCCATAGGTCGCTGGTTCAATTCTGGCTGGGAGGTTGTTTTTTTAGAAGAGTATTATTTTTAGCTCATACTACAACAGTATCGAATTTAAAGATATTTACATTTTTATCTTATTCTGTAAAATATTAAAACTAAAAAATAAAAAATAAATAATAGTTTTAAAAAACTAAAACAACACGCTTTATTATAAAACCGAACTAAAAAAATGAAAAATAATTTTAATTTCCAACACGCTTGGGATAAATAATTTTACCATCAAAAGCGTGGGGTGCTGTTTATGATTTTTACATGTTCTTCTTAGAGACTTTACTTTTACCAATATCTGTTTATTATCAAATATATTCATTGATAAAGAGCACCCCACGCTTTTGATGGTAAAATTATTTATCCCAGCGTGTTGGAAATTAAAATTATTTTTCATTTTTTTAGTTCGGTTTTCTAATAAAGCGTGTTGTTTTTTAGTTTTTTAAAACTATTATTTATTTTTTTAAATGTTCTGAACAGGACAGAACATTATTTCTCTCCAACAATATAGCACATAATGAACAGATTCCTTGATTTTACTGAGTTGTTTACTAAAAAATAAATGAATAACCCGTAATGTTGATTATGATATATAGTTTGATGTGTTTCATTATTTCTCCACTTGTGTACATTCTTACAATATTGCGATCTTATTTGGCAATAAATAATATGATCTAGTTGCAGTGAATGAACATAACCTCACATTTCTGATTTGTTTTCAAACATCGCCGTTTACATTAAATATATAAATATTTTAAAATGACTATAGTTAAACAATAATTTGTGAGTAAACAGCTTAATTTTATTCGTTAAATAGTCCTAACAAATGCCACTTTGATTTCCAAATTCTCTAGATAAATTCACTCCTCACTTCGTGAGTCGTGAATTTATCGATAATTTGAAATCACTCGTGGCATTATTTATGAAAATAATCGGAAAACCGCGGTCGTGGCTTAGATTTTGGTTGAGAAATCCAGCCAAAGTCACAGAAAACCGCAAACTGAAAACTGCATATTTAATTTGTGAATGGATACTTCCCTTCGACTCGGCTGTAGGAACAAAAGAAACTACCTGCCAGGGATTGGTTAAAGTTCTCGAGTGAAGCAGAAAAGTGGTTTGCCTCTTCCAATATAATTATTGCAGCCTTGGTGCACAACATTTCAAAAGCATTTTCGTTGTTTTAAGAACAGATAAAATTCATTAATAACGTAATGGCTGACCATAGAGAACCGATGGTTGACCGGGATGCGTGCCGTGCGCCTCGCAATTTGCATTTTTTTTTTTTTTTTTTTTACTTTTAAATTCTGCTACAACGACTAAAGGCGCCACCAGGATTGATCTATGGACGCCACATAACGTAGTTGCGTTACCAATGGTAGATGACTCTGTACCAGCCGTGCTATCTACAAGAGTAGTAAACCGAATGGAAAGAGTACCCTACCTCCCAGCGCTAAACTCGTCGGAGGAGGACAGTACACATCACATAACGTGGTCTGACGAAGTGGAGCGTAAATTGAAAATAGATCATATTAACATTATCTAACCTCCGGGTACGGAATTCGAAGCCAGAAATTACAATGGATTTGCATTATATTACATGTTTATAATTACAATACAATCTGTGCAAACTATGTGGGTCGCACTGCGATCGATATCACCTATTACAGTGTAAAAACATAGGAACATCGATAACAGACTTCTGTAATCAACTTTTATAAGATTCATGATGTGTTCCGTTGAGGTATTATTCAAAATTAAAATATAAAATTATGGAATATTCACCTGAAAGGTCCATCTCCTCAACTTAATTAATTATTTAACTGCAGCGCTTTCGGGACTTGTCCCATCAACGGCAGGACTGAAAACTGGTTTTGACATGGAAATAATTATTTCTACATGGCCATTGGCTGCAATAATACCGATTATTATAAACACAATACAATTAGAAAAACCTTAGAAATTAAAACCCGACTTCAAAGAGTTCTTAAGATTAAGTAAACTGAAAAGTTAAAAAAAAAATGTTTTCGCAATCGAAGAAGAAATTGCATTAGTTCCGTATTCTGCAGATTCGCCTCAGATTTCGATATATATATATATATATATATATATAACTTTTGGTTCTACTCTTTCTACTCTTGTTTGGTTGCCCTTGATATTATTTATTTTTTAATAATATTATTCATGAATCAATTTGATAAAACAGTTTAATATATAAATCAACGTAATAAAACATTTAGTGATTCTAAATGTAAGCTTGTATATTTCTGAAGGTTGGAAAACCGGATGCAATAAGAACAGTTAAGTCTCGTAAATTCCGTGACTCAAATGGGGAATGAAAGAGGAATATCTGATAATCCACGACTTGTCGGCTTAAAGAGTATTGCCATAACTAGCTACGCTATGACGTGACAATTTATCACAACTTCATAAGTAATGTTGCAAGTGATTTCCAAATCATCGATGAATTTATGTAGAGGATTTGGAAATCAAGAGTGTCATTTGTTAGAACTATTTAACGAATAAAATTAAGTTGTTTACTCACAAAAGCATTATTTAAATATGGTTACCGGTATTTTAAAATACTTACATATTTAATGTAAAAGGCGATGTTAGAAAACAATTCAGAATTGTGTCATTATGTTTTATCCAGTGCAACTTGATCATATAATAGTATTTAATGCCATCTGGCGTAGGAAACTTGAAATAGGATCACAATATTGTAAGAATGAGCCCTAGAAAGAATGAAACAAATCAAACTGTATATTATAACCAACATTATAAATTATTAATTTAATTTTTTAGGAAACAACTCAATAAAATCATTATTTACAAACACAATTATGAACACACAATAATCAAATGTGTGGTTCGAAAGAATCTGTTCATTATTTGCTATATTAAATGTATTTGTTGAAAAATCAGTCACAGCAAAATATTGCTCTGGCTTGTTCAGAATATTAAAAAAAATTGTTTATTTTGGTAAAGAGAATTCGATAAAGAATGAGATGAAACACGACTGTCATTGGTTGTAAAACAAAATTCATTGAAACGTGATTAGTCATTGACTTTCATTTGGGACATGAGTTAAATAGTCATAAGTAATGCCACGAGTGATTTCCAATTTATCTAGAGAATTTGGAAATCAAGAGTGGCATTTGTTAGAACTATTTAACGAATAAAATTAAGCTGTTTACTCACAAAACGTTATTTAAACATAGTTATTTTAAAATATTTATTTATTTAATGTAAACGGCGATGTTTGAAAACAAATAATAAGCGATGTTTGAAAACAAATCAGAAACTATTGTTTGCTTGTTCATCACTGCAACTAAATCATATTATTTCTTGCCAAAGGATCCCGATATTGTAAGTATGCACCCTAGTAGAGAAATTTATAACCAACATTATAGTTATTAATTAATTTCTGATGTCCTATGATGTAAATATATCAATTATATTTTTCTGCAATGTTATTTCCTGGGAAATAATTCGTTTAAGAAAGTGCAAACAGTGTTTTTTTGTAGTATAATCAATTGCTACAAATGTTTTTATATTATATTATAGCAAAAACAGAGGACAAACTACAAAGAATGCTATATAAACTAAATGAAATATAAAAAATACAACATGGAAATATCCTCACAAAAATAAAAAAACAATGGCCTTCAAGGGCGCTCATCCATTTCGGACAAAGATAATATTAGAAAATAAACCAATAGAACAAGTGATAAGATGTAACTTCCGAGGCTGCAAAATATCATACACAATGGAAACAGATATAAATAAACTAAGCAAGTTTAATCACATAAAAAAACACTAAAAAGAACTCTGAAAAATAAAGTCAGGAAAGACTTTATAATGAAATTATACAAGACAATAGCAGTACCTATTATTACTTATGGATCTGAAACATGGACAGTGACAACACAACAATCTGCCAGAATACAAGCTGCTGAAATGAGATTCCTCAGACCAATAGCAGAATATCAAAGAACTGACAAAAGATAACACAGAAATAAGACAACTAAAAGTACAGGAATTAAACACAACAATAGAGAAATACAGAACAAACTGGAAAGAACACTTGGCAAGGATGACTGAGAATAGAATACCAAAAGCAGCATACAGCTATTCACCACGAGGAAGAAGAAGTTTGCGAAGACCAAAGAAAAGATGGAAAGAGCAGCAATTTGGAGCCGGAACAGACTAGTAAATAAGCCTAAACCGTGATGATGAAGAAGAAGAAGAAGATATCTCCCGCAAGCACTATCAGCTGACATTCGTGCACTATGTAAACAATCTGGTAGCCGTATTTCTTAGAGAGTCAGTCAGTGCAAAATAATGCTATGACCTATTCAAAATGTTAAAAATGAGGAGGTTTCTTTAAGATGATGAACTTGTTTGATAAATTCGAGGTGAAACATGACTGTGATTGGTTGTAATTAAAAAATCATTGAAATGTGATTGGTCATTGAATCCCATTTGGGGCATGAAAATCGCGTCTATTTTTCCAAAATTAAGTAAAATTAAGTAGAATTAAATCCTATTTGTGTTTCTTTTAACGTTAAATATCCATGCATAAGTTCTGGATTCTTACATTTTAACATATTTTAATCCTTTAAAATACTTTGAAAATATCAATGTAATTTTATGCTCCATGTACCAACGACTCCACTCCATTGCGCGACAGGCCTAGAAGACACTGACCAAGCCGGCTGCTGGCCTCAAATACACATGTGTTAATCACATAGGTGTACGATATGTACCAATAACTGACATATGTAAATTCTATTACTTCATGGTACGACAGTCCTAGAGGATCCTTGGCCTACCAGACGGCTGCTGGCTTCGCATCCACATTTATTAATCACACATGTGGACGACCATGCAGCCAGTATAGGGATGATATGTGGTCAGCATCTCGGATGCAGTCGTCATAGCTGGTTTTCTCGATCTGAAGCCGTTAAAAATTTCAGCTACCCAAATTCCTCACGATGCTGGGTAGGCTCCTGTCTCACACTGGCAGATATTTCATGAGAAAATTTGTTCCCCATGGGACTCGAACCAGTGCGAACCCCTTTGATCTGCAAAAAGGCAAAGATGCCTAAAATCGATGTAAATTCAAAATCACTTCACCATCATCAGATTTAAGTCTGAACATGTTCCTAACCACAGAGTATCCAGAGTAGAAAGTGGACAAGTTTCGCGTACATGCCACAAGAGGCGTTAGTGTACTACTAACTAACGACATCTGATTTTTTTTTTGTGGAACTAATATGAAATTCAGCACCGTCTGGTAGTAAAATTACGAATTATAATTTACATCATGTGGTGAATAATTATGGAATTATTTGTACCCAGCCTCCCAGACCTAAAGATTTTCTTTTTAATTTTAACAGAAGGAAGAATGAAAATAAATAAAACATGTTATTTTATTTTCTTTATTAAAATTTAAAAACGTGCATTGAGCTATTTTAAATATGTACAATTGACCTACCCCCTTATTCTCACATACATACTTTATATAATATGTATTATGTTCTATAAAATATTTATTAAAGAACCTTAGCCATGTTGTACATCTGAAATCCATTATAAAGTCACTCACATTTTTTAAAAATGTTTATTATAAATGACTGTACACTAACATCTCTCTTCCGAACCTAACAAATCTGAGAATTTTATCATTTCTAGTAGGTTTATCTTTGAAAAGAGATTCACATTAAAAGCTTAAAAAAGTTTGAATTTAATTACGAATTAGAGTAAAATAAAATCTAAGTAATGATTTTTAACTTTCGATAATATATAATTTTTACAGTACATAGAACGAAAGGATGGCAGTTAAAAATTTCAATTTACAATATGCCTAATTTCCCATAATCCCGAGTGAACACGCCGTGTGACTTGCATTTGTTTTACTTGGTTACATTTTCTGTTACTACGAAACAGCGCTACCATTGTAGTTTGCTCATTGTAGTTCATCGCAAATTTTTAGGTGTCACTGTACGCAGTTTCTCCTCTGTATTAAATACTCCGTGTTCCTAACTCCCAACGACAGGCTCATTTAAAAATGCCTAATTTTCACATTATGACTAAAATACCTACCTAGCTTTTAAAAACTAAAAGAGATCTAATTTGTATTACTCAACCTGCCAATATGATATGTTATTAAATACAATAAATAAATTTTACTTTTAATGTTGGAATAGATATTCGCTTGTCTCAAGAATGGTGATTCTTATGAAAAAAAAAGTATAAGAACAATTGCATGATCTAGACTTATGTCTGACCTATTTGTATGATAAAACCGTTTGGCTGAAAAATGCAAAGAACCCATATTTGCGAACTTTGACCTTGGATTTTTTTTTGTAGATATGGGGTCGATGGGGACTTTTCACATTTCATTTATAATGGTGTTCCCAATATTCATATCTATTTTCAGCTCTATTGTAAATTGAAATGCCTACTTTGAGAGGACTACACTGTAATGTGCTGTGTATATCGTTTGATATGGAGACTAATTTTTCCTCATTCAAGAATATTTTATTAGAAGAGAGAAGATGATTTACTCCTAAAATTATATTCAGCGTTATATTATACATTTGAAATTATTTACTCTGCACAAAAGAACAGTTGGCCGCGGCGATTGGTTCAATTTCACTAACAGAGGTAACTGTATTACGCCAGTTTTCCCCGTGTATAATGCATAGCTTAAACTGGCATAATACAGTTACCTCTGTTGGTGAAACCAACCCGACCCTTAGTGGTTATGCTCCTTACCTGAGTATAAGGATAGATCACAGATATGGTGCACGAAATTAAGTGTACAATATTCCGATTTCATCTGACCATTTTCAGTTTTTTTTTTTTTTTTTTTTTTTTTTAGTTTTGACTTAGTAGGTCTATATTGCTGTGATTGAATGTGAGTGAACGTAGGAGAAAATGGCTTCGAAAACTCCGTCATATTAACTATCAATGACGGTTTTACCGGTTAAATAGAGTTGTAGCCCATATACCTTGTAGTACACTATGCAACAAATACCATAACAGGTAAGTAATATGGTGGCCACTAGATGTCAGTTGGAACGACTTCCCGCTACCTCTAGTGTGAATTGAGAATACTACATATATAAGAAAAATGTATGTTTGTGTTGGAATACTTGAGTAGCTCAGTTGGTTAGAGCGCTAAACGTACAGAGATTAGAGACTCGGGTTCAAATCCCGACTCAAGCATTCATTTTTCTTTTCATGTCATATTTGCCTTCATTGCCAAATGTCAAAAATATAGTTATAACATCTAAATATATATATATATATATATATATATATATATCCATAGCAATTCTGCCCGAGGGCAGGTCTTTCACTGCAATCATAGCATTTTCATGCTATGCTTTGCAGCTTTACTAGGGAATTGTAGGTGTGGTACCTTCCAGTTGTTTTCCACACCGGTGTAGGATGATGATGATGATGATGATGATGATGGCCATATGATTTCGGGGACCGTTTAGGCTTTAAAGTTTTCCTGGCATTTGCCTTACAGGTGAGGAAAAACCCCGATAAAAACCTCACCCAGAAAAACTGTCCCGACCGGGGATCGAACCCAGGCCCGCTGCGTGACAAGGCAGCATGCTACCTCGAGACCACAGCGGTGGACTTATATATATTTATATAAATTAGGATGAGGACCTATAGTATCTATAATACATTCATTATACCCTTTTACACGAATATGCTTCTAGATTGTTTATTCATTTATCATTGGTTGTATAAATATATTAACCTCAACATTCTTATAAAATAGTGAATTTAAAGGTGAAAATATATCATCATAACAAAACAAAGCTAGGACAAAGAAATAACACAGCATTTTATTAATACAGAAATTTTGATAATTTATAATAAAAATGTCCACCGCTATGGTCTCGAGGTAGCGTGCTGCCTTGTCACGCAGCGGGCCCGGGTTCGATCCCCGGTCGGGGCAGTTTTTCTAGGTGAAGGTTTTATCGGGGTTTTTCCTCACCTGTAAGACAAATGTCAGGAAAACTTTAAGGCCCAAACGGTCCCCGAAATCATATGGCCGTCATCATCATCATCCTTTTCATTACCATCATCATCACCATCATCCTTCACCGGTGTGGAAAGCAACGGGAAGCTACCACACCTACACAATTCCCTGGTAAAGCTGCAAGCATAGCATGAAAATGCTATGATTGCAGTGAAGGACCTGCCTTCGGGCAGAATTACTATGAATGGATAATAAAAATGTAATATCACACATGTTGACTATTTTTACTACATATTTATGTAATATTAATCTCCAAATATGTACATAAATATGTAATAAAAATATGTAATATTACATTTTTATTATAACGTATCAAAATGTATGTTTTAATTAATAAAATACTGTGTTATTTCTTTGTACAAGCTTTGTTTTGTTATGATGAGATATTTGTCTCTTAAAATTCACTAATTTTATAAGAATGTGAGGTTAATATATTTATACTACTAACAATAAAGTAACAAATTATCCAAAAGCATCTTCGTGTAAAAGGATATCATAAGTCCTGGCATAAGTCATTACTCCTGAACCTAAATAAAGATTACTAAAAAACGATAAATTAGAACAGAACGGAATATATAGGCCTATTTTAACATAAATTTACTTATTTTTTAGATGTTTAAATTATTATTTATGTACAACTCTCAAAATACGGTACTTACAGTTCTCCTGCACTTCAACAATCATTTGTTGCATAGTGTACTACAAGGTGTATAGGCCTACAACACTAGAGCTGTGATAAAAGGTGTCATCGGTAGTTATCCACATCCTTTTTTTTTTTTCAATTTAGTACTACTACAAACAAACAAATAAAATTAAAATGGTCAAAGAAATCAGAATATTCCACACTTAATTTTTCGTAAACCATATCTGTGATATATCCTGATATTCCTCACTATAAGAATATCAAAGCAGTAGAAAATATTGTTTTATATTCTTTGGCGTATTCAATTTTAAAAAAGTTTTCTTTAACAACATGATGTAACGGAGAACCCTGTTTGGATTATCCTAATATAATTAGAAATAGTAGAAACTATTCAACCTCTCACTTACTCCTCATGGTTTTGGGGGAGGGAGGAGGAGGCAAAATGTTTTTAACATCTGAATCGATTTTGAAAGATACGAAAAATAACTGAGGCTAAGGCTTTCCAAGAAACCTATAAACTTTAATGAATATTTGCATTTTGTTTAATTATGGGATATTACATGTAATGTTTCCTAGAAAACTATAAAGGGCGTGCATTGTGTTCCAATGTTGTCAACAGGATTGACATGTATGGCCGCTGGATCTCCGGCTCTGACGTTTAGGTTGTACGAGGGGTAAGAAGAGAAACTCGCCCTCTACTGCCAATAAGGGAATAGTTGAAGTGGGAGTGAACGTCTGCCACAACCAATCACTGCTCTTGACACCGCTATAGCGCGCTAGTAAGGTTTGAAATTGCTGAAATGTTGTCAGCTGTATTTCTGCTAACCGCATACATAAAGCGGCCTCTCCCACTGAATATCCATATCGGCAACACTGTCGTGAAAACGTCATAGCCGTAGACTCAGTTGCTTTAGTGAATGACTATGATCTGTCAATGATATGAGCCTTCAACCAGAGTTGAGTACATATCATACAGAAATATTACCTGTTTAATAGCACTATACATAAAAAGTTTGCGAGTTTACTAACTTGTTAGTTATTTGAATGTGGCGGACCGCAGTGAAAACGGAATGTTGTGTAATTGTTATTGTTAGATCTTCTTCTTCTTCCATTGCCAAGGCCTGTTACGATCATATAGAAAATTTTCCCTCCAGCGTTTCATACGACGGCCTTGAGACTTTGGTCATCATAAGTTTGATCCTTCCGGGAAATTATCGTATAAGACTTGAAAGCATAATAATAGTCCCTTCGATTGGTTGCTGGCCAAAGGAAGGCAAGACCAGTGATGGGGCTGCCATCTTATAGCCTCTGGTCAGGCTTTTCTAGAGAAGAAAATAAAATAAAGAAAATAAAGGTAAGAAGAAATGGAAGAAAGGAAAGATTCCCTAGCCCTCGGATGCCCTAATAGCGTCGGGGTCGAAAAAATCAAGAGTTAACCAAGAGAGGTTAGATAGTAAAGTTAAAAGAGTCTGGTATAAGTAAGTGGAAGAAAGGAAGAAATGCCAGATCGGTTAAAGATAAAAGTAGGAGCAAAACACAAGTAAGTGGAAGCAATGTTTTGCTCAGCTTGGGCACCTTGTGGTCGTCATCCACATATCCCCTAGATGGGGACCCCTGAGGGTGTTATTAGTAAATATATTGTATAATTAGACACACATTTAAGTGCTTTTTTGTTCGTTTTCTTCTGATTTATTTAAAATATAAAATTAATTGAACCAACTGATGTACCTACATCACGAATTTAAGGGTTAAAGACCATTTTAAGTAAGACATGTGTAATAATATAATAAATATGTACTAATGAGTAAAATCTGTAATAATATGTAATGTCAAACTTGTGTATAAGATCTAGACTTATGTAAATCGTCAACATTTTCGGTTATTACGAAATAACACATTAAGGAAAAAAATATGTAATTACATACGAATCCGGACACCAGTCACAAGCAAGCTACCTATGTAGGAGTCACAACTCAAGTTAGTACGTCATAAAATTACAAATGTGAGTACTTTAGTACCATGAGGTACCACGCTTCTTATCACTAAAGTCATATTTAATAACTTCAATAAACAAGATAAGAACATGAACACATTAAAAATTGATGATGAATTAAAACATTACAGTTCCGGAATTACAAAACACTACAATAAAGAAATACTCATTGCTGGGTTCATACTAATGTAACTGTATAAATAATTGAGGCATTGACATGGGAAAGGTAGTAAGTCATAAAAATAAAAATTTTACAGGGGAAGCAAAAAACAATTTTGACACTTTTAATTGGCAATGTATCATATAGGATAGGCCTACATCAATTGGTTCGATTTATTTAGTATTATTAATGAAAACGGAAGAAAACGAACGATTAGTGATAACTTAAATGTGTGTCGATATATCTAATAATAACAGTCATGCGTGATTTTGTTTTCAATGCGGTCTGCCACATTTAAATAACTGGCACGAGAAATTAGTGTTTTTGCCAATCAAAAGGTTAGACTATAATGAGGAATAATAATAACAACAAGAATTAATCGTTATCTCAGTCAAAAAACTAATTTATTCAAATCGACGTTTCGATCTCCTTGTGTGAGATCATTTTCAAGACAACTGACATGGTTCTTTATAGTACATAGTTACCATAGACAATTTTTTTACAAATTTAAAATTGGAATTTTAAATTTGTTCATTTAAATTTGTAAGAAACTTCTGGCAACTATGTATTATAAACAACCATGTCAAATATCTTGAAAATGATCTCACACAAGGTCATTGAAACGTCGCCTTGAATAAATTAATGTTTTGACTCAGATAACGATTAATTCTTGTTGTTATTATTATTGTTATTATTTTTAATATTATTATCATTATTATTATCATTGTTATTATTATCATTATTACTATCATTATTGTTTTTATTATTTTTGTTATTATCATTATCATTATTTTTACATTAATAATTATTATTATCATTATTATTGTTATCATTATTATTATTATTATCATCATCATTATTATCATGATTGTCATCATTATTATTATTATTATTATTATTATTATTATTATTATTATTATTATCATTATTATTAAAACTCCTGGCGCGACAGGCCTACAAGGCCCTTAGCCTACCAGCCGGCTGCTGGCCTCACATCCACATGTGTCAATCACAGAGGTAGATGATAATCAGCCAGTGTAGGGGTGACATGTGGTCAGCATGTCGAGTCCCCCAGCCGTTATAGCTGGTTTTCTCAACCTGGAGCTGCTACTTATTGTAGCTACCCAAATGCATCACGATGCTGGGTGGGCACCGGTCCCGTACTGGCCGAAATACCATGAGAAAATTTCTTCCCCCACGGAGACTCGAACCAGCGCAGGTCCCGTAGCTCTGCGCCAAGGCTTCCTGCCTTAACCGCTCGGCTACGGCGCGGGACATCATTATTATTAACATTATCATTATTATTATTATTATCATTATCATCATTATTATTATTACCATTATCATTATTGTTATTATTATTATTAATTATTATTATTATTATTTTATTTACTCTCAGGGAATAATATTTAACAAACATATTAATTAATTATATGAGGGAAGATAACAGTCAACAAATACACTTTATTAAATAACACTATAGTACATCTGGCTTAACTTTGCAAGAAATGTGTAGAAAGAGACAGCTGTGCTCACCTCTCTCACTCGCACCAGTGTTGTCGGTGTTCCTTTTTCTGATGTTAACAGGGAAAGGGGGAAGACGAAAACTGACAACAGAGTGGGTTCTTTCTTTTGTATCTGGTCAAGGATCTACCCTTATATCTCCATCTCTCTCTCTTTGCCAAGTTAAGCCAGATATACAATAAGTAACTGGGATTGGAAGTTAAAACTAAATACATATTATTAAATGGGAAATAACACTTAATTATTGAGTAAAATTTTGAAAAAGTGGCGGAATTCAAATATATAACTAACTGGCACTATCAAATCCGGAAATTCATGACCGCGCAAGCATAAGCAATCCCTTCATCCTTATCCAGGACTAATATTTTCCATTCATTCCCTGTATAATTTACCCTCAAATCATGGTTAACAATATTCTCCCACCTCGTTTTTGGCGTACATACATGAAACTCTCATTCTGTATTGTATTGTATTGTAAGCATATATTTTCCCTTTACAGAGATTTAGGCGCTCTCCCCCTACAGGGAATAATTTGAACCATACTAATTTAGTTACACTTGTTTTCGTATAGATGTCATTTTTTAGTGGTACGTGGTGAGCGTTCCGTCTCATACTGACATCTAGGAAACCAAGGTAGTACTAGGACGGGAAAATTCGGTAAATTTTGCTTAGAAGCCTCTTCATTCAGGCTTAAGGATTTTTACGAGCCTGAAAATCTTCAGACTCGGGACCCCCGGCTTAAAGTCCCTCCCGGAGGACTTGCTCCTTGGATTTTTCCGTCCTAAAAAATCCATCGACCCCGGCCGGGTTTGAACCCGCGACCCTTGGGACCAGAGGCAAGGAGCATAACCACTAGTCCAACGCGGCCGACACTTTCATTCTGACTTTCCTTAAAAAAGTTTCCATGTCCTTCTTTTATTCTCCATTCATCCTACATGTCCTAACCTTCGCAGTACAGAAGACTTAACCGTTCTTATTATGTCTGATTTCCTAGTGTTCTCTGTTCACCTCTCTTTGGTTCAAAATTTATTTTCAAATACTCGTACTTTTCTCCTCTCTTAAAGTAAGAAACACTGTTTCACATCCATATACAATAAAACTTGTTTAATCCGGAACGTGAATAATTTGTAAATCTGTCCAATGTCAACAAATATATTGGTCCCGGTGAAATAATAGTCATTTTAGTGTATTTATTTACCATAAAACGGAATCTGTCCAATGCGAAAACGGAAAGATATTTCTACTCAATTCAAGAAAAAATATAAAGCGGAAAATCAGAGAGATAAATTAGTTACCACATCATTGAATTCCCGTTAGGCCAAGAAAACAATAAGGCATGATTTCTGCCGTTGGGTGAAGTAGAGATTTTACCAGTATCTGAAATTTTATTTCGGTCTCACTGCACATCAGTTACACGAAATGCAGTTACCTGTCTTACAAATGACCATTGCACTCTAAAATCTTAAATTACTTTAAGTTCTGAGAGCGATTTTTCACAGGTAGCGATCTGAATTTACGGAATAAAGATGGCGAAAACGTATGTATCATTATCATTAAACGAAAAAGTGAAGGTGATTGAAGATAAATCTCATAATTTCTGGACCGATGCTCCAAAGTCACAACTCTAGGTGTTTGCTAAATCCCTAAGAAATAACGATTTCGAGGGATCTTCAGGTGGCTGGACAGTTTTAAAAAGACGACACAATGTAGTGTGGAATGAGATTTGCGGGGAATCAAAGGATGTGGACGAAAGTGTAGTTAGTGTGTGTAAACCGAAACTGCATACTTTAATTTTAGGATACGCGCCTAAGAGACATTTTTAACGCTGATAATACGAAACTTTTTTTTTTCGCGCGTTACCGTTGAAATCGCTCGTACATACCTATTCAACGGAACTACAATCAATCCAAGGTACGTAAAAAACATATACGGTACCTTATAATCTAAGATTATTAATACATTTTATTTTTTTATAATGCGGAATTTTTTTCTAACGTGGAAAAAAATTGGTCCCATGCGATCCCGCTTTGAGCAAGTTTTACTGTAGTATAATTTTGCAGTTTTTTTTCCAAACACGACAGGCCTACAAGGCCCTTAGCCCTACCAGCTGGCTGCTGGCCTCACGTCCACATGTGTTAATCACAGAGGTAGACGAACATAAGTCAGTGTAGGAGTGACAAGTGGTCAGAATGTCTGGTCCCTCAGTCGTTATATCTGGTCTTCTCAACTTACTTATTGTAGCTACCCAAATGCCTCACGATGCTGGGTGGGCACCGGCCGAAATTTCATGAGAAAAATGTATTCCCCCATGGGGACTCGAACCCTCCGCAAGTCTGGGCCAAGGCATCTTGCCTTAACCACTCGACTACGGCGCCGAACCCCAGTTTTGAAGAGTAACAGTGTTATATTTTTGGTTTAACATTTTTTTAGAGAAATTGGTATGACTAGAGATCCTGCAGTGATAATTATGCGTTTCCAGGGTTGAACCTATGTTTAATTTCTTTCTGTATCTCATTTCTGTTTATAATTATTGTTCCTAGCTATTTTAGTTCTACAACTTTTTCAATTTTTTTCACAATTTGTTGTTAAATGTCCATTCCTAGGTAATAAAGTATATATACTTGTTACTATATATTTAGTTTTTATGTTATTTACTTCTATTCTCAGTTTCTTAATAGTTATGTAATTGAAAATGTGTGTTACTTTTAGTATTTCCTCACTATCGTCTAACAATACCATAGCATCAGCATATACCAACAGCTGATTATTACCATTGATTTATTTATGCTCTCTTATTCCTCTAATACATCGTTTCCCAAACTGTGGTTCGCGAGCCCCCAGGGGGCTCGCAAAATATTTCAAGCGTTTCGCCAAAAGTTTTCCGTTATGGCGAATTCGGGATTAGACCTATTATTTTTTCCTTCATTCCTACTATAGTCTCTCCGGTTTAACTTTACGAGAAATTTGTAGAATGAGACAACTATACTCGCCTCTCTCACTCGCACCAGTGTTTTCGGAGTTTCTTCACCAGATGTTAATAGGGGAAAGGGGGGAGAGAAAACTGACAACATGGTGGGTTCTTTCTTTTGTATCGGACTAAAGCGGTCAACGATCTACCCTTGTATCTCCATCTCTCTCTCTCTCTCTCTCTCTCTCTCTCTCTCTCTCTCTCTCTCTCTCTCTCTCTCTTCTCTCTCTCTCTCTCTCTCTCTCTCTCTCTCTCTCTCTCTGCCAAGTTAAAGCAGCTATACAATACATAATAATAATAATAATAATAATAATAATAATAATAATAATAATAATAATAATAATAATAATAATAAATAGAATAATAATTATTATTTTAAAATTAAATTAACCCTATAATGTCCCTTGTTACAAATGTGTGACATCAATAATTTATCAATCATTTCAACAATAGATTAATATTTACCGCGAATTCCTAAGTAGGTTTTAACCGTTAAGGGTTAGGCCGTAAGTTAATATATGGTTATTAAACCTTATGTTTGGAATTAAATTGTATGCATGTCTACTGTACGTATATTTAAAAATCAGTGGTTCACCCAGCTCAGATCGTTGTGGGAGGGATTCGCGAGTCGAGAAAGGTTGGGAACCGCTGCTCTAATATAAATATTAGGAATAATAATTACAAACAGGAATGAAATGCAGAAAGAAATTAAACATAGACTTAACCATTAAAACACCCGCTAATATGCATCAAGCCTAACAAGGACTCAATTTTCCCAACTCCTCTAAAAAAATATTAATCTAAAATATATAAAACCGCGATTATTCAATTTGTATTATATTGATGCGAAACGTGGTCTCTTACTTTAAGATAATAGAAAGTATTGAACATTTGAAATTAAATTGATCATATGAAAAATGTTGAATTAAAGAGGGATAAACATAAATGGAATAAAAATAAATAAAAGTAACCTACATTATTATTATTATTATTATTATTATTATTATTATTATTATTATTATTATTATTATTATTATTATTAAACGAAACTCATGGATGCAAGAAATAAGAACTGGAATGAGAACAAAGAGGACTGGAGGACATGGAGTGGATGGATAGAGACGAGTGGAGAAAGAAAATTAAACTTTAGGCACAGAAAAATGTGTAAACATTAAAAATCTGTATATAAATAAAATTATTATTATTATTATATTTTGGGGGGATCGGGTGTAATAAGCACAATCTCGATGACTGCGATGGGCAATACAAGTAGCACAAATGGGGATTAAAACGGGACATGGAAAACCAGAGGGAAAGCACCCAATAAGGTAAGCTAAGAATGAGGTGAGAGAATAATATTAACCATGCTTTGAGCTATTTTTTTTTAATATTAGCACCGGATAAGAATTGTGTAAATCTCCCGAGCGGTCATGGACCTCCGGAAATAATATTACTTTGCATTCAAATGATCAGTATGCATACCGTTTAAGTTCCAGTCCAGCCCCCATCATGCTGAGGGGGTTGAGAAGGGATTGATAAAGAGTGAAAAATAAAATGTCCAAATTGGCCAAGAATAGTGTGGAATTCATTGTGAAAAGAGTAATGTGATAAATAAATAGTAAGCAATACCGGATTATCAGCTAGTACATTTTTTTAAATAAGGCAATGGTGGAAAATCTCGTTGTTGGTATTTTTTATTTTTTTATTGAATCTCCAATAATACGAACCCTAATTTCACCATCCGGTATGTTAGGGTTTTAGTTACAATGCAATTATTATAGTAATTTATAGTACGGTTAATTTCTAGCGTTACATAATAACATAATCCATCCATAGTAATTCTGCCCGAGGGCAGGTCTTTCACTGCAATCATAGCACTTTCATGCTATGCTTGCAGCTTTACTAGGGAATTGTAGGTGTGGTAGCTTCCCGTTCCTTTCCACAAATAACATAATATGAACAAATAAATAAATTAATTAATTAATTTACAAACAAACAAAAAACTGACTCAAAGTCTCTTAAATATATGATGGATAAAGTCACACAGCTTTCTACAGCAACACTTCTTATATAAAATATTTGACAAAGACAGTTGAAATCTTTTATGGCAATAACCTGATATTTTAATAAATTCATGTCTTTTGGAATCAAATGCGGGACACTCAAATAACAGATCTGAGATAGTCTGGATGGAGTTTTTGCAAATACAGGTATCTGTACCTATTTTAAATCGTTCCAAATAAAGTTCAAATTGACCGTGTCCAGTCATAAATTGTGTTAATACAAAATTTGGTTCTACGTATTTGCACTTTATTCGGTCAAAAACAGTTGGGAAATTAATGTTCTTGTCAAAGCACCATTAATGCTGTTTATACAACTCAGCATTCCAATTTTCTAAGAGATAATTTTTTAATGCTTCTTTAATATATGATAGAGGACAGAAAGAGTAAAAGTAATCCATATTTGGCAAGAAAATCTGCACGTTCGTTGTTGGTATTTAGGAACCTAAAATAGGATGATAGGACAGAAGGACTATCTGATAAGTGACGTACCTCAGTAATTATTATTATTAAACGAAAATGCGCTCAAGTTGTACATAGAGTTAAATAGTTCACTTTGCTTTTACAGTTGTTATGAATCTGTGCAGGTCTCAATTAATGATTGGGGCCGTTTTTTACATGCTGAAATAAAGTCCAGCCAGATGTTAATTAATGAACTGAATATTCAAATAGATGACCTGAAGAAGAACTTGAAAGTTAAAAACGAAGAACTTTCTGAAACAAAACAACAATTAGATGAGACACAAAAGCAAAACATAAATATCAAGTTTCTAGCAATAAAGAATTGATGAAAACAATAAACTTGAAGAAAGACTTGTGAAAAGACAGAAAGTGATTGATGACAAAGGACAGGAAATAGAAAAATTTAGACAAACACTTCAAAATCTAGAAATGGAGCTGTCCAAATACAAAGTGTTGGTCAAGGCGCAGGAAAAAACTGTAATCAACTTTTATAAGATTCATGATATGTTCCGTTGAGGTATTATTCAAAATTAAAGTTTTTTTTTAAATGCCCCAGGTTTGTATTTCGACATTCCTGGTTTCCCTCCTGGCATGGCGTACTTTTAACCCACTTCTGAGGTTGGGGCGCCTGGAAGGCGGGGTTACGTTGCCCCGATGATATGATGGGTGATGATGATAATGGTGCGCCAGGAGAGTCCCTAATCCTAAACTTAACCTAAAATGAATATGAATGACGATGATTGCGATGGCCATATGATTTCGGGGACCGTTTGGGCCTTAACGTTTTCCTGACATTTTTCTTACAGGTGAGGAAAAACCCCGATAAAAACGTCACCCAGAAAAACTGTGCCGACCGGGGATCGAACCCAGGCCCGCTGCGTGACAAGGCAGCACGCTACCCCGAGACCACAGCGGTGGACAAATTAAAGTATAAAATTATGGAATATTTACCTGAAAGGTCCATCTCCTCAACTTTATTAGTTATTTAACTGTAGCGCTTTCGGGACAATTTTGAATCCTGCCGATATGGGACTAGTTCCGAAAGCCCTACAGTTAAATAACTAATAAAGTTGAGGAAACGGACTTTTCAGATAAATATTCCATAATTTTATACTTTAAAAAAGTAATAGAACAAGTATCACATTTTCAATATTTAGAATGTGATATAACTTATAGAGAAAATAAAGATATAGAAAATAAAGTAAATAAATTTCAGGCTATTTGTGGAACCCTAAAAAGAACCTTAGGTCGGATGAGCTGGAGATTTAAAAGGTAAGTTTTTAGGTGAAATTTAAATTTTAATTTATTTCTAATTATTTTTGATGAGGCTATGAAATCTAATTAATAAACTAGGATTAGATACCCTATTATTTATGAATTAAAAAATTATGCTAGAGTAGTAATAGTTATGGGCTTGAAACTTAAAGAATTTGGCGGTATCTTAGTCCATTTAGACAAGGAAAGATACGAAACTTAAATTATATAAAACAATGGCTGTTCCTTTGTTGTTGTATGAAAGTGAAAATTGGATAATGAAATCAAGGGATAAAAGCAGGATACAGACTGCGGAAATGCTGTTTCTACGTAATGTGAAAGGATGCACAAGAGCAGATAGAATAAGGAATGAAACTATACGAGAAGAATTAAATATATATAAAATTGAAGATAAAATCAGCGAAAATAATAAGAAATGGACAGGACACTTAATGAGAATGAACAACGAAAGAATACCAAAAAGAACCTTCCTGTATAATCCCAGAGAAACAAGAGATGTTGGCCGACCACGCAGAAGATGGACTCCACTTTTAACTTCGCCGGAACAGGCTGCATAGCCTAAACCTTGTAGTAGAAGAAGGAGGAGAGAAAAAATATAGCTGAGAAAGATGTGGAAGTATCTCAACTACATAAAAAAAACTCAGTGAACTTGAATGGATGAGTGAAATGATTCTAGAAATTTCAGCACGTTCAAAGATAACAGAAAAAGAATTTAATATAGAGACTTTTTATTTGTAATATTTTTTATTGCTCTAATATTTACTTCAGTTATTATGAAACATATGAATGACAAATGGTCATTTTCCTCGACCCCATCCCCCACCTACACTACCACCAGCACTTGAAAGCGAAAACCAATAAGAATACAAGCTGCATCCAGTGTCACTTATAAAGTGATAGTGTACCGTACACAACCGTTCCACGAGTGGCAAGCATTCACAATTTGTTTCAAGGGCGATAAAATTTCCTTATTGTAAATTCCAGCAAACGAGCACATGCTGTATTTTGTCACTAAAATTGAAATTATATTAAATTGAAGAAAATGTTCGACAAACTGAGAAAATGTTTATCTCAAGGTGAGTAACAGTTTAACTATATTTATAGTCTATTATTGAATAATTAACATTTTCTCGACGTTAATTAATTTTAACATTAGTAAAATGTTATTCTTTTAAATACTGTTTCATTAAGTAAAGTGATCCCACAACAGGCCCGGAGGCCCTTAGGGTAGTAGGAGGTTAGGGCTCCCACTTTTTCTAGACAATCGGCACTTTATGTCAGCCGGGTTGTCAGCCCTGCGTGACGACCGCCTTTACCCCCAGAACAAGTCTGGTACTCATTTCCGTTAGAGGCTGAGTCGACCCCAGGGCCATAGTGCCGCCAGAGGGTTTGGGTCAGTTTAAAAATCCTGACCCCAACGGGACTTGAACCCTCGACCCTCCGGCTTGTAGCTCAATGCCTTAACCACTACACTACGGCGTGCCCCACTGTTTCATTAGATTATGTTAAATGATTTAAAATATTATTTTTATTTTTATTTAATTTTAATTATAGACTCTATAATATCGTTAGTCATTGCTCGTAGAAATTTTTGCGTATTTTCTTAGGATATTCTATGTATACTGTTGCAAGTTTTATACATATTCAATGATATAAATGATGGGCTTAGGGCAGTAACATGATAAGCCACATTCTGTTAAGAAATGTCATTTATTACAACGATACAAATAAATGTATTGAAATATCCATAAAATCATTCGTAAGTGTGCCAGTGATGAGATAAAACATATAGACATACAATGTATTACTTACTTACTTACATACTCGCTGGCACTATCGAACCCGTAGGTTCATGGCCGCGCGGACATAAGCTCTCCATACATCCCTATCCTGAGCTAATGCTTTCCAATCATTCCCTGTATAATCTACTTCCTTCAAATCATAGTTAATGTTATTCTCCCACCTCATTCTTGGTCTACCAACTGGGCGTTTTCCTACAAGAAGCTTCCATGCTAGTCTTTCATTCCCCATACGTGCAACATGTCCTGCCCATCGCAGTCTACGAGACTTAACTGTTCTTATTATATCTGGCTTCCTATAAAGACCATGTAGTTCATTGTTATGTAGTCTTCTCCATTCACCTGTCTCTTCATCTCTCTTTGGTCCAAAAATTTTCCTAAGTACTTTATTCTCAAATACTTATAATCTCCTTTCCTCCCTTAAAGTAAGAGTCCATGTTCCGCACCCATATGATATAACTGGCAGAATAATAGTTTTATATATTTTCAGTTTAACGTTTTTTTGAAAGGAGTTGGGATATCAAGAGTCTCTGCAATGCATAATAGCACGCATTTCCAGAATTGAGCCTATGTTTAATTTCTTTGTGCATCTCATTCCTATTTGTGATTATTGTTCCTAGGTATTTGAATTCAGCCACTTCCACAAAATTTCCCTCATTTGTCATTAGCTGTCCATTTCCACTATATAATGTATTTCTACGTGTGACCATATATTTAGTTTTATTGATATTTACTTCCAGTCCTAATTCCTTAGTGTTACTCAATAATGTGTGCGTGTTGTCCTTTAGTATCTCCTCGCTATCGGCCAATAGTACTACATCATCAGCATAAACTAACAGCTTATTAATACCATTGAGTTGTAAGCCATCTTCATTCTCTAAAGATTTAATGGCATGCTCTAGTACAAAATGTATTAGCAACAATACTACCCAATTAGTATTTATAATTTTTTGAAACATTAAAATCCTTATATCTCAGAAAGGGCTTATCATGTTATTGCCATCATATATTATTGAATTTTTGAATAATTGACACTTTCTCGACGTTAATTAATTTTACGATAATTAATAAAACGTTATTACAATGTTTTAAATGTTTTATTATATTATGCTAAATGATTAAAAATAGTATTAATATTTTATTTTAACATCGTTAGTCATCGCTCATAGAAATATTTTGTGTATTTTCTCAGGATATTGTATGTCTATTGTTGAAATTTTTATACATATTCACGGACTTTAACTCAGAATTTGCAATAGTTGCATTATCAATATAAATACTGTATTTTGCATATTTTTTCACACGTATAATTTCAACAATAATTTAATTCAATAATATAGTTGCTAGTCCAAAAGAGGTTGCATAATTTTCTAATTGCCAGTTTCCTTAGGCGAAACTTTATCTATTTAAATTTGCAATTGATTACTTAGAAGAAACAAATAGTCTTCACTCTTCAATTAATACTTTTAACTAATAATGATTTATAGGGTAGGTATGATAAAACATTTTACAATTATACTTAAATAGCTCTTTTTATCACACTACTGTCAAGCGTTGTACTAAATTTACACGAATTTATAAGTGTTAAATTTTCTTATAGATTATAAAAAGTATTACTGTAACCCTAAGTAATGTAAGTTCTATGTAATAAAATAATCACAATTTATTTTAAATTAATTCTCACCGCTGACAGTAGAAAAGTTTTATAGATGCTGCTTTTGTGAATACTTTTATTCTATTTCGTGAGAAAATAGTAAATCTAGATTAAAATTTGACCACAAAACAAAGTTTTGAATTAACTTTAATTTTAACCTTTAAGGGCCAGTTTCACCAACAGAGGTAACTATTACGCCAGTTTAAGCTATGCATTATACATGGGGAAAACTGGCGTAATTCAGTTACCTCTGTTGGCGGAACCGGCCCTTAGTGGGGAAGTGGGGTGTCTATATCACCCTAAGCTGAAACATTCATCCATTTAAAAAAATATATATATGATCTTATGTTTTTGAGAATGATTGTAAAACATTAGCCCAGGAATGTCCTCGCGGTCATGAACCTACGGGTTCGATAGTGCCAATTAGTATTTTAGTACATTCTTATTAATGTCTGTAATTTATGATTTTATAATTATGTCCACAAGAATACTGCTCATTTCCATGAACAAAAATGTTTGATGTGGTGGAGTAATGGGGCCAGCCCACTTAAGTTTCAGGGAACAATACTTCATACAAACAGTTTCCACAGGTATTTCAGTATCTATTTTTGACGTATTCAAAAGTTCTTAGAATTAATTAGATCTATAACTGGTAAATAACTGTAAATACTTACTCACTGGCACTATCGAATCCGTAGATTCATGGCCGTGCGGACATAAGCTCTCCATACATCCCTTTCCTGAGTTAATGCTTTCCAATCATTCCCTGTATAATCTACTTCTCTCAAATCATAGTTAATGTTATTCTCCCACCTCATTCTTGGTCTACTAACTGGGCGTTTTCCTTTTGCCTTTCCTACAAGAAGCTTCCATGCACGTCTTTCATTCCCCATACGCGCAACATGTCCTGCCCATCGCAGTCTATGAGACTTAACTGTTATTATTATATCTGGCTTCCTATGAAGACCATGTACTCGGACCAACGGATCTGTGCCCCTGTAGCGCTGGCATCGTTCTTCAAAAAGTACACGTCAGTTCTCACCCTATTCAACCGCGCCCCCCTACCACTACGTCGAATAGAAACCATTGCAACTGACCCAGTAGGGACGTTGCCATACTTCCCCCGATGCCAGGCTCTTGAATATTTAATAATGTAAGGTTAATTATTACTTCTTCATATGTAATTTAAGTAGGTCTAATGACACTAATTGATTTCTACGATTAACGGATATAATTATAATAGTGGATATTTGTTGGTTATTTGTATGGAAATTACATGAAGGGAATCTACATATGTTGTTTTTAAAGATAAATGTTTCGTCATAAATACTTTTCCTTCACCTCATTGTCTTATTTGGTTACATTTGGAATGTAATCTTGAAGTCCTAACAAAATTATAAAATTTTAGGTATGAACACAGTCATGTACCTTCCTTCTTTCTTACGGGGGCAAAGATCCGTTGGTCCAAGAACAGTTCATTGTTATTTAGTCATCTCCATTCATCTGTCTGTTCATCTCTCTTTGGTCCAACAATGTTCCTAAGTACTTCAATCTCAAATACTCGCAATCTCCTTTCGTCCCTTAAAGTAAGAGTCCATGTTTCGCACCCATATAATATAACTGGTAGAATAATAGTTTTATACATTATCAGTTTAACAACTTTTTTTTTTAAAGAGTTGGACATCAAAAGTCTCTGCAATTAATAATAGCACGCATTTCCAGAATTGAGCCTATGTTTAATTTCTTTGTGTATCTCATTCCTATTTGTGATTATTGTTCCTAGGTATTTGAATTCAGCCACTTCCTCAAAATTTCCCTCATTTGTCATTAGCTGTCCATTTCCATTATATAATGTATTTCTACATGTGACCATATATTTAGTTTTATTGATATTTACTTCCAGTCCTAATTTCTTAGTGTTACTCAATAGTAGGTAACGGTAAATAATGAACATTATTGTAGACCAATATCCACCGCTGTAGTCTCGAGATAGCGTGCTGCCTTGTCACGCAGCGGGCCCGGGTTCGATCCCCGGTCGGGGCAGTTTTTCTGGGTGAGGTTTTTATCGGGGTTTTTCCTCACCTGTAAGACAAATGCCAGAAAAAATTTAAGGCCCAAACGGTCCCCAAAATCATATGGCCATCATCATTATCATCATCATCCTTCAACGACGTGGAAAGCAACGGGAAGCTACCACACCTACAATTCCCTAGTAAAGCTGCAAGCATAGCATGAAAATGTTATGATTGCAGTGAAGGACCTACCTTCGGGCAGAATTGCTATGGATGGATTGTAGACCTACTGGGCCATTTTTTCAACAATCTTAATAAAATGTCTATAGAGAGAACTAACAACACGTAAAGTTATTCTTCTTTATATAATTTTAAGAGACCATTATTATACCTGTAAATTTGATTGCAAATTTTTGAATTCTGTATCTGAATGCATTGTAAATTGTTACCTCTTTCTTGACGACTAACGCCTGTAAATGCCAGAAAAATATAAACGGGTTTAGGATTCGTGTATTTGCCTTTCAAAGTTAAAAAAATGCCCTGAAATTTTCCAACTGTATGTATTAATATAAGTTTTCCTTTATTAAAATATGTTTCTCTATAGCTTACATTGTTATTGTATCCATCCATAGTAATTCTGCTCGAGGGCAGGTCCTTCACTGCAATCATAGCATTTTCATGCTATGCTTGCAGCTTTACTAGGGAATTGTAGGTGTGGTAGCTTCCCGTTGCTTTCCACTGTTATTGTATAGCTGGTTTAACTTGGCAGAGAGAGAGATGGACATACAAGGGTAGATCGTTGACCGCTTTAGTCCGATACAAAACAAAGAACCCACCCGGTTGTCAGTTTTCCTCTCCCCCCTTTCCCCTATTAACATCTGGTGAAGAATAACCGACAACACTGGTGCGAGTGAGAGAGGCGAGTACAGTTGTCTCATTCTACAAATTTCTCGTAAAGTTAAACCAGAGAGACTATAGTGTTTATATATTTCATCATCGTACCACAAACTAAATCAATTTTAATTAAAAATTGACGAAATATTACAAATTTTTACCATAATTTCAGTCATTATTTTAATTTCTAGAATATTTATAAAACAGATATTCTAGTTCTAGGCATGTAATATAACGATATCTGTAAATTAAAAATTGACGAAATATTATAAAATTTTACTACACTATAATTTCAGTAATTTTATTTTAATTCCTAGAATATTTATAACATAGATACTTCAGTTCTAGGTACATAAAGTAACTATATTTGTAAATTCTGTGCAGTTTTGAAACACAGTTTTTTAAAAAAAGCGTCATTCTTTCTAAATGTTATCACCCCACCTTCTCAGTTGAGTAACATTATATCACCTCCCAACATTATCATCATCCTAGGGCGCGACTAATTCAAAGGTGAAAGTTTTGGCCTTCTCAATAATCCTCCTCCACGCCAATCTGCCTCTTGCCATATTCAAATTAGTCACTTTCATTTTCTTTAGATCGTTCATTGTGTCATCCTCCCATCTGATCTTCGGTCTTCCAACTGCACTGCCTCCTATAGGTTTCCATTTATAGAGCTTCTTGACCAGTCTCCGATCATCCATTCTTATCAAACGTCCAAGCCATCTAATTCTGAGAGATCATATATAGTTTACTATATTCTGATTTTTTATTAATTTGTTTAGTTTGTTATTTGTTTTGATTCTCCAACAGTTATCAGTTCCTCTATTTGGTCCAAATATTCTTCTTAAAATCTTCCTTTCAAAAATTAATAATTTCTATTTTATTGTTTCTCTTAGGACCCAAGTTTCACAAGCATATGTAGCTACTGGTCAAACGAGTGTCTTGTATAATCTTATTTTCGCTGTTTTTCTTATATTAATTTGCTTTTAAATAAGATTCTATTTGCAAAATACGCTTTCTTCCCATTTACCAATCTTTCCTTAATTTCCTCTTCTAATGCATTATGTCCGTTTACTTTGGTACCTAGCTATTTAAATGATTCTACTGTGTTAATTTGCATGTCATCAACTTGTAGATGTGATTACTACATTTAAATATTTTGTTTTATCTTGATTTATTATTAGACCAATTTTTTTTTCTAGATTCCTCTTTCAATTTTGTGAAGGTTTCACATAACGTTTGTGCTGTAATCAGTGTGTCATCTGCATAAGCTAAACACTGTTTGAGTTAGTTTTGTTGTAAATTTTCTTGAATATATAATAAATAATTAAGCTGAAAAATGTAGCTGAGAAGGGGTCTCCATGTTTAACTCCTGATTTAATGCTGAAACTTTCACTTAGTTTATTGTTGATTTTTACTTCAGCAGTTGTATCTATTTCCATTCAATTCCATAGTAATTCTGACCGAGGGCAGGTCTTTCACTGCAATCAAAGCATTTTCATGCTAAGCTTTGCAGCTTTACTAGGGAATTGTAGGTGTCGTAGCTTCCCGTTGCTTTCCACACCGGTGAAGGATGATGATGATGGCCGGATGATTTTCGAGGACCGTTGGGCCCTAAACTTCCTAACATTCGTCTTACAGGTGAGGAAAAACCCCGAAAAAAAACCTCACCCGGGAACCTGGGCCGACCAGAATCGAACCCGGGCCCGCTGCGGGACAAGGCAGCACGCTATCTGGATACCACAGCGGTGGACTTGTATCTAGTAGTCAAAGATATCAATCAATTGTATTAATTTGTGTGGTACTTGATAATATTTAAGACATGCAGTTATTTGTTTAACAGAATCAAAAACACGTGTCACTACAAAAATATTATGCATATCTTCGTTGTATTCATAACACTTCTCAAAAATGTACTGTACGATGAATATATTGTCTTTTGTTGATCTATTTTCTCTGAAGCCCATTTGATAGTCTTCAAGTTTGCTATGAACTTTTTTCAATCAATATTTTATTGAGTAACATGGCAAACATTTTATAAGCTATGTTCAAGAGAGTAATTGGTCTGTAGTTTGCACATGTCATTCTATCACCTTTCTTGTGTATTGAGTAAATTAAACCCTCTTTCCATTCTTTAGGCAACTTACATTCATTCCAAATTTCTTGAATTAAATTAAATAGTCTTTGCTTTAATGTTCTTCCACCGAATTTTATTAGTTCTGGTGAATATTACCTGGACCCGGCGCTTTCTAATTGTATAGTTTATTTATTTTATGACATTTTATTAAAGTTTGGTGGTTCTATTTCTTCGGATGTTGCAAGGGCTCTCTCATTTGAAGATTGTGTTATCAAGTTATTTTCTTGTAATTGATCTGCTTTAAAAACATTAATAAAATATTCTCTCCATCAACTTTTGATGCTTCAGATTGTATTGTTCCTTCTGTATCTTTGCACAATAGTATGGTTGATTTTGTACAACAATTAAAATTTTCAACATTATTAAAAAAAAACTTCCTAACGTTCATTCTAAAATTGCTTTCTATATTTACCATTTTTTTATTTATCCATTCTTTCTTTTTTTGTTTGACATATTTTAATGGCTTCCCTTCGTCTGATTTTATGTTGTTCTTGGCTAACTCTTGTTTTCATTTGAATGTACTTTCTTCTTGCTTCATTTTTTATTAATAATTTCTCTACAATCATCCCACCATTAGTTTCTGTTTTTTTTAATGATTAATAATGGTAATAATGGCTTCTGAATTCACCAGCGATATATTTTAAACAGAAAAACACTACATAGACCTATGTATTTGGTAATATGAACGTGAAAAGAATTTTAAGTTATGTCTTTAATCTAGATGGATAGACCAATTCTAACATGAGATCGGAACAGACTAGCAGGTCTAATCCTTGATGCTGATGATTAGGGCAAGGCATTTAATGACCTATAAATTGGTAAAAAAATGCAAAATAAAAAATGAATGTATGACCTAAAAAATACAAAAATTGACCAATAAAATTAAAAAATAACGAATAAGACGTTAAGAATTACCAATAAAAATACTATTTATTAGATTAAGTACTCATTTGATTACTGAATTACATAAAATTTAACTTAACATAAGAATATTAAAAGAATAGTATTAAAAAACATATTACAGTACCCTTTATGGAAGAAAATCCATTTCAATTACACAATGCACTTTTACAACAATTTTGAATTGCAGTTAACAATCAAAATAGGGGTTGAAGCTAGCATAAGCTCTAATAAATTGAATAAAATTCATAGAAGTGGGCAAGTTCATTAAGCACATACCTTGAAAAATAGGCGTAGTAGTTTGTAAAACGTCGACTTAATTCCAAGAAATTGTATTGGCAAGAAAAAATGCTGAATTATAATAAAAATCTCAAATCAAATACAAATAATGTTACAGCCTTCTGGAAAAGTGTAAAAAATGCTCAAAAGACCTAAAAATTGCCAAAAAAATGACCTATCCCTATGAAAGTTAAGAAAATGCAAAAAAAAATGCCCTAACGAATTGCTTTTATTTAATCCGTTCTTTAATGCCATGCATTTTCATATATGCAAGCAATGTTTCAACCATCATAAGAAAAAGATGCAAAATCTTAACTGCCTTGCCCTTCTGATGATCTATGTACGGGGATGAATCATAAATATGGCTATACGTTTGATCGAGTTGTGTGATGAAAATATTATCATTACAGGAAATGTGAAATTACCTTTGGAAAGGCAATTATTCAAATTACAACAATGGAATAAAACAAAACAGTGTAGAACTTACGTCATTAGTCAAAATGGCGTTGAATGTGCAACAGCAAATTACAATTGCTGCATGGGCAATAACGTATGCTAATGATCGTGAGGCCGTGGTTATAGGGTTATTTGAAGGAGAAGGTTTATGTCCGGAAAACCTCAAGACGTCGACATGCTGAAATTAGTGATTGAGGAAGAAATTAGAGCTATTCCTCTAAACATGTATCATAACGCAATGAATGACTTCCCAAAGCGTTGCCAATTATGCTTGGATGTAAACAGCAAACAGTTTGAAGCAATAAAATGACTTGCTTAGTGTTGTTGTAAGTGATTTGTTTTGTTCTATTGTTGTAATTTGAAGGATTCCCTCTCCAATGATAACATCATATTTCTGTAATAATAATATTTTCGTCACAAAATGCGATCAAACGTAGCCATATTTCTAAATCACACTTTATGTTTAAATAAATATGATTAGTGTGAAATGTAAACTGAGATTGGTTAATTTCATCTTATAATCTATTTTTATATTTCCCTGAGCTTTGTACCTCTGAACTTTGGCATTTCAGTCAAATCACTAATATAAACACATTCATTGTTCTCCATTTTGTAGGAGGTAAATGCAGTTTTTGTTAAACGAGACAAACGAAGTAAATTTAGAATATTTGGGTTATATCAGGTCGGAAAACACTAGGTTTCAAAGAGTAAAAAGAGAGAGAAGATTTAGGATCTCGAAATAGGCGCAAAAATAGGAATACCGGGGAATCATATCAGGGGATTAGGATAGAAAGGAAAGAATGTCTTCGTAAAAAATATAATTAAGAATGAAAATGGGGATCTGATTGCAGATTCCAGGAACATATTAGATGGAAAAAATACTATAGCAGGTGCAATACAGGATATTGAAGAGAATTATTTACAGACAGAAAAAATATTAGTCACAGAACAGAGCAAATTAGGTATTTAAATCTCTCTCTCTCTCCCCTCTCTCTCTCTCTCTCTCTCTCTCTCTCTCTCTCTCTCTCTCTCTCTCTCTCTCGCTTTTTCTATCTTTCTCTCTCTCTCTCCCCTGGCGCGACAGGCCTAGAAGGCCCTTAGCCTACCAGCCGGCTGCTGGCCTCACATCCACATGTGTCAATCACAGAGGTAGATGATCAACCAGCCAGTGCAGAGGTGACATGTAGTCAGCATGTCCAGTCCCCTAGCCGTTATAGCTGGTTTTCTCAACCTAACCTGGAGCCGCTACTTATTGTAGCTGCCCAAGTGCCTCACGATGCTGGGTGGGCACCGGTCTCATACTGGCCGAAATACCATGAGAAAAATGTTTCCCCCATGGAGACTCGAGCCAGCGCAAGTCCCATAGCTCTGCGCCAAGGCTTCCTGCCTTAACCACTCGGCTACGGCGCGGGATTATTATTATTATTATTATCTTCGTTATTATCATCATTGTTATAGACATTATTATTGTCATAATCGTTATTATTGTTAATATTGTTAATAATAATAATAATAATAATAATATTATTATTATTATTATTATTATTATTATTATTATTAACTTATTATTATTATTATTATTATTATTATTATTATTATTATTATTATTATTATTATTATTATATGAAGTTAATGTCTAATAGTTAAAAAGCTTTTGGACCAAAGAGAGATGGTCAGGTAAATGGAGAAAACTACATAACAGTGAACTACATGGTATTTATAGGAAGTCAGATATAATTAGAACAGTTAAGTCTCGTAGAATACGATGGGCAGGACATGTGACACGAATGGGGAATGAAAGACGTGCATGGAAGCTTCTTGTAGGAAAACCTGAGGGAAAACGCCCAGTTGGTAGACCAAGAATGAGGTGGGAGAATATCATTAACTATGATTTGAGGGAAGTAGATTATACAAAGGATGATTGGAAAACATAGCTCAGGATAGGGATTATGGAGAGCTTTCGTCCGCGCGGCCATGAACCTATGTGTTCGATAATGTCAGTGAATTAGTTTAGTAGTTAAAAAGTTTCATATCTATATCCTACTTGCAAGACATTTAGACGTACGATTATCAGCATATTTTGTCACGAACATTAGAATAATTTTTCCCCCTTTGATTCAGTTATCTAAATAAACAATTAATTTTATCTTTGTTACGTGACAAAACTATGAAATACAAAAGAAACAAACGGATATTACATTCATTTTTATTTCGAGACATCCGATATCTTCATTCAAACCGCGTCTAATGTATGTGTCAGTATATAAGGTGTGCGTAATCAAGTTTTAATATTTATTCAGGAAAATTAATGTTTAATAAATTGTGAAATGATGATTAATGGTGAAATTATTCAGTGTAATGACATTTTGACCCAACTTTTTCATGGTGACTGTGTAATCCACAAAAAAGAAATATGTTCAGGCTAGTTGGGCCTGAGATTTGAACTCAGGGTCTTCTTAATACAGGTATAAAACGCTATATTCTGTGTAAACTCATTCATCTATTGTCTCTTTTTTTTTTCTTTTTTTTTTACTGATAAGAGTTGATCACATGTTTTGATGCCATTGTTGGTTGTAATTCTTAAAGACCTTGAAAAAATGGAAAGTAAAAATAAAAATTACACTAAATAATTTTTTAAAGACCATAATGAAAATGTAAATAAGTTAGATAATTTTATATCTAAAAATTTATGAAGTTTAAATTATGTTTCACCATGAACAATGCCAAGTAAATTATATTTTCAGCAAAAAATGAACATCTAAGTTCGAACCAAACGAGAAATGCCTGGAAATGAAACCATAAAAAATATTATATAAAACATCCTATGTATAATAATACAATTTATTTCGTTCCAAAACTTTCATTCCTTCAGGTCATAGGTGAGCAACCTGCGACTCAAAAAACAGCAACCAACGACACAGATGTATACACGCTGTTTCTGATCGTTCAGTGCACAATAGCTCGATCGAATTTGAAACTCGAGTAAAATGTTCCTATAATATATGTGTAATTATTATAATATCTATAAAGGTTCCAGTTGGCCTCAAATTTCTTGAAAAGTTTTATTTTTAAGGGGGGGTAGTAGAATTTAAGTTGGCATAGCGACGGCCCATCTGATCCTTCGTAACATGTGCGCAACTAATTTATTTATACCACAAAACTTGTTTAATCCGGAACGTAAATAATGCGGAAATCTGTCCAATATGAACAAATGTATTGGTCCCGGCGAAATAATACTAATTTTACCTGTATTTATTTTGTATAAAACCGATTCCAACGCGGAAACGGAAGGATATTTCTACACAATTCATGAAAAACATGTTTATAAAGCAGGAAAACAAATAAATAAATTAGTTTCCATTTCATTGAATTTCCGTTATGCCAAAAAAACGTTATGCCGCCGGGTGAAGTATAGATTCTAGCTGTACCTGAAATTTTACTTCGGCCTCATTCCACAACCGTTATGCGAAATAGAGATATCTGTCTCACCAAATAAGAATTGTACAGTTAAATCTTAAATTAGTTCAAGTTCTGAGAACGATCATTCACATGTGGCATTCTGAATTTACGAAACAAAGATGGCTCAAACGTATGTATTATTGTCGACGAAAAGTGAAAATGGTAATAAAAGATTCCGGGCTATGTGGCCGTGGTCTATAACTGGCGTTTCTTCCAGACGTTTCTCCCTCAACTGCGGAGGGCATATTCAGTGGCGAGCGCTTCCAGCTGTTGTTTCACTGTCGTAGACTCGACCACGGCCACATAGCCCGGAATCTTTTATTGCCATGATTACCGGCCGTGAAAGCCTGCATTCCACGAAAAGTGAAAATGATTGAAGACAAATCTCCAAATTTCCGGACCGATGCTCCAAAGTCAAAGTTGCTAAATCCGTAGGGAATAACGATTTCAAGGCAGTTTTAAAAGATGACAGTGAGGAATGAAATTTGCGGGGAATCAAAGGATGTGGATGAAAGTGTAGTTAGTGAGTGGAAACCGAAATTGCATACTTTAATTTCAGGATACGCGCCTAAGAGACTCTTTTAACGCTGACGAAATGGGACTGTTTTTTTTTTCGCGTGTTACCGTCGAAGTCGCTCATACATAGGTATTATACTTCACTTTTCAAAGGCAGCGGAACTACAATTAATCCAAGGTACATAAAAAGGAATATACGGTACTCTATAATCTAAAATTTTTAATAAGTTTATTTTTTTAATAATGCGGAATTTTGTCCAATGTGAAAAAAATTGGTCCCATGCGATTCCGCTTTGACCAAGTTTTACTGTATTTTCTAGCAGCATTCTGAATTGATTCTTGTATTACAACTTCATTTCTTATTTATTGTTAAATTCTTATTTTTATTCCAATTTATTTTCATATTTTATTTTTCATCATTCTAGTATTATAACTTCATTTCTAAAATAAATGGATAATATATTGATAAGAAAATGAAAGTAGAAAACAGGGAAGAGTAGAGAAAAATAGGTTTCTATTGAAAGCCTGTATTTAGTCAGAAAACTACGGTTATAAATACTCTTATGTTCTTAACCACGACACGTCTTGTAGGTAGAACGGTTAGCACATCGCTCCGGATAATATTATCCCCATAAGCGGTCCTGGCATTCATTTCATAGCAAATTGAGTGGACCCTACCGTCTAGATCATTAGATTATAGTAGATACGGGTCGGTTTTTAAGACGGTAATCTAATTTTAGATTCATTGTATTGTACATCATCAGCATCAAGGATTAGACCTGCTGGTCTGCTCCAATCTCATGTTAGAATTGGTTAAAAACAAAAGTTTTATCTTTTCGAGGGTATGAGCCACTAAGAGTAAAAATCCAATTAGAGAATAAAACATTAGAACGGGTGCGTTTACCTGGGATACAATGTATCATATAGAAAAAGTGAAGACAATGAAAACAAAATAAATTTAATTATATGTGTGGCACCATAAAACGGAGTCTCAAAGGAACTAGAAAGGAGACACTTTTAAAATTTTATAAAACAATGCGGTTCCAACACTACTATATGGATCGGAACGCTGGGTCTTAATAAAACACCAGGAATGAAGGATAGAAACGTCAGAAATGAGGTTTCTGAGGAGTGTGGCTGGTATACACAATAACAGATAGAAAGCGAAATGAAAATATACGAAGATAAATATAAATATATTCAAACTATTAGATAGAATTACACAATACAGAGATGAATGGATGGACCACATCAACAGAATGGATAACAATAGAATTCCGAAACAGATTCTTCATTACAAACCACTAGGCTGAAGATTACACATATTTATGGAATTGATTAAATGAAATCTTTTCTACGGTGATATGTAGTCAGCTATTGTGTACCATGTTGTGTATATAGTTCGACATACATCAAGTATTCACACACATTCCTCATACCGTCATTTATTTGGACCCCACGACTAGTTTAGATACGAATTAATTATGAAAAATATCCAATTCTCCACTGTCCCAATGGTTACAGATAGAAGCCTTGCTGTCTTAGCTACCTGGCCATCGGACTTCCCTCTCTATGTGACAAGTTTATAATCCAACAAATTGTGCTGGACATTTTTATTATATACAACTTTCCTCATTGGAGGATTGCCTCAAGGACAAAGTGAAACAGACAATTAATTTTTGGAATTGATTAAATACATTTTGTAAATACATTTAAAAAAATTCAAATTGTTGGCCTAATTGGTTTCTTAAAATTGAAATTGATCCTCTAATGGCAGCGATGGCAATTTTAGAAAGATACGCTCTGTCAAAATCTAAGGAATTACAAAATTTGGCTAAGAATAAAAAGGTAAATGAACATGAGAACCTTGATTCCAGGAAATAGCTTGGCCCTCACTACCTCTCCTTTGAGCTCTACAAGAAAACCGATTTGCAAAAAGAGCTAAAGAAGATAGACCAATGGACGGGAGAAGAACAAGAGGAAGACCAGCCAAGAGATGGATAGACAGTGCATGCACGTCTAATACGTCTTCCTCCGAGGAGTGATTTTGGAAATAAATAGGATGAAAATCCTACAAATTATGTTTAAGAAGAAGAAGAAGATTCCAGTGAACAAAAGGCTTGGAGTAAGATTGGTCTACCTTGCATCTGGTTGACCCAGTGGCGGGTAGTCCTTCGGTCCAAGACAACCTTCGTAATCCTTTAAATACCAGTGGACAAGAGAAAAACAGAACATTGCCATTGTTAGAGGCCGTTTCATCAAAGTTAAAGCATGACCTACAAAGCTCGCGCAGGTAAACTTAGGGTATGGGAAAATGATCCCTGCCAGCAGGCTTGTACGTATCTGCAAAATCATGGTTACTGGTCCAATGGAAATATTAACCCGAGTAGTGGAAATTATTATAACTATGTACCACGTGAAATTCCTTATGGCACCCGGTACTAATTTCCTTGCAATTTGGTTTAAAAATATGCAACATACAAAAATGTTTTTTTTCAGCTTATTCCTAAGTTATGTGCATGAAAATTATGTCACTAATTAAACAAGTCTTCCTGAACATAATGACACTCTGGTTAACTTTTTAGACATATTTCTTTATGAGTAATTTAAAATACAAAAACTGAAAATAAAAAATCCATTTCGTTAAAAGTATTGTCTTGGTACAATTTTCTCACAAACTACTTATCCAATTGTTTCTAAAATGTAGTATGTTATTGTCCATGGTTCATTTGACAATAATGAGGGTTGCTTGTGTTCAAATATGGATTGTGATTTATTTTTAAAAAATTCAAAGACCATTTTTTTGTTTAAAATTTTGCATACATTTTTTTAAATTTCAAACACTATCAATAGCACAACGATAAATTTACCTTATTATTATAGAGCTCTTTAAACTGCATGTCCATGCCAAAAATTATTCTTCTATCTTATCTTTCATAGTTTCAGAGAAAAGTGTACGAAAATATTAAAAAATACAAGTTACGGAAAAATGTTTAAAAAGTGCACATTAGCAGAACACAGAGACGTCATTTTTAAAAATAAATTTTTATGGGTTTAAATGTCTAAAATCGACAAAATAATGTTAGACATCTATAAAATAGACCTTACTGGATTGTTTGAAGCAAAGAGAAAAAAATGATTTTTTAACCCAAGTAAGTACTGGGTGCCCTTAAAATTGGATGAAAATGAGAATAAAATTATTGCAATCCAATAATTTATCAAATATTATTCATGTTAATATTAATATTCCATTATATAGTAATTCCGCCCGAGAGGGTACGTCTTTCACTGCAATCATAGCATTTTCGTGCTATGCTTTGCAAATTATTATAATATTTGTTAAGGTTCCGGTTGGCTATAGGATTCTACAAAAGTTTTATCTTTAGGGCTTTACTAGGGAATTATAGGTGTGGTAGCTTCCCCTTGCTTTCCACACCGGTGAAGAATGATGATGATGATGGCCGGTTGATTTTCAGGGACCGGGGGGGCCGTAAGTTTCCTGACATTTGTCTTACAGGTGAGGAAAAACCCCGAAAAACCTCAGCCAGGAGCCTGTCCCGACTGGGAATCGAACCCGGGCCCGCTGCGTGACAAGACAGCACGCTACTTCGAGACCACAGCGGTGGACAATATTAATATTATTATTTTAAAATCAAACAATATACTCAGCACTTACATTAATTATATTAGATACGAGAACTTTATTAGGCATATAGTAAATTTTCAAACCTAATGTAATAAAAATTTTAAAAAAATTAAATAATGTTTAAATAGGTAGGACATGTGGCACGAATAGGGAATGAAAGAGGTGTATGGAAGCTTCTTTTAGAAAAACCAGAGGGGAAACGGCCAGTTGCTAGATTAAGAATGAGGTGGGATAATAACAGTAACCATGATTTGAGGAATGTAGATTATACAGGGGTTGATTGGAAAATATTAGCTCAGGCTATGGATATATGGAGAGCTTATGTTCGCGCGGCCATGATTCTACGGGTTCGATAGAGCCAGTTAGTTAATATAATAAAAATAAACGAGTCGATGGAAATGTTATTTTCAGAAAATCATAAAGCATTTTTTAACATTTAGTTATAATTTTGCAATTATGTTTTTAATTTTCTATTTTCAATGTTTAAATTCAAAGTAAGACTATATTATTTTTATACAGATTTGCATCCACTCCATGTCCTCCAGTCCTCTTGCTCTTGTTCTTATTTCTTCCTGGGTTCGAATCCCGGTCGGCAGAAGTTTCCTGAATAAAGATTTTTTTCGGGTTTTTTCCTCACTTATATGATGAATTTTAGAAACTTTAGGCCAAATACTCCCCTAACATCATCTAGCCATCATAATAATCCATATCAAGGATGGGGGTTATGTACTGACAGAGCGCCGGTGCACTAACACAAACGTTGCCGCACTGACTACAGGTAATAGAAACATAAGCCTAATTATAAAAGTAATAAGCAATGTCAAAAAAGCTTTTATGCTCTTTTGAAAGATTTGTTACATTAGAGACTTACGAGGTTTTAGAAGTAAGGTGACGATAACTATCTTTTAGACTGACAGTACACTATTTTGGAATTGAATGTGACTATGCCTGTACCGTTAGACTATCCGCAGACATGGGGATGAAACTGGTCTTCTGCCTTCATGAAATGGCGGTTGTTTTTGTCATTGATGGCTGTCATGAGCCAGTGGTGTGAGACGAGATCCTCATGTTCTGAAATATACTGTATCACCAAATTACTATATTGTCTTAATGTTGAGTGATTCCGGGTTCTGTGGCCGTGGTCCATAGTTGGTGTTGATACCAGACGTTTCGCCCTCAACTGCGGAGGGCATCTTCAGTGGCGAGTGCTTCTAGGCGTGTTTCCTGGTCGGAAGCTCTACTCTTTCGCCCTCAACTGCGGAGGGCATCTTCAGTGGCGAGTGCTTCTAGGCGTGTTTCCTGGTCGGAAGCTCTACTTAGGACCAGGAAACACGCCTAGAAGCACTCGCCACTGAAGATGCCCTCCGCAGTTGAGGGCGAAACGTCTGGTATCAACACCAACTATGGACCACGGCCACAGAACCCGGAATCACTCAACATTATGATTACCGGCCGTGAAAGCCTGCATTCAACTACTATATTGTCTGTGTAATAACTTGAGAGGCTACCTGTTTCGTTTGCCGCAGTTGGGGGTAGGATTTGTCATTGTCTTCTGGACATGGAAGGTATTATACCAATGTCATCGACCCCATAAAGCAACCCCTTTGCGAAAGAGAGGGTGAGTACCTGTCCTTTCCAAATTCTGTCTCAGGCTGTTAATTTTACATGGCAGCCCCAGTATTGTGTTTATTATACAATAGGACTATAATGATTTTCTTTGTAAGAGGAATTGCAATTAAATTGCGGATGCCAATGAACATGGAAAACAATCGAGTGTTATACGTATTATTGTTTGTCTATTGTCAACAAACTACAAAACGGATTTCCGCGAAGCAATCAGTTAATTTGCATCTACTAAATTTTAAGAGAAAATTTTAATGTATTCACTTTTTTTATTATATAAAACTTTCCTCATTAGAGGATTACCTCAAGGACAAAGTGATACAGACAATTAATTTTTGTAATTGATGAAATACATTTTGTAAATATATTTTAAAAAATTCAACTTGTAGGCCTAATTGAAGTATACATACTATAAAGTAATTTTGTAAATATGATTTCTTAAAATTGAAATTAATCCTCTAATGGCAGCGATGGCAATTCTAGAAAGATACACCCTGTTCAAATCTAAGTAATTCCAAAATTTGGCTAAGAATCCTGGTATAGTACCTCTTGCCCCAATCATCAAACCTGTGACAGTTATACTATCTAGTTGGCATTTATCTTTGTAATAGTCAATTGTTGGCTCATATATGGCTTTCTTTTTAGAGTCAGCTTCCTCAGATTGGCCACTATGAGTCTAAAAACGAATTGTGGGATCTAATATCACACCAATTTTAGAGGATGGTCTAAATGCAATAATATATATTCGTCTGTTACTCCCATTAGTACCCACACCATGTACTTCCTCATAAACTGTGTATCCAAAATCTCGCAAGGCTTCTGCCATCATATTTCGAATACATAACATATTCGCAATATAGAGCTTTCATCCTTAAATTTGCCAATAAACTGCCAGTACCTGAATGATTTTACATACATGGAAATCTGAAAAATTTAAGTAGCCACTAGCAAGCTTTACTAATATTTTTAAAACAATAAATTAATTAATTTAATAGCTCCAAATATCAATTCATGATTGTTTACTTCATCCTTAACCCTCCCGTCGTAGGGACATCGCTTCGAACGCCGAATTAAATGTGTTCACTTTTTTTTCTCATCGAAAGAAGCTGTATGGTTTCTTCATCGTTTAAATATTTTCAAATCATAAACTGAGTCTCAAATAGGTAGGCCTATATATTTTTGTTGATGTATTTTACCTTATTACTTATTTTTTAAAGTCAGACATTAAAGTTATTAATTTATGTTGAATAAATAATAGTTTTTAAAAAATTAAACAACATGCTTTATTAGAAAACCGAACTAAAAAATGAAAAATAATTTTAATTTCCAACACGCTTGGGATAAAATTAAAGTGATCAACAAAAAAATCATCTCCAACACATCTAGAATAAAACTAGAGTTATCTAAAAAAAATTGGGCACGCCGTAGCGTAGTGGTTAAGGTACTGCGCTACAAGCCAGAAGGTCGCGGGTTCAAGTCCCGGTGGGGTCAGGATTTTTAAACTGACCCAAACTTTCTGGCGGCACTATGGCCCTGGGGTCGACTCAGCCTCTAACTGAAATGAGTACCAGACGCTTGTTCTGGGGGTAAAGGCGGCCGTCACGCAGGGCTGACTACCCGGCTGACATCAAGTGCCGATTGTCTAGAAAAAAGTGGGAGCCTTAACCTCCTACTACCCCAAGGGCCTCCTGAGGTCTGTCGTGGGATCACTTTACTTTTTTATCTAAAAAAATACCATCAAAAGCGTGGGGTGCTCTATAGCAATTAATATATTTGATAATAAACAGATATTTGTAAAAGTAAAGTCTCTAAGAAGAAAATGTAAAACTCATAAAAAGCACCCCACGCTTTTGATGGTAAAATTATTTTTTTTAGATAACTCTAGTTTTATTCTAGATGTGTTGGAGATGATTTTTTGTTGACCACTTTATTTTATCCCAAGCGTGTTGGAAATTAAAATTATTTTTCATTTTTTAGTTCGGTTTTCTAATAAAGCGTGTTGTTTTAGTTTTTTTCAACTATTATTTATTTTTTTATTTTTTGGTTTGGTTTTCTAATAAAGCGTGTTGTTTTAGGTTTTTAAACTATTATTTATTTATTTTTAGTTTTTAGTTTAATTGATTGTCATAAACCGGAATCCCATGAAAATTTAATTGCTTAATACTCTTCTAAAAAATCGAGGCCGCATTTGAACCTGCGACCTATGGATTATTGAAATGATATACCATACAGTCCATCGCTCTACCAACTGAGCTCCTACAACGATTGACTAAAAGTCCGCAACCTATTATACCGGTTTTTATTTTTTTATTTTCTGATGATTCTGACCAGAATGTTAGAAAAAAATTGAAATTATTGTATTTCCATTGGTCCTTTACAAGTATACAAAATTTCAAGTCGATCCAATGTTTTTAAGTGGGTGAAAATCGTGTTCAAAGATTCTGTTATATAGACACAGGTCAAGCTAATATAAAGCATGTAAAAATGAACATATTTTTGATACATTCATGTTTATATTTTATACATAACGTCTCAGACTTTAATTACACGAATGCACTACTTTTTTTAATTTCTTTTTTTTTTTTGTCGTTTTCTTTCGTTTACACTGTTCTTCCTTTTTGTTTTACCTTTGTTAACCTTTTTATCTTAATCACACATAAAAACACAAGACAGGACACACACCCAGACCCAAGGTAGAGATTTAAAATCACCTACCCCGCCGCGAATCGAACCCGGTTCGCCGGAGTGGAAGGTAGGGACTCTACCGACTATGCCACGGCGACGGACAACTACAAACAACCACTGTTCACCAACAAGGAAACAGCCAATCATTGCATGCCGGAACCTACCTCGAATTTTCTCTCAGATAAGCGTTGTGATATACTACGGCCGTGTCCAAAAATTATCTACAGTTTTTTAGCTACAAGTCACAGAAAGCGAAGCCAGAATCTATCAATGGCAACTCACTGTACGGAGCAAATGTACATCCCTGCACGATTTAAAAGCGGAGTGAAGTGAGGCGGGTACGTTATCCAGTCTACCAATATAGGAATTGCATTACTTTCTCATAGTTTAAATGAGACTTCGGAGCTGGATTTTAGTGTCTTGCAGTTAAAAAACGGCAGATAAATTGTTGGACACGTCCTTGGTACATAACAACTCTTCTCTGGGAGTAATTTCAAGGTAGGTTTCAGCATGCAATTGTTGACAGTTCCCTTGTTAGTATAATTCAGGGAGTAATTTTATTATTTCACGGTCTAATTTAGGAAAAAAAAGACAAATGACGTACACCAATGTAAACAATTGGGGCACTGCGCTACAAGCCGGAAGGTCCCGATGGGGTCATGATTTTTAAACTGACCCAAACCCTCTGGCGGCACTATGGCCCTGGGGTCGACTCAGCCTCTAACGGAAATGAATACCAGACGCTTGTTCTGGGGGTAAAGGCGGCCTCAAGCAGGGCTGACAACCCGGCTAACATCAAGTGCCGATTGTCCAGAAAAACTGGGAGCCTTAACCTCCCACTACCCCAAGGGCCTCTCGAGGCCTGTCGTGGGATCACTCACTCACTCAATGTAAACAATTCCCATTGCTTTCTTCCGAAATTTGATTAATGCTAAGATAACCGACATATCTGATATCTTTAAGTTCCGAAGAAGGCAATGGGATTAACTATGATTTGAGGGAAGTAGATTATACAGGGAATGATTGGAAAGCATTAGCTCAGGATAGGGATGTATGGAGAGCTTATGTCCGCGCGGCCATGAACCTACGGGTTCGATAGTGCCAGTGAGTAAGTAAGTAAGTAAGAAGGCAATGGTAATTGTTACTGTCCACAGACAAGAAGAATGACAGCAAGGCACGAAGAGGGGCACGGGAAATTGCAAGCGATACAATGGCTTACTAGTTGAGAATTTAGGAACAGTCCTTGATGTCATTGACATCAGAAGTTTATTTCAGGCGTATTCAATTTTATGTTTTATATTTTGTGTTTTACGGTAATTAAATTTGCTCTTCTTTTTTGTATTGCATTGTAAGCCCATGTTTTCTCTTTACAGAGATTTAGGCGCTCTCATCCTACAGGGAAGAATTTGAACCATACTAATTTAGTTACACTTGTTTTCGTATAGATGTCATTTGAGTGGTCCGTGGTCAGCGTTCCGCCTCATACTGACATCTAGGAAACCAAGGTAGTACTAGGACGGCAATATTCGGTAGATTTTGCTTAGAGGCCTTTTCATTCGGGCTCAAGGACTTTTTACGAGCCTGAAAATCTTCAGACTCGGTCCTTGCATTTTTCCGTCCTAAAAAATCCATCGACCCCGGCCGGGTTTGAACCCGCGACCCTCGGAACCAGAGGCAAGGAGCATAACCACTAGTCCACCGCGGCCGATTTTGCTCTTCTTATTCAGTTTAGTTACTTTGTATTTTAATGTTTCGTAGTTCACGTGAGGTAAGGTCGATTAAAAATTTGAAGTTTTTCTGTCAGACTCGTAATTAACACGCCCGCTCAGCGTCTAAATGAAGGCAAGTTATAGTACAGTCCTTCATGATATAATGTGCTACGTAGGAAATACCTACTGCTTTCATACACTTCGTCTGTGAACAGTACACAGGTTTGCGTCACACTTTTTTCTAAATAAAACAATAGTACGCTTAAGCATTATTTATTATCTCCAATGAAAGGTTTGATCTTGACCCAAGAGTTTGATGTCACGTCGAGAATTCAACTGAGAGGATTGTAATTTGCGAGTTTTGCTGAGTTACATAAATCATACTTACTTATAGCATGTTATAAATAATAATATAGTACCTTTTTTATCCGTTTTCCTCAATTAGAATTGATTTTTATTAAAAAACTCGTTAAATGATTAAATCATGAAGGCCATCAGTGCCAATTAGCATGCCGAAGATGAAACATGTTATTGAAAGGCCTTCATAATTTAATAATTTGAGGAGGTTTTTTTAAATAAAAAATCAATACTAATTGAGGAAAACGGATAAAAAAAGGCAGTGCGTTTTGTCGTACTTACAGCAATAGCAACCATGATTAAAAGTTCAACTTCGTACATTTTGGGGTTGCCAACCTAAATAACTATACTACAATAAAATAATTATACTGTAATATTACATATTACAAAACGCGTATGGGAAGTAAATCCACTGCCCTCTATGTCCATCCATCCATAGTAATTCTGCCCGAGGGCAGGTCTTTCACTGCAATCATAGCATTTTCATGCTATGCTTTGCAGCTTTACTAGGGAATTGTAGGTGTGGTAGCTTCCCGTTGCTTTCCACACCGGTGAAGGATGATGATGATGACAATAAGGATGATGATGGCCATATGATTTCGGGGACCGTTTGGGCCTTAAAGGTTTCCTGACATTTGTCTTACAGGTGAAGAAAAACCCTAATAAAAACTCACCCAGAAAAACTGTCCCGACCGGGGATCGAACCCGGGCCAGCTGCGTGACAAGGCAGCACGCTACCTCGAGACCACAGCGGTGGACGCCTTCTATGTATATACAAAAAAAAATATCCAAAAGGTAGCGTTATACATTATAGAAACAAATCACTGCATTTTTAATGAACTGAACTTTATTTGAAACAGTATAAAACAATAAATAAGTACTTGCGCCATTTTATCATTAATATTATCTCACGGCTTCCTGTTTTTTTTTTCAATTAATGAAAATTGCCCACACTGTTAACGTTAGTCAATTGTTATAATGAACGCAAATATTTCCAACAAAGATGTTATTTTACTATTATTTATTATTTTGAAAACACCATCGAGCAAAAAATAATGTACAACGCACGTTTATGAAGTGTTTTACAGAATTTGTGAAATAAAAAACCGAGGGATAGCGAGGTATTTAAACATTTTCCTCGATTCTGTAAAAAAACACTTGCCAACCGTGCATCGTAATATACTATATCCATCCATCCATAGTAATTCTGCCCAAGAGCAGGTCTTTCACTGCAATCATAGCATTTTCATGCTATGCTTTGCAGCTTTACTAGGGATTTATATACTATATAGCATGTGAAAATAAAACGCGTAATATAACATACGTAGAAGTGTGAACATCGGAATTATAATATAGATAAAAATATAAATATCTAAAAAATGTGTGCTTTGTAGAAATATTTCAGAAATGAACCGTAAAAAACAATTTTGATAAGAAAATCAACAGAAGGATAAGCGACACGATTTGTATGCTATGTTATAACGTTATAATACTATAAAAAGTGCACGTATGACCTCAACTTATGTTGTATTAGGGAACGGAATGTGTGCCAATGACCGTGGCCTACCACGATACAAGGACAAAGGTCTTTAATATTCAAGATAACTTACTCTAATAATAGCATTATGATAATCGGTGGTCCTATTTGTTAATTTTTACTTGCATGGAATAATAAACTTTCCATAATTTATTTAATTTATTTTCTTATGCAAATAATTACGTCAGTACAATGACTTAAAATTGATTCACGATAATTTATGCAGAGTGTTCTGAAAGTCATATTACAAACTTCTAGGGCTAGTAGAGGGACTGAGTAGACAATATTTCTGAATAGGAACCCATGTCCGGAAACGTACCGATGTTTTAATAAGCAATATCTCATATGAAGAAGAAAAGGATATGAATGCAAAAATATCTAAATTTTTAAGAATTTTAGGGTTAATAAATTCTATCTTCAAGCCACAGTTAGTCCAAAAGCATTCAAGACTAGAGGTGTATAAAACACTGGCTCTTCCAACTCTTTTGTATGGTAGCGAAGTATGGACGTTGAAACAGAAGGATATACAGAGACTTAGATCTGCTGAAATGAGATACCTTCGGAGGACTGCAGGATACACACTAGAACACAAAAAAATGAAGACATCTTAGAAGAATTACACATGGAACCTTTAGAAAACAACATTTCTGATTATAAGTCAAGATGGATGCAACATGTTCATCGAATGGAAGATCACATAATACCCAAACAAATGTTAAGATATCAACCTGCAGGAAGAAGACCAGGACGTCCACTCAAAAGACTTTTGGATGGTGTTTCTCTTGAGGCCGAAACAGGTCAACAAATGGCCTAAATTCGTGAATGTACTATGATGATGATGATGTTAAAACCCGTAACATCGACGATACATCGCTCTTTATGAACGATGTTTTATGAACGATATTTTGTCATGCCTAACGCCATGCATTGTATTATTTTCGCTGCTCGTTCGCTTCCTCAGCCACACGCGTACATTCTTACATTTAGCATCTCGCTCTCACTCTCAATCCCTCAACACTCATCAACATCAACTGTTTTTTTTTACAGATATGTATTAAACGCCACCAAACGAAGTTTGTGAATTTGATCGTGAGTGGATAAAAAAGCTGATGCTTTAGAAATGTGGGGATGACATGAAAGGTTTATTTCCTGGGCTGTATAAATTGGCTATGATATATTTGCCTATCGTAACAACATCAGTGCCCAGTGAGCGGCTATATTCAGAGGCTGGGCCTACGATTACCCAAAAAAATAAACCGCTTAATATTGTTTATCTGGCTTAACTTGGCAAATAGAAAGATGGAGATATAAGGGAAGATCCTTGACCGCTTTTTCCCAGATACAAATGAAAGAACCCACCCTGTTGTCAGTCTTCGTCTTCCCTTTACCCCTATTAACATCTGGTGAAGAAACAACGACAACACTGGTGCGAGTGAGAGAGATCTAACAAAGAAGCAGACAAAAAATCTTTCCTTGTGTGACTGCAACAAGAGTGCAGAAATTCTGGAAATGAGTAGATTTGAAAAGTTAGAAAAACAAATTAATTCGATGAATGCAGAATATATAAACAAATTTAAGGGCATGAGCATGATGTTGATCTTGTATAAACTAGAAATCACCAGACTTCAAGAAAGTATATGGTCCCTGCATCCCGAGATTGATTTAAACCCAGCCTTCACTGTTGATACTAGTAATATTTCACTTGCATTGACTGCCTTTTTCTACAAATTTCTTGCAAAGTTAAACCAGACGAACAATAGACAAAAGATTGTCAAAATTGTTGTTTTTAAATTCTATTTTGCGAAATAGATAATTAATGAACATATTCAACATTCTTTTCTGTTTTTAATTATTTTCCAAAATATCGAAAAAAATCGATATATCGTTCATAAACATCGATATTTTCAACATCGACATTTCACTATTGAAAACGTCGATGTTCTAACATCTACGTTTTTTATGAGCGATGTTGCATCCCCAATTAAAGTGTGTCTAATTTGCCGGTGTTATTTTGCAACCGAATCGTCACTACATGATGTCAGAAGAACACCATGTCAAATGAGGTGTTACGTAAGGTACAGAATTAAATTACGTTTGACTCATTTCAGAAGAAAGTCAAATTTAATTGGTAACAATACCAATGAAACAAAAACACTTTCATTGAACACAATAACACTTGTGCTAACAATGAAAAAAATGTTTCTGTCTTCTGTCCTGGATGTTTCCCTTACGAAACTGCTCACTGCAACAGAGACTCGATGTGACGACCACCAATGTCGTTGCACACATTGTACCGACGAATCATGTTTAGGTACACTCGTTCCATTACATCAGGTGTCCCGTTAATCTCTTGTGCAGCGACAATAACTTGTGACGTAATGTATCGCCTATTCCGTTGCAAACAACACCGGCAAATCCGACACATTGCAATGGCTGTAAGCGCGGAAACGGTACGTTTCCGGGCATGGGTTTCTGTTCAAAATATTATCTACTCAGTCCCCTCTACTAACCCTAGAAGTTTGTAATATGAATTTCCGAACACCCTGCATAAAAATAGGAGGCTCTTGTGTATCAAATTAATGAAAACATAAAAAAAATCATGCATAAATTTTGCTAATATTAGGTCTTAAAATGTTATATGATGCATGTTACCAGTCGCTTAGGGTTTTGTGTATATATTAGATTTCCTCTTCTGCGTTGAAAAGTGATTAATCAGATATCTTTGTAATTTAGTGATGCCAGTAACCTATTTTCTGATTTCTCTATGCAGTACTTCCACTTTAAGACAACATCAAGTTCGAGACAGGATTTTCTATCTCAGTTATGGAAATTCCACATAGTCCTAATAACTAAATTAATGGCTCTATCGAACCCGTAAGTCCATGGCTGTGCGGACATAAGATTTCCATACATCGCTATCTTGGGATAATATTTTCCAATCTGTATATTATATTCTATTCTATAGTAATTCTGCCCGAAGGCAGGTCTTTTACTGCAATCAAAGCATTTTTATGCTGTGCTTTGCAGTTTTACTAGAGAATTATAGGTGTGAGAGTTTCCCGTTGCTTTCCACACCGGTGAAGGTTGATGATGATAATGATAAGGATGATCTTAGGGGAAAGTTAGGCCCTAAGCTTCCTGACATTTCTCTTACAGGTGAGGAAAAGCCCCGAGAAAACCTCACCCAGGAGCCTGCCCGATCGGGAATCGAACCCGTATCCGCTGCGTGACAAGGCAGCCCTCTATCTCGAGGCCATGGCGCTGAACGTGTATATATATATATATATATATATATATATATATATATATATATATATATACCTGTACAATATAATTCCCTCAAATTATGGTAAATGTTATTCTTCCACCTCATTATTGGTTTACCAACTGGGAATTTTTCTTCTGGTTTTCCTACAATAAATTTCCCTCGCCATTTTCATTGCCTAATCGTGCCACATGTCCAGCCCATCGCAGTTTTATTAGACTGGTTTCCTACAGAGATCATGTAACTCACTGTTATGAAGTCTTCTCCATTCGCCTGATGGATCATTTGTCTTTGAACCAAAAATTTTCCTAAGGACTTTATTCTCAAACACTCGCAATATTTTATCTTTTTTTTTTTTAAGTAAACGTCCATGTTTCCCAACCATACATTGTACATAAGAGAACTGGGAGAATAACAGTTATAAAGTCCTAATCACAGAGTATAATACTGTGTGGTTCTAATCATCATCATCATCATCCGTCACGAATTAGGCCTTTGTAGACCTGTTTCGACCCCATCTAGCAGTCTTTTAATTCAAATTAAATTGAATTATCTAGTAGATATTGTGTGTAGGCCTATTCAGATTCAACCTCGAAATGAGAAGATTCCTGATTTATTAATTTGGCCTACTAGTTAATACCCGGCGTGCACTGCTACGCCTAAATCAATTATGTGTTTTTACGTTTAGTTAAATAAATAAAAGGAAAAATAATTATAAATTTATATCGTTATTATTTTTAGATACCCCATGCTGATTACCTGGCATTGCCCGGGAATCTACATATCCCGATGTATTTGGCACAAATGAGCTGAAATACAAAATTCGTTATTTCGAGTTATCCGTGCTGCTCCTCTGCTTGCCCGGTAATCTACTTATCCCGATCTTTTAAGCATCGATGAAAGACAAAATGGTTAATGTGAGTTATCCATAAAAGATAAACATATACTGTCGTAGGCTTTTTTGTAGAGTTTTTTTTAAGATATTAAATTCTGTGTACATTAATTTTGAGTATTTGTTATGGTTTAGGTAGCGTAGGCCATTTAAACCTACAAAAAGCAACTTTTATTTTACTTTTTCACTACAAAGGGTGATTTTTAAGGGTGAAGGGCTTGAGCACTCTTATAGCTTATAACTTTCCCGGGAAAATCCTGAACATTTTGAAAAAAACCCCATCACAATCGGCAGTGCACGTTTGTCCGGGAATCTGCTTATCCCGATCTCCTTGGCATCAATGAAAAACAAAAATGGCTATTGTGTGTTATCTGTAAAAGATAAACATATGCTGTCCCGACTTTTTTTAGTGTTTTTTTGAGATATTCAATTCTGTGTACATTCATTTTGTGTATTTGTTATGGTTTAGGCAGCGTAAGCCATTTAAGGGTAAAAAAAAAAAAGGGACTCACGTTTTTCACTACAAAGGTTGTTTCTTAAAGCCTATGTTCATCCCGGGAATCTCCTGAACATTTTGCAAGAAAAAAACCATCACAATCAGATCAACGGTATGGCCGCACATAAAGTACAAACAAACAAACAAACATTGATTTTTATATATCTGATTAAAGGATATTAACGGAACCTGATTTTTAAGGTTTCCAATCCTTTGTGTAAAAATGGTAGTTACTAGAGGAAAATATGAAAGGAGAACAACCGTCAAAGGGGAGATTTATGGGCATTTTAAAATGATAAAATCTTTGGAAATAACAAGAGAATTAGCAAGTTTTCAAAACGAACTTAAGGTAGCGGTTTCTTTTAAATGAGTGTCACTGAGATTTTGCCTTTAGGGTTGAGGTGGTAAATCATCTTTGGTAAACGGGAATTTGACATTCTCTGATCATCACCCAATACTGCATTCGGAAGAAGAAGAAGAAGTCACTGAGATTTATTATAGAAAAGGCATAGATCAAAGGAATCCCTGAGAAAAGGTCCCAGAGAATTAATTGCTAGTGTTATTGAAAAGGTTTACAAAGTGTTGTGTATGAAGGCTTTTCATATTTCTATACAGACATAAATATTTATGGCACTCCTCAAACCAGAGCGTAAACAGAGGTCCGAAGACCCTGGTTTGTCTAGCCTGGCTTAACTTGGCAAAGAGAGAGATGGAGATATAAAGATAGATCGTTGACCGCTTTAGTCAAACTACAAAAGAAAGAACCCGCCCTGTTGTCAGCTTTCCTCTTCCCCCTTGCCTCTATTAACATCTGGTGAAGAAACACCGACGACACTGGTGCGAATGAGAGAGGTGAGTACAGTTGTCTCATTCTACAAATTAAACCAGAGAGACTATAATAGACGCCCAGTTAAACTTTAGGTCACCAATAGAATTTTATGTTGTGTTGTTTTCAAATGCTGGGCCTTGGGAATGAAGCCATTAGCGTTCTTGCTCTCCAATATTTCTCTGGCATGCCACAGCATAGAAATGGTCCACAAATGGTTGTTGTGAGAATGGTCGGTGGATACAAAAAATATATATCCTTCCGGCAAGGTCTGATGGACCCATTAACCAACGGCATGTGTGGCCCTCCAGTCATACTGGTGGTTTATGTGAGTGGGTGATGTAACCACCATTACAAATAAAAAATTGGTGCCCGCTTAAAAAACGGTTACATTTATGCTGAACTAATAAGATTTTGGTTTATTTACCTCATAGACCGATGAAATTGCCTGTTCCTGTCATTGTAGCCAATAGAAATATTGTTCCTCTTTTGAAATTAAAATTCGTAATGAGCGATATCTCCGCAAATTAATTTCTTTGACAAGGATATCGATTCAACAATGTTCAATCATCTGTTATTGATTTGTCCCAAGCCCAAAGAGATTTTACAGTAAAGATATGCTTAGAAATCGCCCGGAAGTAAGATCAAATTATTTGGTAAAAATTAAACATTATAATTATTTTTAGCTTCTGATGTTGTATTATTCTCTAAATAGTTACTCCAAATTCAACGCTTGGTTGAGCTTTTCATTAGGCAAAATTACTCGCGACTTTGTCGCTTGTGATTTTTTCAGAAAAACATAACCTCTTGTTAGATTACGGTTGGTAATGAAACAACCAATTGTAAATCTTACTATATTCGAGAAAAACCATACATCCCGAAGTTAGGACTAGGCAAGATAGGTAGACAAAATTTACTCTTTGTTGAGTCGCCCAGGTCACGACTTCTAATTACTCTATTTCAGTCACCGAGGGATGACTTTTACTTCCTTTTCATCATCATCATCCAGGGATTAAGCGTGTTGGCTCGTTCCAGTTTCATGAAAGCTAGAATTGTTAAAATCGTTCAGACTCGTCTTTTCTTCGTGTTGTCCATGATTCACTACCGTAACTTAATATTGATCTTGCGAGAACCTTATAAAGCCGTAATCTTTTGTACTAAGATGGTTTCATTATACTATTTATTATCCCCGTTGTTTTGTGAAATTTGTGATTTTCTTGTAATTTTTTGAAACCGCGGGTTGAGATAATATTTTATAATACGATCCGCTGTTTAACATTACACGATAAGTCCGTGGCGCTGTGGTCTCGAGGTAGCGTCCTGCCATGTCACGTAGTGGGCCCGGGTTCGATCCCCGGTCGGGACAAATTTCCTGAGTGACGGATTTTTTCGGGGGGTTTCCTCACCTATAAGGCAAATGTCAGGTAACATTAAGGTCCAAACAGTCCCTGAACATCATCTGGCTATCATTAACATATTCATTAAGTTTAGGATTCAGGTCTCTCCTGGCGCACAATTACCATCATCATCTATCATCAAAAAGATGTGGAAACAAATTTAGAAAAATATAACAGATTAAATGGTATAATTAGGAGACATTTTGGAAAACAAATGAGGAAAGAAATCCAATTGAGATTTCATAATGCCATAGCCAAACCTGCTCTACTATACGGAAGTGAATGCTGGACACTTCGAGCAAAAGATAAATCCCGCATTAATAGTTCACAAATGAGATTCCTCCGATCACTAACTGGATTAACATTAAGAGATAGAATGAAAAGTGATGAGATAAGGATGCAGTGGAATAGTAGGGAAATGGTTGAACATATACAAAATTATCAGATTAAATGGTTCCACAGAGAATGTCAAATTCCCGTTTACCAAAGATGATTTACCACCTCAACCCTAAAGGCAAAAGAGACCTCGGAAGACCCTTCAACCGATGGAAAGATCAGTTTTTGTAGTCGCAGAACGGGCATCATCACCCAATACTGCATTCGGAAGAAGAAGAAGAAGAAGATCTATCATATATCAACAGGGCAGTGTAACTCCGCCTTCTAGCGCCCGATCCTCAGAAGTGGGTTACAACAACGCCATGCCAGGAGAGAACATCTAAATGACAACATGGTGGCATTGAATAAAAAAAAGTTATACGATAACTGATCGGGTGATTAGTTATTTCACTCAATTATTTACAATCGATATTTTAATTAGGACCAATACAAAGTCAATTATATGTTAAAATTTGGAAAAATATCCTAGCGGAAGTAAATCCAAATCTACATAGATATTAAAATTCCTCGAACAAATAAGTCAACGTACCAAAGGAGTATTTCGGAGACTCAAACCAGCGCAAGTTCCGTAGCTCTGCGCCAAGGCCTCTCGGTTACGGCACGGGACCCTAGTAATTTTCCTTTATTTATTTTTTAATGCTCTGAACAAAATTTTTAGACTTTTTTTAACATCTCCATCCATCCATCAGTAATTCTGCCCGAGGGCACGTCTTTCACTACAATCATAGCATTTGCATACTATGTTTTGCAGCTTTACTAGGGGATTATAGGTGTGGTAGCTTCCCGTTGCTTTCCACACCGGTGAAGGATGATGATGGCCGGATGATTTTCGGGGACAGTTGGGCCCTAAGCTTCCTGACATTTGTCTTACAGGTGAGGAAAAATCCCGAAAAAACCTCCCCAGGAGCCTGACCCGACCGGGAATCGAACCCGAGACCACTGGGTGAAAATACAGCACTCTACCTCGTCATTGTCCACTATCACACTCAAAGATATTAAAATACTTATCTATTTTAAATAAATTTTCTTACGCAACGCAGAAGCGTTATTATTACGACAGTTGTATAATTAATGACTGAAGTTTATTAGAACATAACATTCAAAACGATACTGGAAGTAATAAGAGAAAATATCGACTTTCATAATAACACAGCTCTTGCGATAACCGTTTACTGATGACAAAAGTTACTAAACTGTTACTGACCAAATCTGCAATACATTTTTTAGGGATGCTCATCTGAACGTCTTATATTATTGCTTCATCATCATCGTCCAGTATCATGGCAGCTGCCGCCGTCTTTCGGAAACCAAACGCCATTCCTCTCTGTCCATCCATTGATCTTCCTCCATTCCTCTGATATTCATAGCTGCTTGTACCCCTTCTATCCAAGTTTTCTTCGGTCTTCCTCTCTTCCTCCTTTCCATTGGGATCCATTCCATAACAATTTTAGGCAATCTTTGCTCTGGCATTCTTTTGACATGGCCATACCACTGTAATCTTTTCTTTTCTATAATGTCTATGATGTCCGGCTCCTCTTGCACAACCATTATTTCCCTTATTTCTTTATTTCGTATTCTATCCATTCTAGATTTTCCAGCTGATCTTAAAACATCCATCATATTATTGCAATATTAAATATATTGAATTTAGCATCTTTATTTACTGTTATCTTGACCGCTGTGGCCTAGTGGTTGTGCTCCAGGTCTTTGGTCACGAGTGTCGCGGGTTCAAACCCAGCCGGGGTAAATGGATTTTTTAGGATGGAAAAATCCCAGGAGCTAGTCCTCCGGAATGGAGTCTGAAGATTTTCAGGCTCGTAAAAGATTCTTAAGCTTGAATAAAAAGGCCTCTAAGGAAAATTGACTGACCTCATCATCCTAGTAATACTTTAATTGCCTGCTAGATGTCTCATTGGATCGGTGTGTTCACCGCAAACTATTCATGACATCAGTGGGAAAATAAGCGCAACTAAATTAACTTGGTCTAGTAGCTCCTAACAAAGGAGAGGCTAAGACTCAACATTGGGCTATGCTAATGTAGAAAAAATGTAGATGTATTGTTATATTTCCACTGTGGTCTCGAGGTAGCGTGCTGCCTTGTACGCAGCGGACCCGAGTTCGATCCCGGTCGGGACAGCTCTTTGGTGAGGTTTTATTCGGGGCTATTCCTCACCTGTCAGGACGCTTAGGGCCCAACGGTCCCCGAAAATCATCCGGCCATCATTATCATCATCAGCTTCATCGATGTGGAAAGCAACGGGAAGCTACCACAGCTATAATTCCCCAGTAAATCTGCAAAGCATATAGCATACAAATGCTATGATTGCAGTGAAAGACCTGCCCTTGTGCAGAATTACTATGGAATGGATTGTTATATTTCACGTGTATCTCGTTAAATTTGAAGTTTAAATACCTGGCAATACTTCGTAATTGCATAATTGATAAATTAAATATAAACTTTCTAGAAGTATCATTACGGTAATATTTAAGTTTTTATCGATTTTTCCTGGATGGCAATAGAAAAATATAAAAAATGACAACCACACTCTCCCCAGTCTAGTATCCATCCTCTCTGCGGTTATGCAGTGAATATACCCCAGCCACTGATTCCTGGCCCTGACGTTTTCACGACAGTGTTACTGATATGGATATTCAGTGGGAGTGGCCGTTTTATGTATGCGGTTAGCAGAAATACAGCTGACAACATCTCAGCAATTTCAAACCTACTAGCGCGCTATAGCTGCGTCAAGAGCGGTGATTGGTTGTGGCAGACATCTACTCCCACTACAACCGTATCCTTATTGGCAGTAGAGGGCGAATTCTCCTTTATCCCTCGCATAACCTAAACTTCAAAGCCGGAGATATGGCGGCTCGGGTATAAGCATAACTAAATTCACTTTGCATAGTAACTCCTAACAATGGAGAGGCTCAATATTGGGTTATGTCATTGTATACTAAGTAAATGGACATAATACATTAGAAGAGGAAATTAAAGAAAGATTGGTAAATGTGAATAAAGTCTATTTTGCAAATAGAACCTTATTTAAAAGCAAATTAATATAAAAAACTGCAACAATAAGGTTATACAAAACACTCATTAGACCAGTAGTTACATATGCTTGTGAAACTTGGGTCCTAAAAGAAACAATAAAACAGGAATTATTAATTTTTTAAAGGAAAATTATAAGAAGAATATTTGGACCAAATAGAGGAACGGATAACTGTTGGAGTATCAAAACAAATAACGAACTAAACAAATTAATAAAAAATCAGAACATAGTAAACCATATAAGATCTCTCAGAATTGGTTGGCTTGGACATTTGATAAGACAGGATGATAAGAGACTGGTCAAAAAGCTCTACAAATGGAAACCTATATGAGGCAGAGCTGTAGGAAGACCGAAATCAGATGGGAGGATGACACAATGAACGATCTAAAGAAAATGCAAGTGACTAGTTTGAATATGGCAAGAGACAGATTGGCATGGAGGAGGATTGTTGAGAAGGCCAAAACTTTCACTTTTGAAGTTGTGCCTTAAGATGATAATGACATTGTATACTGTAGCCACTGATTCTCCGGCCTCGACATTTTCACGACAGTGTTGCCGATATGGATATTCAGTGGGAGAGGCCGCTTTATGTATGCGGTTAGCAGACATACAGCTGATAACATCTCAGCAATTTCAAACCTTACTAGCGCGCTATAGCTGCGTAAAGAGCAATGATTGGTTGTGGCAGACATCTACTCCCACTACAACCGTATCCTTATTGGCAGTAGAGGGCGAATTCTCCCTTTACCCCTCGCATAACCTAAACTTTAAAGCCGGAGATGACGCCTCGGGTATAGTTGTAGTAGTATATAAGGTTAAAAAGAAAAGTTCTTCTTCTTCCTTTCATGTGATAGACCTAGTGGTCTGTTACGGTCTCAATCCAACGTTTGAAGGGTCTGCCCAACCCCACCTGCTCATGGTGCAACCTGCCTAAAACAAACGGGGCTCTGGGGACCGAGTCACGGCGGTATAACCGTTCCATCAAGTTACAGAGTAAATGTTGTATCATAATCGTGCCTGTCCAAAGGCCTAAGGTTGCAACCCCACCACTGAACTTGCTCGCTTCAGGCCAATAACCTGTTGTGAGAACTTACCTTACTAAAAAGTCTCAAAGAAGATGTAAAAGGACTAGTCTAAGAGAAGTTTAAAAAGTCAAAATGCCAATTCAATAAATGATTAAACACACGAATTGTCATAAGTAATGCCACGAGTGATTTCTAAATTCTCTAGATAAATTCACGACTCATGAAGTGAGGAGTGAATTTATCGATAATTTGGAAATCACTCGTGGCATTTGTTAGGACTATTTAACGAATAAAATTAAGCTGTTTACTCACAAATTGTTTAACTATAATTATTTTAAAATATTTATATATTTAATGTAACCGGATGTTAAAAACAAATCAGAAATGTGAGGTTATGTTCATTCACTACAACTAGATCATATTATTTATTGCCAAATAAGATCGCAATATTGTAAGAGTGTACCCAAGTGGAGAAATAATTAAACACATCAAACTATATATCATAATCAACATTTACGGGTTATTCATTTATTTTTTTAGTAAACAACTCAGTAAAATCAAGGAATCTTTTCATTAATTGCTATATTCAATGTATTTGGAGAAAAATAATGCTTTGACCTGTTCAGAACATTAAAAAGGAGGAGCTTTCTTTATCACAAAAGTAGGAGCTGATAAAGAGAAATCGATAAAGAGCGAGATGAAACACGACTGCCATTGGTTGTAAAACAACATTCATTGAAACGTGATTTGTCATTGACTAGCATTTGTGGCATGAGTTAAGTAGTCTATATAATTAAAACAATGCTAGCACGTTCATGCTCAGTATATAAATTAATTAATTAACTTTGTTTTGTGTTTCAGCTTGTATAGATCAAAGGTATGTGGTTGCCATAATGGGTTTCCTGGCTATAGCCAATGCATACACTATGAGGGTATGTCTTTCCGTGGCCATCACTGAAATGGTGGTACATCATGAGAGGAATTATACAGCAATAGATCTTGAAGCTTGTCCTTCAAGCGTTGAAATGGGCTCCACTGCTAAGGTAGGTCCTTACAATATATAAAGTCGCACTCATTACTATTCAGTCCTTTAGTTTTAACATTTTCACACGATTTTTATAATACAAGGAGTGATATAAAACATGTCAATAAATTTCAAGGTAATGTAATTAAAAACTATGTACAACAGCCTATAGTCCAGCGCCGTAGTCGAGTGGTTAAGGCAATATGCCTTGATGCAAAGCTACGGGACTTGCGCTGGTTTGAGTTTCCATGGGGGAAGAAATTTTGTTATGGAATTTTGGCCAGTACGGGATCAGTACCCACCCAGCATCGTGAGGAATTTTGGTAGCTACAATAAGTAGCGGCTCCAAGTTGAGAAAACAAACTGTGACGGCTGGGGGATTCGACATGCTGACCACATGTAATGCCTACACTGGCTGTATGATAGTCTACCTCTTATTAACACATGTGGATGTGAGACCAGCATACGGATGGCATGCCAAGGGCCCTCTAGGCATGTCGCACCATGGTGCTTTTTTATACACTAGCCTATAACGAAAATAATCCTCCATGTTGCAAAAATGAAAATAAAAAGAAAGTAAATAATCCACTTTACAATGTGTAAACGGATACATATTAACAATTCAAAGGCAATTCTGTAACACCCCTGGTTCTGAGCCTGGCAGGTTAAAACGCGGGCTGAGTTGGTGGATTTTTTCGGAGCATATAAAAATTCTGAGTATGACTTCCTTCGAAAGGGAAACAAAAGATTGGGTTCCCTATCGTATATTTACGGCAGGTAAGTAAGTATCAACTCTAAAAACAAAGGTTTTAGCTTTTCGAGGGTATGAGCCACTAAGAGTAAAAATCCAATTAGTGATAGAACAGGTGAGCAATTTTAATTACCTGGGATACAATGTATGATATAGAAAAAGTGAAGACACTGAAAACAAAATAAATAAATTTAATTATATGTGTGGCACCATAAAACAAAGTCTCAAAGGAACTAGAAAGGAGACAGTTTTAAAATTTCAGAAAACAATGGTGGTTCCAACACTACTACATGGATCGGAACACTGGATCTGAACCAAAAATCAGGAACGAAGAATAGAATCGTCAGAAATGAGGTTTCTGAGGAGTGTGGCTGGTTATACAATAATAGATCGAAAACGAAATGAAAATATACGAAGAGAACTAAATATATTCAAACTACTAGATCGAATTACACAATACAAAGATGAATGGATGGACCACATCAACAGAATGAATAACAATAGAATTCCAAAACAGATTCTTCATTACAAGCCACTAGGACGAAGAAATGTTGGAAGACCCAGTAAACGATGGGCAGACCAATTCTAACATGAAATCGGAACAGACTAGCAGGTATAATCCTCGATGCTGATGCTGATGATGAAGTAAGTAAATAAGTCAAGGTGAAATGTCCTGCCATCCGTATGAGCAGGTTGTTGGGCAGAACTTCGGCCCCTGGTTCTAACACGTAGTCCATTTGCCCCCGGATAATTTGGATATGTAATTTATGTGCTGATTGTTAATGAAGAGAATCTCAAGCTTGGAATAAGAGGCCTCTGGGTAATATTCCGCCTTTTTCACAACAATATTTGAATTACCTGAGATCTTAAAGAGTGTCGTTAATAAAATGCTACCTACCTATCTGATAGGTAGATATAAGAAAGAGCAATAACATATACTATTAAGGAAAAACCTAATAATCAATAGCAGTTACTGGAAAACGTTCGATCATTCGTTCCACAGTTTAAATTTTCATTTCTATTAATTTCTGTACAGCGCTCCTCTTCAAATATAGAGGAACTTCGGGTAATTTGGACCCCTGTTTTGAATATGTTATTAATTAAGGGGATGATGGGTGAAAAATTGATCATTTGAGTTCAAAACTGGTTTTTTTTGTACTAAAAAATAGCCTGTACTCTACTGTATATGTTGGCAAAGTTTCAGAGGCCTATGGCACTTCTAAGTGCCCTAAATTACATCTGACTTAAAAGGTGCGCCAGTTATTTAACTTACTACCTGCATGCAAATATTTAAACTTGTTTTTCCACTCTTTTATTTTCACTGCATTTTTGTACATTCAAAATTGAATGGAATTCGGAAATTTTGTCCTAGAAGGTTCAGATTTTTATTGCTTGTCCTAAAAAAAATGGGTAACAAAGTAGTGCATGGGTTTCATGATTGAAGTAGTATTTTAAGAAATAAAAAATATAATGTATGCAATTATTACTTCTTTTTTTGTAATTCCACGCATGAGGTACTTTTTTTTCTCCCTTTGTATTCACATTATAAGAATTCTAATGCATGATGTTTTTCTAAATATTATAGGGGTCTTGTAAAAAATCAGACATTTTACTAAAAAATTGTGGAACCCATTTAATTATAATATATGCAAATGTTTAAAAATATAATATTTGATAACTCATAAAATAAACGTCCCACTAGAATGAAACTTAACACATCATTATGTATCATGCAGTGAATGTTTGTACAAAAAATCAAGTCTCTAGCTCAAAAAAATTAGAAAATAGGAATTTCACCCATCACCCCCTTAAGGGATTTGAATTTTGTTTAATTACAGTGATTATCATTAGTGTTGTAACTATGAAATAGCATTGTTATTTTATTCAAATATGGAAACATCTTCATAATTTATAAACTTTTTTACATTACAAGAAAGGTCTACTTTAACTTCCATATTCGAATAAAGTGGACCCCAGAGTCTGCCTTAGCTTTTAGTCTATTTTTAAGTTTTACTCTATTAATTTATACAGACAGGCACAGATTAATCTGAAAATATTTATGACTGATCATAATTAAAAAGCGTTGATATTTATTTAATGTTTTGAAAAATTACTGTTAATTATAACATTCACACGTCATTCAAACGCAAAAAGCGACGGTCTTTGGGTTAGTAAAATTACAAGAATATATTAAATGAAATTAATTAAGTGAATGGTTTTTAGAGGTAGCATCCTCATTGATAAAATATACGTAGCCTATTCGTGTAAAGTGGGCCCAGATTGTCCACATTAACCGAATTCCTTTGTTATGTTTAATTATTTTATACAGCCACAATGTCACACAATATCAAATCAAACCTGCCAGTATATTAAAACAGCATCTACATAATATATGTAGGAGTTTTTTTTCAACATTTGTAATATTCAACAGCAGAAATTAAGAATTGATTCTTAGCTTGAAAAACTTTGGTATGGTCATTTTCATAAATATCACAAATAAACCCTTCTTCGCACAAAGAATAAAAGAAACTGGCCTTGAACCCATCAAAGTTGATGAGGGGAAGAAGTTAAAATATTTTCTATTCGAGGACAGCACCAATTAAAGAAGATATTAATAGGGTCCCACTCAAACAGAGTGGTCCACATTACCCGACTTCCCTATATAATTGTTATTATTATTATTATTATTATTATTATTATTATTATTATTATTATTATTATTATTATTATTATTATTATTTTTATCACTACCGTTATCATCATAAGGGAAACATTTTATTTTTAAACTTTTTTGGTCGTGGGGTTAAAAACATTTGTCAAATACTTTCAGTGTGGCAATAAGATCAATTCCTGAATATTTTATTTAAACATTTGCACTATGGTGATTTAATCACTATGAATACAAAAATAGTAAAGTATTGAATTAAATGACACAAAAATTATCGATTTAAGAAATCGGACAAAAGATATAGGTTACCACAAACAAAATGGAACATGGCCGTTATAAAAAATGGCGTGGCCTTGTGTTACCCACTGTATATGTAAAGAAGTTACTTTACGTCCTTGCCAAACTATTTAAAAAGTATTGAAAATGTCGCCATGCTTTCTTATTTTAAAAATCATGATTACCTTCTACAAAACCATCGAACCTTAGTCAAGGCACTACGTGATGAATTGGAGTGGGTCATGAAAAAACAGAGAGATCCCAACAATAGCCTAATAATTAAAAAATAACGAAGGACTGTTTTATTGCAAAATCTCAATGAAAAGTATACCTAAAATGATGAATGGCTACATACTTAATTAGTCATAAATTTAAGGTCAGAGACTCACATCAGTAAATGGAGAATAATGATTGTCTTCTACCAATAAGAAAAAAACTGGAAAAATCTGTGTGAAACTGAAGATCTAAAAACTGAACTCACACCTACTGAATTAATAATAAATAATAATAATAATAATAATAATAATAATAATAATAATAATAATAATAATAATAATAATACTTCTTCCTTCCAAGTATTAGGCCAAGGCCTGTTACCATCCTATAGAAAATTTTCCCTCCAGCGTTTCATAGGACGGCCCATAATAATACTAATAATAATAATCCATCCATCCATAGTAATTCTGCCCAAAGGCAGGTCTTTCACTGCAATCATAGCATTTTCATGCTATGCTTGCAGCTTTACTAGGGAATTGTAGGTGTGGTAGCTTGCCGTTGCTTTCCACACCGGTGAAGGATGATGATGATGATGATAATGATAAGGATGATGATGATGATGGCCATATGATTTCGGGGACCGTTTGGGACTTAAAGTTTTCCTGACATTTGTCTTACAGGTGAGGAAAAACCCCGATAAAAAACTCACCCAGAAAAACTGCCCCGACCGGGGATCGAACCCGGGCCCGCTGCGTGACAAGGCAGCACGCTACCTCGAGACCACAGCGGTGGACAATAATAATAATAATAATAATAATAATAATAATAATAATAATAATAATAATAATAATAATATCCATTGATGACAGCTATTCCTTTCTGGCATATAAGCTTCACCTTCACAGATTGGAGTCAAGGTCAAAACTATTCTGAACTTGGTTTCTATGTTCAAGGAAGAAATGCTTCAGATTCCACCACAAATATATAAATATTAGTCTATAGTGTTCTGCCCTAGGGCAGATCTTTCACTGCATTTTCAAGCTATGCTTTGGAGCTTTACTAGATAATTATTGGTGTGGTAGTTCCCCGTTGCTTTCCACACCGGTAGAATAATATGATGATGATGATGATGATGGTCGGTGATTTTCAGGGACCGTTAGGCCCTAAACCTCCTGACATTTGTCTTACAGATAAGGAAAATCCCGAAAAAACTCACCCAGGAGCCTGTTCCGACTATGAATCAAACCCGGGCCTGCTGCGTCACAAATCAGGACGCTATCTCGAGCCACAGCGGTGGAAATATATATTAAAAATGCTTACTTGTTATAGTAGCCATTAGATGGCAGTTCAACCGATGTTCCGCTGCCTCTAGTGATTTTAAAATTTAAATATTAGGAAGACATTTAAATGTTTGTGCTGAGATGCCAGAGTGGCGCAAGTGGAAGCACGCTAACGTATAGAGTTAGATGTCTCGAGTTCAAATCTCGGCTCAGGCATTTATTTTCTTTTCATATCATATCCATTCATAGTAATTCTGCCCGAGGACAGGTCTTTCACTGCAATCATAGCATTTTCATGCTATGTTTTGCAGCTTTACTAGGGAATTATTGGTGTGGTAGCTTCCTGTTGCTTTCCTCACCGGTGAAGGATGATGATGGCCGGATGATTTTTGGGAACCTTTGGGCCCTAAGCTTCCTGACATGTGTCTTACAGATGAGGAAAAACCCCGAAAAAAAACCTCACTCAGGAGCCTGTCACGACCGAGAATCGAACCCGGGCCCGCTGCGTGACAAGGCAGCACTCTACCTCAAGACCACAGCGGTGGACCAACTTATATATTTATTTATTTATTTATTTATTTATTTACACAGTAAAACTTGTTCAAAGCTGAATCGCATGGGACCATATTTTTTTCTTTTCCCACATTAGACAATATTTCATATTATAAAAAAAACAAAACATTAACCAATTTTAGATTATAAAGCACCGTATATGTCTTTTTATGTACACTTAGCGACAAAAAGAATGAGCCGCTTCAAAAAAAGCAGTTCTTGTTATGGCCCACTGCGCATGCTCGAAAAGCCATAGCTGAGGTTCACGAGGTAACGCACTGTTAAATGTTTTAAATACGCTGTATTTGGTTTTAATTATCTTGAATAGTAAAAGAACAGTGAAGGAGACATGTTTCTAGATATTTAAGAGTGTTCGACAAATGCAATATAACTCAAATTGCAACATTTTAAACAAAGTTCAACTCTCGTTCATTGTGTAAAAGTAAACACGGCAACTAGCAACAGACGTTCGAATAGCGTAGATGGTTAAACTACTTACAGCAAAATGAAATGTACATGAAAGCCAGGGTTCAAATCCTCCGATAATTTTTTTTTATTCATTTGTATTTTCGCAAAATACATCCTATAATATTTAATTCCTGCCACATAATCTACGTTCACTTTACACTATCTTAAGTAATATTCCTGCCTCTGTTACACTATTTAGCTACCGGTATAAATTTAATTGTGCGTGCAGTACCATGTTGTAATAATAATGCTGTAAATTTATGTAATAAAATATAACATAGCTTCTTATATGTATGTGTTTATTTATTTATTCATTTATTACGTATTAGTGAGGAAAAAGTTTCAACCTTCAATTAAAATATTTAGTTTATATAATTATGTCAAGTCCCTCATAATAATAGCTCATAGATGATGGACAATAATAAAAATAAATTATTATTATTACTATTATCTGTCATCTATAATAATAATAATAATAATAATAATAATAATAATAATAATAATAATAATAATAATAGTATGTATCAATTGATGTGAAGAATGTAATTTCCCTGAGGATCAAAATTAACTCAAAATGTCCCCAAGAAAATTACATAAAATATAGAATTCAAAAAGGCAGATCGCTAATAACATTGTTAAACGGAGTTTTATGGGATAAGAACATAAGAATAGATACCAAATTAGAAATTTATAAATCCATATTTCGAAGCACGCTAACATTCGGTGCAGAAACTTGGAATCTGAATAAAAATTTGAGTTTAAAGCTTATATCTACCAAAATGGATTCTTACAGACGCTCAAATAGACATTCAAAATTGGAACAAAAAATCAGAAATACAATCATCACACAACAAATGAAAGTCTAAAATTCAATATTAGATTTTGTGAGATACAGACAACTAGAATGGTATTGTCATATACGTAGGATGCCAGAGAAAACATTACCCAGACAAGCTTTGGAATGGATTCCACCTGAAAAAGAAAAGAGAGGTGGACCAGATTTAATTGGATGGACGACGTAAGAAGAGAGATGAGGGAGCTAGGTCTGGAAGAATTGGAATGAGAAGACAGAGAAGAATGGAGAAAGAAGATAAACATTAAAAAGCTTTGGGCATAGGAAGATGTTTTTAATTACACTGTAAACCTGTTTACAAATAAGTAAATAATAATATTAGTAATAAAAATATTAATACTTCCAAATAGTTAGTACGTTTTTCTTTAAGAATGAATATACAGAATAAAATAGAAAGCACTTTAAAAATAACTACATCGAGAATCGAATCTGCGACCTCTTGTATACAAATCAAGCCACTAAGCTCTGAGTTACGCGTTCGCTGCCTTGTTGCGTTTAGAAAGAATACTCTTCAAGGGAAGAAGAAAAACGTATTGTAGCACTACTGTGCTATTAGTTTACTCATGTCAAATCGTGCGTTAGAACTTGAAATATTCGACTTCAGAGTCGGCCCATTCTTTTTGTCGCTAAGTTTACCTTGGATAAATTGTAGTTCCACTCCCTTTGGAAAGTGAAGTATAGTATGTCGAGTAATTCGACGGTAACACGCGAAAAAACAGTTCCGTTTCGTCAGTATCTTAGGCGCGTATCCTGAAATTAAAGTATGCAGTTTCGATTTCCACTCACAAATATAATTTCGTCCACATCCTTTGATTCCTCGCAAATTTCATTCCACACCACATTGTGTCGTCTTTTAAAACTGTCCACAACCAACCTGGGGATGCCTTGAAATTGTTATTCCCAAGGGATATAGCAACAGCTAGAGCTTGACTTTGGAGCATCGGTCCGGAAATTTGGAGATTTTTTGATCGTGGACTTGTAAAACATTCCCAAATCTAGATAATTTCTTCATTTTCCCCCTCTTCATTTGACCATTTCCTTGCATCCATTCATTCATTATTTTTTCTTTGTGTTTTAAAATCTCATAAACTTGGGTTTTTCCACATTCAAATTTAGTCATTTTGCATACCGAGTTTTTTCTTTATCTTCAATCACTTTCACTTTTTCGTTTAATGACAATGATACATACGATTTAGCCATCTTTATTCCGTAAATTCAGAACGCTACCTGTGAAAGATACGTACACAATCGGTCTCAGATCTTAAACTAATTTATGATTTTACAGTGCACTGGTTATTTGTAAGACATATTTCACATGCCAAATATTTGTTAAACAAAATTGTATTTCACAAAACGGGTGTGCAGTGAGGCCAAAAGAAAATTCCAGATAGGCCTACAGGTAGAAACTCTACTTAACCCAGCACGGTGGCAGGAATCATCACTTAGCCTATTGTTAATTTGCCTAACAGGAATTCAATGAAGTGGAAACTAATTTATTTCTCTCTCTATCTTTCTGCCTTATAAACAATTTTTTCATGAATTGTATAGAAATATCTTTCCGTTTCCACATTGGACAGATTCCGTTTTATACAAAATATATACACTTAAAATTACTATTTTGCCGGGACCAATAAGATTTGTTCACATTGGACAGTTTTCCGCATTATTCACGTTCTGGATTAAACAAGTTTTACTATATATATATATATATATATATATAGGGCATACCAATCCAAAATACACATGTATATTCACTCAATTTTGCAGAAAACCAGGTATTAATAGCACAAGACCACGATGATATAGAATATATGCCAAAAAAACTAAAAGAGGAATATGAAAAATGGGGACTTTATATAAATATTAGAAAAAACTAAATATCTGTGTATAGTAGAAGAAATGGAAAATGTAAATTTCAACAATGGAGAAGAACTAAAATCTACTATAGAACGCACTTATTTAGGAACAAAATTAGACCATTCAGGTGATAACGCAGTGAAAATTAAAAATAGAATCACACAAACAAAACAAGCAATAAATGTTTTAAACTCTGTTTGGCGGAGCAAGAAAATTACAAATATGTCAAACCATTCAGAGCATTTTAACATATGATGCTGAAGTTTGGCAAATTCCTACCAGGGAAATGAAAAGAATTTTAAGTACAGAAATGGATGTTTTAAGAAAATGAGCTGGAAAATCTAGAATGGATAGAATATGAAATAAAGAAATAAGGAAATTATGGGTGTGCGAGAGGAACTGGACATCACAGACATTATAGAAAAGAAAAGATTACAGTGGTATGGCCATGTCAAAAGAATGCCAGAGCAAAGATTGCCTAAAATTGTTATGGAATGGATTCCAATGGAAAGGAGGAAGAGAGATAGACCGAAGAAAACTTGGATAGAAGGGGTACAAGCGGCTAAGAATATCAGAGGATTGGAGGAAGATCAATAGATGGACAGAGAGGAATGGCGTTTGGTTTCCAGAAAACAGCAGCAGCTGCCTTGATACCGGATGATGATGATGATGATACATAAATATATATGTATACACCATTATTCTGAGTGAAGGGATTAGGGTGCTCACTAGTGGGAGTGTTTTAAACAAACAAGCTAATTTCTTCTTCTTCGTCAGGCTCTACGACTTCCAGTGGAATGTCTTGGCCTTCTCAACTAGTTTATGCCATTTCCTCCTATCTTGTGCAGTAGATTTCATATAAAAAATCCCATCTCTCTTAAATCTTCAATTATGTCATCCTCCATCTTTAGGTCTTCCTCTTGGTCTTGTTCCCTGTGGCTTCCAATTTAAAATATCATTTGGCAATCTTCCTTTTGGCATTCTTAGTGTATGTCCAAACCATTGCAATCTTTGGATTTGATGATGAAACTAACTATTTTCTTTATTCTTGAGGTATAATTTGTTATTCCTTCTTAACCTCCAAGTTCCATTTTCCTTTACTGGACCTAGCACTCTTCTAAATATTTTCCTCTCAAATGTTAATAGTCTTAATTTATCTGCTTCTTTTAGTACCCAGGTTTCAACTCCATAATATAGGATTACAAGCTAATTTAAAAAAAAAAAAGAAGGTAAAGTGATCCCACTACAGGCCTCAGGAGGCCCTTGGGGTAGTAGGAGGTTAAGGCTCCCACTTTTTCTGACAATCGGCACTTGATGTCAGCCGGGTTGTCAGCCCTGCGTGACGGCCGCCTTTACCCCAGAACAAGCGTCTGGTACTCATTTCAGTTAGAGGCTGAGTCGACCCCAGGGCCATAGTGCCGCCAGAAGGTTTTGGTCAGTTTAAAAATCCTGACTCCACCGGGACTCGAACCCTCGACCTTCCGGCTTGTAGCGCAGTGCCTTAACCCACTACGCTACGGTGTGCCCCACAAGCTAATTTAGTTACTCTTATTTACTGGTACCCATAGATGTCAACGAGTGATATGAGAATGTTATATCACCTTAATGAGACACCTAGTTGGCAACTAAGGTATTACTTGGATGGGGAACGGTAGATAAATTTTACAAAGAATAATAGTAATATTCACGAGTGTATCCTGAAGAACGTGAATAAAGAGAAGAATAAATCTGACCATGTTGTCTATAAGGAAATGTGTATTAAGTATTTTATTTTAATTCAATGTCCAAGATTGCCATTTCAACATTTCTGGTTACTCTCCTGGCATTGGCATAATTGTAAGCCATTTCTAAGGCTGGGGCACCTGGAAGGCAGGGTTACGCTGCCTCTAAGAATGTTGATCCGAGCAGAATTAAACCAACCAAGATATTTTATTGGAGATGATATTCCTATAGAGTAGATGATAAAGTTATAAAATATGTTATAGTTCGAGATATTTTCATTATTCTTGTAAAATGATATAATGGATGATGATGATGACGATAGTGGTGCACCAGGAGAGTCCTTAATCCTAAGCTTAATCTTAGATGAATATGAATGATGATGATGATTGCGATGACCATATGATGTTTGGGGACATTTTTCTGGCACCAATGATTTCTCTTCAATTTCACTTTATAATTTTCCTCCATTCATCTCTATTGTAACACATTTCTTCCTCTATTTCCCAGTCCTTCAAAGTTTCTCTAATCCCTTGGATCCACGTAATATTACAATTACCAAATGTTTATTAAAAATGGGTGTACACTTACTTCTCAGTCCCTAATGCCGATCCAACCAGCAATAACCCAAAACAGCGATATAGAAATCATAGACTAAGTAACATACTCTGTGGAGAAAATAGCAGTTAGCATCACAATATTGTCTAACAGTGTCATAATATTGTGATTTGCATATTTAAATAAATACTTGAAAATTATCTAATAATGTTATAAAAATTGTTTGAAAAAGTTTAAAATATTAAAAAATGTTTGTTAATACAGAAGAAGAGCTATAGTTTACAACAATAAACTGAAATATCAAGCGTAAGTGGAAGTGCAGTGGAGCCATAAACTAATTTAAACCAGTATGGACATAAAAAAAATGTTATTCGAATTCATTTTTTAAAAGTTTACAATTTATTTTTCCAATGAGAGTGAATATTTGAAAATGATGATATATAACTTTAATTTTATTTTCCCACGATTCAATACTGTATTATTAAAATATGTTTTTTTTTTAAAATGTCATGCATAGCATCTCATCTACACATATTTATTTTGTTTCCATAAAATAAATGTATCATGAGAAGTTCTTGTCTATAGAATTAATGTATGTAAAATGAAAATTCATTGATAAAAATATTTTCAAAATTTCCATGAAAATCTATTTTTCTCTTTTAAAATCTATGAAATTTGTAAAAATATTACTTTTTTGTGCAGTTAAGTTTAAATCTTTATACAATTTTTTTAAATATTAAAAAATGTGTATAGAATTGTTACAAATTTTCCTGTTCAACTTTTTTGTAACATTGGTACTGATACAGATCAGCTACCTGTCCACCAGTTTAGGACTGGAGTGGGATGTGCATCAACCTGAAGGGGTGCCAAGATAAAGAAAAATCACAATTTCAGTGTTTAAAAGTCCCAAAAATTCAAATACTTTATAGGAAAGTGCAAATGACTACCATAAGTGGCCATACATAAGAAATTTGTTCGAGCCAGATCTATATTAATAATGATAAATAATAAACATATTTGTTATGGTATGTAATAATACTGTAATCTGCTTAACAGTATAAAATATACATTTCCATCAATATAGAACTTATTTGTTAAAAATATGAAATATGTTGTATTCAGAATTTTGTTTACGGCTCAACTGCACTTCTACTAGCACTTGATTTTTCAGTTAAATTGTTGTATTCTTCTGTATTTACTACATTATTTAATATTTTAAACTTTTTCAAACAATTTTTATAACATTATTAGACAATTTTGAAGTATTTATTTAAATATGCAAATCACAATATTATGACACTGTTAGACAATATGCTAACTGCTATTTTCTCCATAGAGTAGATTACTTAGTCTGATTTTTCTATCGTATTTTGGGTTATCGCTGGTTGGATCAGCGTTAGGGAGTGATAAGTAAGTGTACACCCATCTTTAATAAACGTTTGGTAATTTTAATATTATTAATATATTTTTTAACATAGATTTGGGGAGTTATTGCAAATATTGGTCATTTAAATTTCATAACGCCGTCGTTATATCGATATGTGGTTCGATTGTGGGTTATCGCTGGCTCTATAAATTCTGGCACATGCGCACTGTTGTTCTATAGGACTTTGAAAATATTTCATGCTAGTTTAAGTGCAGTTTTTCCTTGTTTACTTTCAATTTTATTGATTGATATTAGGAAACAAATTGGTGCTGTAACTTCTCAGAAAGTGTTTAGTTAAATTGTACCTTTTATTAGTTCACACATTTAAACATTTAGTACATTTTAAAATTAAAAATAAATTCTGCTTATCTTATCTCATAACCCATCTCCTAATTGGACCAGTTTCAAAACCTATGTATTTTCATCATCAGTAATTTAACAACCGATGTTCTGTTGTCCAGGAGCACTACTTCTTACTCCATCTGCTGGTGGACCGATGAACCTAGCCCGGCTTTTGAAACCGGTCTAATTAGAAGGCTGGATATGAGATGAGGTGATTTAATTTTTAAATTGTACCTCATAGTGATATTTCCTATAATAGTTCAGTTTAGTAAATAATTGTTTTATGGCATATTTCCATAATTTGTTCTTGATGGCTAATTCCATACCAGTCTTATTTAAAAAGCTAATAAAAATAATTAATCATGACTTTATATTTGGTATTTTCATCTAGTCTAGATTTTAATTGGGTTACATTTCAATTAGATATTATGCTTGCTTAATATTAGGCTTAAAAAATTAACACAGTTTATACAGAAATTGTTCACCTACATTGTTAATTCAACTGAACTAGTTATAATAATGGAAAAACTGCACTTAAACTAGCGTGAAATATTTTCAAAGTCCTATAGAACAACAGTGTGCATGCGCCAGAGTTTATAGAGCCAGCAATAACTCACAATCATACCACATTGATTATCATCCTCGATTACTATCCGTCGCTATGAAATTTAAATGACCAATATTTGCAATAAATCCCCAAATCTATGTTTAAAAAATATATTAATAAAATATTAGAATTACCAAACGTTTATTAAAAACCACCAATAACCCAAAACAGCGATAGAAAAATCATAGACTAAGTAATATACTCTGTGGAGAAAATAGCAGTTAGCATCACAATATTGTATAATAGTGTCATAATATTGTGATTTGCATATTTAAATAAATACAACAAAATGTCTAATAATGTTATAAAATTTTTTTGAAAAAGTTTACAATATTAGATAGTGTTAGCAAATACAGAAGAAGAGCTATTAGTTTACAACAATATAACTGAAAAATCAAATGCTAGTAGAAGTGCAGTTGAGCCTAATAAATGATTGAGGAAATTAGCAACTAATCTTTAAACAAAAAATATTTTAAAATAATCCAACCCTTAACTTATATAGTTAAAAACCAACACAACTTACAGTGAAATTGTTGAAAATATGTTTTTATTTATAGGATAAAAACTTAAAATATGTACCTTTTTGGCAGGTGCCGCCGTCCTCAACTATGTTAAAATATTATATTTAAATATTATCTAAAGGCCTTTCGGAAGTTAACCTCCATCATCAGCAGGATGAGCTTCTGCTACTAGTAGTTGTTTATGTTTTTATTTATTTAGTAATTGAAAATATGTAGACCAAAAATACTCTCCTAATTTTTAGCTTTTAAGGTCTTTAAGGTAGTATATTGCAGTATGTATTATGATTGGAGAATAAAACATAAAAAAAAGTATTCAAGATGAAATTAACCTCAATGTAATTATATATCAATACCAATTTTAAAGGGCATATTATTGGAAATATACAATTGTCTCCTTTATTTGGGTAACAATAAAATTGATAATAATCTAGCAAATAATTAATTCCGTCTCTTTCTAGTTTCAGCATGAAGGAACATTCGACTGGGATGAAAACACACAGGATTGATTCTTAGTGCATTCTTCTGGGGTTATGTATTAACTCATATTCCTGGAGGACTGTTGGAGAAAGATTTGGAGGCAAATATGCACTTGGCTTAGGAATTTTAAGTACATCAGTTTTCACCTTACTTACCCCGATAGCAGCCATTAAAGGAGGAGCAGGAATGGATGATGCTATTCGGTTTCTAGAAGGTCTTGGTGAGGTATGTCTTTAATTTTGTATTTATAAACACTACTATAATATAATCACTATCACTTTAGGGGGAAAAAAACTATGGCTATTCTATGCCAGGTATCAGTCTGTGAATCTTACAACAGACCACGTCACAAAATATCAAATACTTATCAGATAACATTCATGCTACAGACATGGTTGCCAACATATTCATTCACATTTCTGCTACAGCCAACTACCAACATGTTTATTTAGGTAAGGTTAGCTAAGTTATATCAGGTATATTAGCTTAGATTAGATAGGTTAGATTACATTATGTAGGTCCTTCGCTCTTCATTTTTCATTAGTGAGTTTTTTTATAACTTGGCCATTCTGTTTCAGTAATGATAAAAGATGTGTTCCAATGCTAATGCGGCGCATTTTAGGTTATTTTTACCGCAACTTCTCATTCATTTTTCAAAAAAATTCTGTATTTTAAAAAAGAACATATGCATGCTTCAGGTTATAATTCACACACTTATATATTTTTTTTAATTTATGCATAGGCCCACATGGCATAGAATCCTCAAATATATATAATATTTTAGGCCAGATATTTTAAATACCGCGCAAAACACTATATCGCAATCATTCCCTTGATCCGCCATATTTTCTACTACTATGCAGAAAAAAGTATGCAGGTGACAAACAAACACTGTAGACATGCAGTATTTGTTCTGCCATCTATGAATGACATAAACTATTTGCTGCAACTAAACTCATTACGATAGATTTAATTTTTATAAATGAAAAAGTAAATGTAAAATAAAGTGCAAATTTAAATTAAATTAATAATAAATATTTAATACGTATTCAATTGATTTTTATATAGATTTTCTGATAATATATTGTTCGATTTGAATTTTTTTAATTTGATAGCATTTAGCAATAGAAATTGCTATATTATAGAATAAAATTGAGCGAGTATTCCAAAGCTCCCGAATTCAAACCCTGTACCAAATAAACTGACTGAGGTTTTTTTTATCTGGTTTTCTTAGTCATAAAGGAATCACTGGTTTGGAATTCCATTACCAGGGCTCATTTTATCATATTCGCCTTTTCATAATATTGCAATAAATTGTTTGTATGGCT